>CM074972.1:3458512-3471852 GCA_037577455.1 Pangasius macronema
AGAGAGAGAGAGACAGAGAGAGAGAGAGAGACAGAGAGAGACACAGAGAGAGAGAGACAGAGAGAGAGACAGAGAGAGAGAGAGAGACAGAGAGAGAGAGACAGAGAGAGAGACAGAGAGACAGAGAGAGACAGAGAGAGAGAGAGAGAGAGACAGAGAGAGACAGAGAGAGAGAGAGACAGAGAGAGAGAGACAGAGAGAGAGAGAGAGACAGAGAGAGACACAGAGAGAGAGAGACAGAGAGAGAGACAGAGAGACAGAGAGAGACAGAGAGAGAGAGAGAGAGAGAGACAGAGAGAGACACAGAGAGAGAGAGACAGAGAGAGAGACAGAGAGAGAGACAGAGAGAGAGAGAGACAGTAAACCATAGAAAAAAGTGTGAAGTTACAGAAGAAAACAAAATTCTAATAAGTCACTTAACGGAAAGTCAAAATGGCGGTATGATGGAGCAGATCTGCCAAAACAAATATAATAATAATAATATATATATATACTACTTATTTCATTTTATTTGTGTTTATGCTTCCTTTATCCATCAGATTAGTTTTTGCATTTATAAATGTGTATTTATTTTAGTCTTCTTAAAATCACATTTATATAATATTTATTTTTTATAAATGAATTACGTACTAAATAATTTTTTTGCCTTTTTTCATTGCAAAAAATTCAAAAAATACATAAATAAAAGAAACAAAAAACAGATTTTTTTTTGTAATTATTAGAAATTAATAAAAATTAGAGCCAAAATAAATATATACATAATCTGCTGTGTGTGTGTGTGTGTGTGTGTGTGTGTGTGTGTGTGTGTGTGTGTGTACGCATGAAAGTCTAAATTGACTTGTATGTGTAATGAAGTGTAATGAAAGACTTAAGCAGTCGCTTGTTCGGGACCTCTAACGTTATCGTGTGGTGCAATTCTGGCCACCCCGCTCGCTCCTGTCCCACTGTTCTGAAATCAGCTCGATCACTTCCTAAACAGACATGTGCTAACGTTCAAGAAGTTTCACATCACGGTAACTGCGTCACTGTTTATATGCACATTACACTTTTTTTAAATCGGTACATTATTTTTTAAAAATTACGCATCGAATCATTTTGATCAAGTATTTCTGGAATATTCTTTCAGAAAGGGATAGAGCTCATTTTAAACCATAAACACTGCCCCAAAATCCCGTCTCACTCAGCCTCGCTCCCGTGGATGAATATTCTATATTATTATTTTGACCTTTGCTTTCCTTATCGATTTCCGCATTCCATTTCCCGACCTTCTCAGAAAGCGAGCATTCGATTCGCCTAAGCGAAGTCACGTGACTTCCCCAGACGTTCGAGTATATCAGCAGGCAATCAGCTGAAAGGTTACGACACCACAACAGACAGAAAGCAGAGGAGGGAAAGAGACGGTGAGGCAGTAGCGTCTACGTGAACGAACGCTGTCTGTAGCGTGAATCATCAACATTGTATTGACGCGACTCATGTTTGTGTTGGCAACCGATATATCGTAGTAGCGTGGAATTCTTCAGTGAGGAAACTCATTTTTAGACAGCGACTGCTGGTTTCTTCAAGGAATCGTTTGTTTAAAGGCCGAATGTATACAATGTTTCCCTCAAATCTCATATATATTCATTCAATCAGCCAAGAGATATCTGCTATTTGAAGTTTGCGTCGCTGGTTTTGATTATAATGTAGCTAATAGTTAACGCAGGTCCATTTCACCTCGCCAAATCTTCTCATTTTTGTATAAACAAGTTTGTAAAATAGCAACAAAAGAGTTTATTTACAAACTGTAATATCCACAATATGCCCTGTTTTCTGCTACAATTGTGCGTTTAACAGTTGGAAGGCGGGGCCAAAGGGCTGGCCCGCCAAACTTTGCAATATGATCACTAATTTCTCGATTCTGATTGGTCAGAAAGTGCTTCTGTAATTCAAATCACAGGTTCCTATCAACACACCTGTTCTAATATGTTATCGTTTCTATAGTAACAACTCACGCATAGAGACTTGTATGGGTGGACGCTCCATATGAACGAATTTTTTAAAAACGTGCGTTATTAGTGATATTGTCGAGTTTTTTTTCTGCGAGCATTTTTGGAAGGAGCCTCCAGTGTCAGTGCTTTGTAACAGTCAAAAGCAAAACTAACTTTTCAAAGTTGGAAAACGGAGCGCTTTCGACGGTTTCTCGGTAACATGACAAGCTGCGTTTTTTTGTCTCTAAAGACAGACGCTGGTGAGAGATTGACTGTTTATAGCTGCTATAATTTAAGAGATAATCGGACATGACTTACTTCATGGACGCTCCACAACACTAAACATAACTATAAATTGATAAAAAAGAAGATGTGTCGTTCTTGAACAACTAAAAATTTGTAATGGTTGGCAAACTGCTGTGGTATAAGAGGAATGAAACAGCTCAGATGTTTGCGGTGTCGTATCCTTGTCGTTGTTTACATTCCCATATGAGAACACCCCAATCTGTTTTATTCCTTACTCAACCGATGGACTTGGATTTCTCATGTGATGGCACCACTAACCCTACTTAAAACTGTTAAAATTGTGAGTGTTTATGCGAAGACCGGTCACGATGAAGCGTTTCCCTGTCAATGCTCTCTCACGTCCACGTATTCGCTCTGAGAAAATATGATTTCCGATGCTACTGATTCCACTACGGAAGCTGCCGGAACATGAGTTTTGTTTACGTCTAGGAGTGTGACATAAAGTGCTGCGTGAAGTCTGCGTGAAGAACTGAGGAAGATGCAGTGGGGAAGACTAACCAAGCAAAATGTGGACACCAAATGGCTGGGGAGATATTGTGAGGACATTCGAAAATGCTTAACGTGAAAAAAACACGTTTTCTCTCACAAATATATCATGTTTCCGTTTGGATTATGGAGCCGTTGTCATAGCAATAGATAGTGTTTATGACAAGACAATGTGTGTTTTAGTACTTTATGTTAAGCTTTCTTTTTCCACACTGAGCGTTTTAGAATGTCCCATATTGTGGAAAGAAGGTTTTTCTTTAGATATGCACTGAGTATGGTATGTTATGCAGCACCTCAAGTGAGAGACTGTGTGTGGAAACAAGGGAAAGGTGATGGATAGTGGATAGTGATGCACCGTGATGGCAGACGGCGGGACACTTACTATTATTTGATTTGAGGTCTCGGTGAATGACGGTGACTATAGCCTCGTTGTGAAGGTACAGCATGCCTCTGGCGATCTGCACGGCCCAGTTGACCAGCACGTGTGGTGCGATGCGTCTCCCGGCCAGCGCCCGGCTCAGAGGTCCACCGGACGCGTACTCCATGATCAAGCACAGGTTCGGCTCCTGCAAGCACACTCCTATAAGCGCGATGATGTTGGGGTGCGTGAGCATGGCGAAGAGGCGTGCCTCGTTGCGCACGTTCTGCGCCGTCACGCTGATGTCCTCGTCCGGGTCCTGGCGCGCCGCCTTCACCGCCACGAGATCTCCTCTCCACGTGCCTCGGTAGACCTTCCCAAACCCGCCGACCCCGATCACCTCTTGCAGGCTCAGCTCCCGGAAATCCACGACCTCTGGTTCGAACTGCAGCTCCACTGCCGGCCCGAGTTCACCCGCCACGCTGGAACCCGGGATCTTTCCATATCCGCTGGGTTTGAGCGAGACGTAATTGGAAGGAAAGATTCCCACCTTGTTGTTGACCTTTCCAGCCCACCAGCCTTCATCCCCCGAAATTTCCGAGTCTAAAGACAGAACTTCCACCACGTCGCCTTTGCGCAGGGTGAGCTCGTCTTTGCCGGACGCCTCATAATCAAAGAGGGCTGTCAACACCGGGTTGGTGAAGTTCCCTTTCTGGGATTGCTCCAGGTTTTTCCAGGGGGACAGCGTGCCGCGCGTAAATATGTTCTTCAAAGGCTCCATGGCGCTTCTTCTTCTTCCTCTTCTTCTTCCTCTTTACGCACGGATCCAAACACTTGGGATTGGAAAACGATCCAAATGTACAGACTCTCCGGCTCCTCTCACCCGTTTCCAACCTGTCCGTGAGGATCATGGAGAGGGACTGGTGCGCTCTTATGTGTCCTCCAAACCCAAGCGCAAGTTAACCATGAAAACGCGCGCAGCAGCGGGACACATGGAGCGCACGGCTCTCCATGAGCATGGAAAGGGTGGATGTGAGCGCAAAGCCTGAGCACTCCATCAACGCCAGCTTGAGATCTGCTCAAACAGCAAGCAAGAACAATCTCATGAAGTGATGAACAGGAAATGGATTGAATTCACGACATCTGAGCAACTCGGTTTCCAATAAAACCAGTGCAACTCGGTCGCTCCGGGATGCGCAAACCCAAAATCTGCTCCTCCAAAAACAATCTGTATACATACATGTGTATTAGGATGCTTCCTGAGGGTTTTGAAAGACCATAAAGTACATTTCTCCGGCCATGGGGAGTATTTTTAGTCGTGAAGTGCTTGCGGTCAGTCTGAGCAGGAAGCGCAGAGAAGAATGGCAGGAAAACGCACAAAAAAAAAGAGCAAAACTCACAGCCTGAGACATGCACAAAGCACAAGAAAAGTCTCTCACCTTCCCCCGGTTCAGTCTCCAAAATAAAATACTAATAATAATGATGATAACAATAACAATAATCCAAACTTGCAGCAGGACTCATTTAGGTCTTGTCCCACATCTGAGCGTGTTTTTCTCGTTCTTTTTTTTTCTTCTTCTTCTTCTCTGCCACCACTGAGTTTGAAACAGGAAGTTCCGTGCCAACTCTCAGAAACGTCCCTTAATTCCCTTAAAACACAAAACTGAGCTCTGGTACGTGATTAAATCCAAATACCCCACACATTTCTCGCGTTTTTGCTACGAAACCGACCTTCCAGGCTACTTTTTTTTGGAGTTACTGCCCCCCCCCACCTCCTTTCTCACACCACGTGGGCGGAGTTTCAGGTCTTCTCGCGCAGCTATTGGCTGAATCTTAAAAAACACGTGGCACCCTGAATAAGTGCACTATTCAGGGTGTAATACAGCGGTGTTATGCAGCCTATCTAGTTCACTATACACCTGTTTGACATCATTTCTAATCAAACGAGCTTTGACGCTCTCCTATTGGCTGAATATCAAAAAGGCTATGACTCCCTATATTAGTGCCCTATATACGACACACAACAATGAACATAGGCGCATTATCTAGTGTACTATCTAGTTTAATCATGGGTTATTGAGATGCTCGTTGTTCAACAGGAAGGGGATCAGATGACCGTCATCATAAGGCGATACTGTTGTTGTGTCTCTGCTAAACCGGATTGTAATTATAAACGGAAGTGTATTTTGGGTTTGTGTTTCCTAAAATATATGTGTGTTTTTCAGTACTTTTATTAAACCAAGCCAGAGCTAGACTTGTAAACATCTTTATAGGCTAAAAATACAACAATAATAATATCATCATTTGATAATCCCAAATTTAGAAGAAAGAAAACAACACTTGAAGCTGGCAATCAGTTTAAATCAATTAAACACATATGATTACGAGCAAAATATGTACAACAACAACAACAATAATAATAGTAACAACAAGAAGAAAACATACACCTTTGGTGCTTGGTCCCCTAATAATGAAAACAAGTGGGAAGGGTTTGTGAGCTGTCAATCATGCATTTTAATTACTGCAGCAAGAGGGCTTGTCCTGGAACAAAACAGGTTTCCCCTGATTTATTCAGCTTTAAAAAAAGAAAGAAAGATAGAAAGACACATTAGATCCGAAACAAGTCGAGTGTTTTGCAGAAAGCTTATGCTACACAGAGTCAGGGGGAGCCTGGAGCCTATCCCAGGGGACTTGGGGCACGAGGTGGGGGACACCCTGAACGGCTCAAATGCACACACACTCACACACTACAGACAAATTAGAAATGCCATCCAGCCTACAAGGCTTGTTTTTGGACGGCGAGAGGAAACCGAAGTACCCAGTGGAAACCCCCAAAGCACGGGGAGAACATGCAAACTCCATGCACATAGGGCAGAGGCGGGATTCAAACCCCCAAAGGTACGAGACAAACGTGCTAACCGTGTCCCCCACGTTGCAGAAATCGTGAGTCAAAAACAAACCAATGAAGCTGTTTCCGTGCTGATTTTGTGCTGTTTTTCCTGTAGACAGGAGCCAGTTTGAGCCTTTTACTTCAAGACGAAGCACATTGATGTGCATCTAGATTTCAACCAGAATACAAGTTGTTGTTTTTTTAATAGAAGATGACTATTGTGGTCATCAAACAAGTACAAGTCATCAAACAAGACAGCATATTTTATGGGTCAAATTAAATCTGTAATGGATCCTGGTCCTCTATTTCTTCTACCAGAACTGATGCAAGTTATATCCAATGTAACGTCATTTGGACAAAGCACAATCCAACACTTGCTCAACAACCCAACGGTGGGTTTCTGTCAGTCTTGGGATTTGAACACAACTAGCACAGAATCTTACCAGCTAATCTGAGACCCATTCATTCATTCTTGAGTAACCCATGCTGAAGCCTATCCCAGGAACATCCAATCACTGCTAGGGGCAATTTAGTGTAGCCTATCCACTTACCCGGATGTTTGAAACCAGAGAACCTGGAGGAAACCCATACAGACACCGGGAAAACAAGCAAAACTCTACACACACAGTAACCCGAGCTCATGGTTGAACCCAGGATCCTGGAACTGTGAGGTGAAAACATGCCACCATACTGGCACTGAGTTCATCATGGCAACACCCAAAATGGTTCTTGACCAAAAGGATGCACTTTATTGAACCTTCAAAGGCAATGCTCTAATGCACCATTTCTGGCACCTCTATTTTAAAAACTATATGACTGATTGTTTCCTACTTCTACTTTCACATTTAGATATTATGCTACATATTTAGGTTCTATTTCAAATCTTGGTGAGTATTTTGCCTTCTCAGCGTTCTCCAGTCCTTTACAGGGCCCTGCTCGGACTTAGCCTTTGGCTCGGAAATGCTGCCATTCCACCTCTATATCCTTTGAAGGCTCTCGACGGCGAGTCTTTGTTATTATGCCGCATCCCATATCACTCGTCAAATGCAGACCCAGTCTCAGGGGACTCCGAAATACAGACATCAACATTTCAAGGGAACAAAACAGGAAGGAATGTCGAGTCGACTCTTATTGCCTGTGGTGGGTTTGCTAGTTTGGGGTTAATAAAAAGAGCTCAAATGGGAACGGGTGCGATTCTGGAAATGCTTCACATCTAAGAGTGAACACACACACACACACACACACACACACACACACACACACACACATAGCACTGAGTCATCATTTCTTCAGGAAGGATGCAGTGGTTTCCGAGGCCCAGCAGCAGAGAGTTGAGACTTCGCCCTGACTATTATAAAAGCCTACCCACACAAACACACACACACACACACATATATATGCCCAAACACACAACTTCCTGATTGGGTATTTTCACAATGTACTTTAAAACTATGTCTTCATTGTTTTTCTGATTCAGAGTTTTGTGCATTAAATGTCTACACTGAATGCACAACGGTAATAAAACTTCTGATGTAGGACCAATTTCACCCCCAAACATTGCTCCGCTTTACATCTTGCCACACCACAGCACCCCGTCAGTGATTATTCTCCTATATCAGCACATGCCCAGTGTTTTACTCTTTCTTGTTCCCAAAACATTGAAAGCAGCCATCAGGATTGATGATTTTCCCATACTGATTGAAACCAAATCCTGTAAATATCAGGAGCTAATCTCAGTTAATCACGCTGCTTATAAACTCCAGTGCTGATGTTTGTGCTAAATTATCCAAAAGTTTTAGTTCTCCAACACACCAAAACATTCAGAAGACAACTACAGAGCAGGGATGTAACTGAATACAGATACATTATTCAGAATGAAATGATAATGTGCTTTAAAAAGACATGAATACAGATACGAATAGAAAGTGTATTATTTGTTTTTGTTTTTTGGGAAAATCTTGCTAGTCACTGGTTAAGACTAGAGGTGATAAAGAAAGGCCACATTAACATTAACATGAATGTGAGCGATGCATTTACAGCATTCATTGATTCATCTTTAGTAACTGCCTGGTCAGGCTCGCAGTTCAGGCTACTAGTTTGTTTATATTTTGGGAAACACAACCGACTAAATTTGTTAGAAAATATTGTAAGTAGGTATAAAGAAAACTACAAAGACCCTGAAAGTGACCTTTAGGGAGAAAAAAAAACATACAAAAAAAGCTTACAAAATTTGAAGATTTTCTCTTGTTACAAGAATTATTATCTTATAAAAATGGGCAAGTAAGTGGTGAGTGAATTTCCACATACACACAAGCTAATTTTCCATTTTCACCATTTTTTTAGTACCTTCACTTTCTAAAACAAAAACCTTGTAAAAAAAAAAAACAGTAGTTCTAGATAATACTTTTTTAAATGTTTGTTTGTTTGTTTGTTTGTTTATTTATTTCTTTATTTATTGCAAAGGTACCTTCAGGGGCTCTGTACAAACCTAATAACTGCACAATAATGAACTGGATGTTAGCTGAGGTTGAGGAACTGTCAGGGCCTGAATTCACACACCATGCTGAGGGTTTTCCAAATGTTTGTCCAGTGTTTCTTGGGTCACTGTGGTAGGATTCACATTGACTGAAGAAGACCACACCCACTTCAGGATCAAATCCAAATACAGATATTTGGGAGCACTAAACAGAACTATGGAATAAACGGAACCAAAGAATTGATGTACAGGACCTTAACATAAAGGATGCTATATTTTGTTGTTGTCATTCACATAACAATAAAAATACACATACAATTAAAACAGTAAGTTTCAAGCTGTACCATGAAACCCACAAAGACAACATTACAGGACACATTTTAGTGCTCACATGGAAGTCGCAGTGCCAGAACTATCAAACAATCAGACACAGAGAGCGTTGTAGATAATAAAGGACCACTAAAAATGTATATTGCTTGATGCAGTCTATGGTGGGGTGCATTGAAGTATAATGAATAAATTTAATTTAGCATTAAATTGTCATTTCTAACTTTTAGATCTCGGGGAAGATTTTGTAAAAAGGGCAGAGCAACAGGTGCATAGCGGGGACCAACAAGATGAACGTGTTGATAATCAAAATGGAAGCATGTTAAATCAAAACATAAATAAATAAATAAAGAAATAACTTCGATGACTTTCCATACTAAGGACTACAAATACTAAAATGTTTTTGTCCCGACATGTGAATTGTGCCTAGCTTGGTTTCTCCAGCTTTTTATTTGTGTAGCGCCTTTAACAATAGACGTTGTCACAAAGCAGCTTAATAGAAATGATAGAACACTGAAAAAATAATTTTAAAAAATTGTGTAAAAAAATTCTCTTTCAGAGATTTTTCTCACTTGTGTAACAGTTGTGTAGTTAAATACAGTGTAAAATGATGTTATGCTGGAAGTTTGTATGACTGAATCATCACACACACACACACACACACACACACACACCAGAAAGAACTCCTTTTCCATCAAATGGATCATGATCATCAACTGAGTTGAAGAGATGGTAGTACAGTACAGGTATAAATGGGAATGCTTATCAGGATTCTGAAGCCTGTGGCCAGAAAAGTGTACAAAACCTACCCAAAGCTCAGTGACCTCCAGGTGGTGCATCTGAGGCTAAGACTAGTGTTCCTACTATGACCTTTTAAGATACAAGAACAGAATCTTTTCTAACCAAACTCTAGTATGTATATGGTTGTAGTCTAGGCTTAGGCTGCTGTTGCATTACAGATTTTTTTATTTATTTTTTTTAAATCAACCACCAGTAGACGTTTTGAACATAACCTGTGGCTGCAAGGCAGGAAGTGGCCACGAGACGGGAGGAATGCGACCGCTTTTAAAAAGCGCTCCAACTGGCATCTTGTTTCTTTTTTTTTTTTTTTTTCTATACCACACACACAAGTGCTTCCAAAGTTCAACTTTTCAGAAAAGCGCCGAATGATGTCAAGTGCTTTTTTTTTTTAAAAACCTCCCGATCATTGAGGAACGTGAGGAAAACAAACATGGAGGACCAAGTGCTGGGGAAAACGCAGTCTTCCAACATTGCAATATAACTAAAAATAACAACTCGTCTACATGCGATGATGTGAAAAGCACACTAAGAAAAAGTTCAAAAGGGTTTAGCATTCTTGAGGCAGGGTTTAGCTATTGATTAAGCTACAATCACACATTATGACATCCTAAACTACAGTTTTACTGCAATATACATCATTGTAAACAATACGTTTACTGACTCAGTGTTTTGGTACGCGACCGGATTTGGGAATATGCAAAATCTGGTAAGCAAAACAGCCTGAGAATTTGTAAATGTTCCCAGTCAGCGCACGTTGTGCTAGCTTAGCCTGCTGGCGCATTTGTCTATGCTCCTGTCGAAGAAAACAAAAAATCCGTATACAAGCTGCACGTGCACTGTGTGTATCCGTCTCTCATTGACTGACTGATAGGACACGATATACACAGTAGGATTTTCAATCATTATTTCTGTTTACAGACTTCCAAGCTAATGCTGCTATGTGAAGAATAAATACCGTTACCACCTTCGAGTTGATTACTTTCCATTCACAGCATCTCAAGTGGTTCATTCTCCTTACACAACATCGATTTGCCAACTATTTCAATTCTGTATTTATTACAGAACGCCTGGTCATACTTTTTGTCCGTTTAGAGTTATATTATATATTGTTACTACGTCCTGAAGACGTTCATGTAGCAGAAAACCTAAAGGAACAGCTTTACTTCTGTTACAAAGTGCTGACACTGGAGACTCCTTCAATCTGTAAATGTGAAATAGAGGTCTTCTTACGCAAAACGTCATCACATCCAAGATTTGACATTTTCTTTCATAAATAACATTTTTAATCAGTTTATTATTAGACTTAATTTCCGTGAATAAGCTGTTACTATACAAACGATAGCCTATCAGAACAAGTGCGTTAATACAAACCTGTGATTTAAAATTACAGCCAGAATTATCATATGAGCTGCTGTTAAAGAAAACGAATCATCATCTGAGCATACTGTGGTATGAATGTACTCCAACAACTTCATCAAGAAGTGTAGAAAAGGATACGCACGATGCACGACGCCTTCTAATCAGCCTCCTCCCAAGTCATACACGGGGTTAGCGATCGTATCTTGATTTGTCCAGGATCACAACCGCCATCCAAGTCTTCACCTGTGCTGGAACGATACCTGCATCTTGCATTTGAAGCTTTATTATAAATTACAGTGGTTAAAGCCTCAATCTGCAACTATTACGCAATTCTTCATGTATATAGAAACAAGCACAATACCCACAGGCCACTCTCTAACAAACATAAGGAGGGAAAAAAAAAAAAAAAAGGATCAAGGACATTATACCGAAATTTGCACTTTATTTCACTCATACAAAATAATAAGAATGTTAAAAGTTTCACATACAGCCTCTGAGCAGCCAAACTTTACACACCTGAAGAGAGACAGCCACAAAAACAGGTAGGAGGGAAGGAGAGAATGTTCCGGCTCATCTCAGGCCTCGCAGAGAACGTTAAAACCATTTAAAATATACAAGAGCATGATGTGATAGCGCTGATATAAAGGTGCATTTGGTTGTACAGTCGGGTGGTGAAGGGGACGAGGCTCGTGATTCTGTCTGTTTGCGCGAGATGAATTTTTTAAAGAGCGACCGCTCTTCGATCTCAGCCTAGAGTAGATCGCTTACGTAATTCGGGCGAAACAAAAAATCTTGAAATAGAACTAAAATCCACATGGGAAGAAAAAAAAAAAAACCTTGGGTATTTTAAAAAGTTCTAAGATCAGTTTCAGTGAAAAATCTTCGTTTCTTAAGAGTTGTGTTTAAGGACATACATTTTTTAAAATTTTTTTTTTTTTTTTTTAAAGTAGCATTCAGATTGGGGGGGTGGTGGCGGTCGGAATAAACTCTACGTAAACCTGACACAATTACCAGCCGTTACAGCGGGACTGTTGTCCCAGAGTTAAACGTGCAGGCACCTTCCTGACTCATTCTGCCTCCGACAGCTTTCATACATACACGTCACATTTCCCAACGGCGCGTACGTCCTTCGTCTTTCTGCCGCGGCGATGTTTCCCCCGTGATCGATCTGAGCAGTTCCTAATACCGCAAATCAAACTGAAAGAGCAAAGGATGGAAAGATTTTGTGCTACGTCCTTAAAGTCACAAAATGGCAGACTGTAGAAGAGAAGAATGGCAGCCTAAGATGACAGAGAAACAAATAAAAAGTGCAAAAGACTACAGGGAATATCTATTCTGGGTTTTTAATATAAAAAAAAAAAAAAAAAAAAAAAAAAAAAAAAAAAAAATTATTAGGGCCATTTTCCAAAATAGACTGCGAGCCAAGTATGAAACAATTTTGATTTTTCTGTTTTGTTTTTTTTTTTTGTTTTTTTTTTTTAAAAATAGCCTAAACCAATTGTCCCGTTTTAATCTGGACAGTAAAATAATAAGAATTCTTAAAAAAAGAAATTAAAACACATAGCTAATATACAACCCATTCTTCTTCTTGCGCTGTGGCTGCAGGCTTGCGAACGCCCTTCGCCGGTGTCTGGACGTTAACTGTTTAAGTTCCTTCGGTTTCCATCCGTTTGCATTCTGCAGCCGAACAAGAACAACTTAAGAAAACGAATGTAAAATGGTTCGACCGGGGTTGGGGACAAGGAGCTAGGAGTCGTAGTCTTCGTCGTCGTCGTGTTCTTCTTTGTGCGGGGCCGTGGCGGGAGGAGGCGCGATCATCCCCATGACTGAAGGCTGGGAGCCGAAAGAGCTGATGGGCATGGCGAGAGCGGCCTGAGGGGCACCCATGGGCATGGGCATCGGCATCGGCATGTACGGAGGGGGCATGTCCGAGCTGGGTTTAGGGAAGAAAAGAAAGAAAAAAGATTTTAGAAGTCAAACTTGGCATTAAATTCGAGCTAACAGCCATCAATGTGTCCTGCGGATTTACGTCTTGTCCCAAAATCTAGTACGACATAAAAGCTCTTATATAATTCAGTCTAATGTGGCGGATATGCAGGTGTGCATAAATATAGATCACTAACATTTATTAAAGAAGTCACTTCTAGAGAATTTTGTGCTACTGTAGTTCACTGCAGAACAATCCAAGAAGCTAGTGACAGTACTTTACTTTCTTCCACAAATTAATCACAAGCCTGACAGGAAACAAATTATACCTATAGATGAAGTGAAGTGAAGTGAAGTGACTCTGTGACCAAGTGTGGTGACCCATACTCAGAATTTGTGCTCTGCATTTAACCCATCCGAGTGCACACACACAGTAGTGAACAC
>CM074972.1:3478978-3490771 GCA_037577455.1 Pangasius macronema
TAGCCAAAATATGATTGTACACATTTAAATAGTGTAACGTCTAATATTTGAATAGTTTTATTATGTAGTAAAGGGATAAGTGAAATTTATTTTACAGTTAAATGGGTCTTCAGGTGCATCAAATAAAGTTTGGGAAAAGCTCGTGCAACAACAACAACAACAACAACAACAACAAAAATAACAACAACAACAACAAAAATAACAACAAAAACATAAAAAAAATAACAACAACAACAAACATAACAACAATAGAAAATGCTACTTGCATATCAGCCATGGCTTTATTTTAATACACTATTAACTGCAATAACATCTTTATTTTAAAAACATTTTAAGTCTGTCAGTGGGGTGTGTGTGTGTGTGTGTGTGTGTGTGTGTGTGTGTGTGTGTGTGTGTGTGTGTGTGTTAAACTCGCTAACTCCGCTTCCTAGCTAACTGGCTAAACCTTCCTACTAGCTTACTTTGCTAAAGCTAACTGCATTGGTTTTGCCAAATACTAAAAATAAAAAACCACTTCCATACACCAGGTCTGTTTTTATCAGCTAATAACTGGGCTGTAAAACAAAAGAAGGCAGTTAGCTATCGAAAGTGTCACTGCTGCAGCCGGTTAGCATCGGCCTTGCCTAGCTCATTTGCATTAGTTCACTAAACTGACGTCAAACTGCCATGTTGGACTGGAGATACAGGGACGAATGAGATATTAGAGACACTAACTGGACTACAATAAGACTGTATTATGATGATATAATGCACTAATTGCTCTAAAGAGTGGAAGATAGAAAGATTAGCGTTAGCTCGCTAAGCTGATAAGCTAGCTGTCACGTTCCTGCGGTAACTAAAGCTAACCGACTTACCGGAGGAAATCTGGCGTTGTATTTCTTCTTTTTGCTTGGCATTTTAAAATTATTTTTCTAATCCAAGATCGATTTTTGTAATGGTCCTTCTTCTCCCCGCTGGATTCAGGCCACTGTTTTGATCTGCACAGCTTCTTTTCTCTTCCAGCCGGATTCACTAGCTCCGCTCGGGCCGCGTCCCAATACACTCACTTATCCAGTCCGTCTTCTGATATACGCACATTGACGCACTAGTTAGGCGCCCTAGTTAGGCGCCCTAGTTAGGACGCGACTGTGCGAATCTACACGCCGCCCAGACTCCGTTTCCCAGTGAATCGGACGCAAGCAGTGGGAGTGAGTTTATATGCATGTAGTGTTGTTTTGTGTAGGTGTTGTTATAGTTTTTTTTTGCTTGTTTTATTTAGATCAGCGACGCGTTTCTGCATAAAATATCGAACAGTATGTAGAATCCTTCCTTCACTTGTGTAAGTTTAATTGTTTTTATGCAAATTTGTTTGTGAAATAAAGTTTGATATTGGAACTGTAGCCATTAGCATTTAGCGTAGTTGAGGCGCTGAATGTAGGTAAAACAAAACGCTTTTTAATGGTAAACGTTTAAAAAAAAAAAAAAAAACGTATGTAAGGAAAGGGAAGTTGAGCAGTGTAGAAATGAGCTGTTTGTTATGTGGGCGTTGGTGAAATATGCGTCTGTGAGCTGCTTTGCAGCGGATAAACACAGGAACGCAGTTTGTTAGCCTGTTGCTAACGTCCGAAGTCCAATTTGAGTTGTTTTTTTTGTGTGTGTGTGGTTTAATGTTTTCTTTTTGAGTTGCAGGTCTAAATAAAAAAGACAGCTTTATCTTTATCAAGAAACTAATCACCAGTAGTAGATAGTACATCATTTACAGCATGTATTTAACCAGAATTTAAATAAATAAATAAATAGTATATTAATTCTAGTATTGGTTCGAATAAGGATGCATCGATACTGATACTGATATCAGATATTGCTCAGATATCGGCCAAATTTTCCTCATACTCCGATATCATCATGGTACTATGATATGATGTTAGTCCACTTTGCCACCGAAAATCAACAGGCGACCCAAGATGACAGGATTCTGGACGCATATCGCAATTTCAGAATTGTATTCTACTGAAAATATCAAGAGGAGGCACGTCGGCATTTTCCTGCAATACAAGTACACGGATAACCCAGCTTTAAAAGAGCACGACGGAGGCTGACCTGGCAGCAGCGTCAGTAAAAATCAGCGCAAGCGAGTGTGACGCGAGCATGCAGAGACACTGTTACATGCGAGAGCAGTTCACTTCTGCGAGCACTGAGACACATGCGCTTCCTTTCCCCCTTAAAGTGCAATTAATGCTACCTTGTGTTCGTTTCTAATGCCCACGCTCACCGATACTGCTCTGCACGGTCAGGGAGGCCACTCTCATTCTCTCTATTATCGATACTGAAAACGAGGGTTGCACAATATATCGAAATGATCGAAATATCCCAAGGGCTTGATTTGAATGATTTGAATACTTCAAAAAGTTATGAAAAGTGAAAGTTTTAGTGTGACGTGGATAGTGGTCTTACGAAAGAAAAGGAACTTTCTTTTACTTTGCATACAACCAATACAGTAAAACAAATAAAAATATATATATATAATTGATTTTACATACTTATAGCATTATCGTAATGCATATAGCATAGTGTGTTATTTAATGTGTTATTGCATATCACATTCTTCTTCAATATCGTGCAGCTCCACTGAAAACATCTTACTCCTCACGAGGCGTTTATTGCTGGAAGCTACAACGACAACAACCAACATAAACAGAGCCAATATCTCATGATGTTTTACTCAAAGTAGTCATTTTGGTATCAGTATAGGTGATAACATCACCAAAGGTGCTTACAGAGTATAGGTGAGTACCATCTTGGTATCGATGCATCCCTAGGCTCAAGTTCTTGGTTTGTTCATAAGGGAAAGAAAGCCAAAATCATTCCCGTAGTGTTCTTTGTTCACAGGATAACACACCGCATCCACTCAGTCTCATTCAGTACAGAAAATGGAGGAAGAAGATGACCATCCCGGAGCACTTTCAGCAGAAGATTACGCTGCTGAGGCTATGGCGGCCGATCTGGATCCTTGGATCGTATTCGACGCCCGCAAAACTCCCAGAGCCGAGTTCCCCAGTTGGATGGAGTCCAATCGTCCCTCACAGGTGAGCCGCTTCGGGGACGACGTCTCGGGGCCTGTAGGGTGGATCGCCGTGTACGGCACCACCCACTGCCCGAGCAATGGTGACGTCTCGGGCTTGCAGGAGAGCTGGGAAAGACTTCTCTCCAGCGGCCGAGCCATCACTTTCCAGACCATTAAAGAGCTCGCTCTGAACCACAACGTGCTCACGGGGAAATGGCTGATGCACCTGGACACAGGTTTCAAAGTGGACCATGCGTGGGAGTGCGTAGCGAAAGCCATTCTGGACGGGAAGATCTCTGTGGCCAAAGTGAGTCCACGAGAGCCCAACTCGGACGGCCAGCACGTCATTTGCGTCTACAACGAGAACTTCACCGATGAGGAGCAGGTGATGCAGCTGGACGCGGCCATCAGGGCGACAGGCGTCAAGTGTCCTCTGTCTTACAAGCCAGATGTCTACACATACCTGGGGATTTACAGGAATAACCGGTGGAAGCTGTGTCCCACAATTTACGAAAGCAAGTTCGATCTGGAGTGCGTGCCTCGGCGCTCACACATCATCAACAAAGTCACCAACTTGGAGGTTACATAAGCGGAAGATGAAAACTCCAGCGTAGTGGACTGTCCTGAGAATACTGAAGACAGTTTTTTTTTGTTTGTTTGGTTGCTTCCCCCCTCCTCCTCTCCTTGATTGACCTGATAAGATTAGTCTTCTCTCTTTCACCTAAAATAGTTCCCTATTGACATTTTCTTACCTTTCTTACCAATCTGTTTTTCGAGACTTTGGTTTTAATCCAGGTGTAGAGAGATTGTACCTAATTTTTGAGCAACAACTTCAACTCTGGTTTGCCACAATGCCATTTAAACCTTTAATCGTTTGTGTTGAATTATTACGGAAGGAAAAGATAGCACACCTAGTGTTCAATAAACGTGTGTGAAAAATTTTCTTCGTAGAAAGTTTCCATGAATTCTTCTTGAACGTACTTCTAAATGAGACAGACCCAACCGCAGGGATACTGACACATTTAGGCAACTGACTGAAGGCTGCAGAACAAAAAGTCATTGGGGTGGACTACCTGGGCGGAGTTGAGCCAGAAGTCAAGCGGGTGGAGTGTGCTTCAGTCTGGATAAGTGTGATTATTGTGTTCTTTTGAGTCATACAGTGTTGTGTAGTTTAGGGTTTAGGCTAGTAGGAGGAGTTGGATCAGATCCAGCTCCGCCTTTTGGACCTTTGGTTCTGAAGCAGGGTCTATCTCAAATTTTAAGGAAAGGTTGTCCGCAGCAATCAGAAATACACTGCAGATTTGTAGAGATTAGGTGGAAGAAAGCAGGCAGAGAGAAATAAAAAGAATTGTACCACAACCAGGTTTTTAGTGAATGTTTGTGTCTCTATGGCAACAGGATAAATGATAAACGAAACATTGCATCCAGCACGTTCTAACCCCACTCTCTTGTTTTCTATTGGCTCACAAAACCGTGAAGTCACAGGTGAAAGCTCACCTACAGAAAGTAGACAGGATGCGAAAGTAACCTTTACCAGAAGCAAGTACAGCGTCCTTTCCCCTTCGGTGAATTGGCTTTTCACCTCAGAGAATTTTATTTGCGTTTGTTCTTTGGTGCTTTAGCCAAAAAAGCAGGAAACAATAGTGTTTGTGTGCCTCTTGAAAATCAGAAATGCTGCAGCTAGTCCGTAAATATTGGCACCTCTGTGTCCTTACATTAAGCAACTCTGTGTCCACGTGCATATTTTTTTGCCCACCCCAGCAAACAAGCCCTAATGGCTAGATGTTAAACCAAAATTCTTATTTCTGAATATTTCTTTGAATAATTTACCAACTTATGCAGCACATGGTTTTTGATTCTCACTCCAGCCTTAAGAGCGAAAAAAAAAAAATCAATGAATAACACCAAAAACCCCTTTTAGTATATTTAATGGAAATATATTTGTTTCTTCAGTTTCTATTTTATCAACAACAGGACAGACAAGCGTATCAAATCTACATACATCTTTTTTTTTTACACGTTATATCGTGACTACAGATCAGCTGGTATTTAGAAAATGTATCAGAGTATATCAGAGATAATATGAGAAACTGAGTGGAAACAACCCCTTCATATTCTCATCAACTAGAGAACAATATAAAAAGCAAAGAAAGAATATTTATTGAGTGGTAGAAAACTGTCGAATTTGACCAGTTTCAGCGTTTCTGTTGCCTTTCACTTTTACTTTTACATACGTACTGCCATTTGCTTTGGGAAATCTGTGCCTATGTACAAAATCTTCAGAGAGATTAAGCAGAAAAGCTTGTTTGCACACTGAACGTGTGAGTGTCTGACACAAAACCCCGTAGGCTATTGCGTTGTTTTACAATGTACTGAAATAAATGCACAAAATCTGATTGGACAGAATGTGTCAATTCATTTTCTATAACAGCAGCTCTGAATGATGCTGGCTGTAAGTCATATATATATAATGTATTTATTAACAAATTAAAAATTATTAAGTCTTACACAAATTGCTGTGCTATATATCTGCTTCATCACACCACCATTTGATAATTCTGCTATAACAGCAAACCCCCAAGTGTTTTATTCCTTAGATGATATAGTCAGTCACAGCATATTTCCGAAAGGGTGTCAGAACTTCTGCACACAGCCCAATTGGTGTCACGTTACAAAAACATAATACCATGATACATATTAATGATATACTTTTGCTATATCACTCTCCCCTATTCACTATGTACACACCTTGCTTACCCTCATTTCACTATGCATTTACTGTTTTGGCCAAAAATATTGGCACCAGGCCAATCCTGTATCACAAGCCCCAACATTCCTCATTCGCCCGTATCTGCTTAAGCATCATTAGGCCATGCATTTTATTCTTACAATGCTGCTTCGTTTAACTGGCAGGGAGAAAGAACAACTGTCTCCACAAAGGGTGTTGTCCCAATGTAAAGGAAACCATGCTGATCAAGAAATGCATTCAATTTTGACAAAAAATGGCAGAGAAAAAGACGGCTCCAAATGAAAAATGTTTCAGTGTAGTAATTTTAAAAAAAAATTTGTGACCATAATAAAATAATACCATTTATGGCATATGTCTATCTGGCACCATTAACCATGTAATGTTTAATTTACATAATTAAGTTTCTGTTTTAAACCATGCCAAAACAGGACTTCAGAAGGATTAGTGTCTAGAAAATAAAATACTGAGCAGTAACGTGACTCTAATTCCATTTCTGTGTCTTACAAAATGGACGCTGTTCGATCTAACGAATCCAAATGCAGGAAGTGGGAGTGGCTTATGAGAATTAGACTTTGACTAAACCAATAAAATTAATATCTCTTCGGATCACAAATCACAGTCAGCCGTATAAAGGTTCAATTTCTAACCTTTAGTCATGGGATGACTAGGATGGAAATTTGCCTGGGGTGCCAATACATTTGACTAGCGCTGTACAAGCTGCCCGTATGTGGTAACGTTGCATATATTGCCATAATTTGTGTTGCTGAAACTCTCTTTCTAATAAATATGGCAACGTTGTATTACAGTCAATATATTTCCCTTCCATATAGACAAAATCATGAATATTGCCATAACCAATTGTTGGAAAAATTAATTTAAAAAAAAAAATAATAATAATATGAATTTACTAAAAGGTCCACTAAGTAGTCGAACAAATCTGAATTATGGTTGTGGATTAAATGAGATTCGAATCACAAAATCCCAGCCGCATAATAAACATTCACCATAATGCTAGACTTATGTCCATTGCTGACTAATCACTAATCACATGATCAGCCACATGGCTTTGCCTAGCATATGAAAAGGAAGCAACGTCTGTGAGAATCCGGGGATTATTCTCCGTCATTAAGGCGTCAAAATTTCCATACCTATCAGCTTTAGGTAACAATAACCTGTTTTTCTCAATATTTCATATCATGTAAATACTTGAACTTAGTGGACCTTTAATGTGTACCAAGGTCTGTTTCGAAGGCTGGGTCTAATTTGGGATTACGCCTGAAATCATTTCGTGTTCGGATAAAGAAACGGTGCGCTGAGTGGGTGTGGCCGATCCTTTAGGTTCTGTCTCTCTTCTCAGAGCTGAGGCTCTTTGCAAAACCTGAACTTTTCTTTCATCAAAGAGAACCATCAAGGACTGTGTTCTTTGGAAACAGTGAGGTAAATGAAATTAAATGCTGTTAGATATGCGTGAAAACCGTCTTGATTGGAAGAAAAAAAAAATAAGATAGACATGAGATAATGAATTTGTATGCTGAGATGGCGTGAAAATCTGGCCTCCGTTTTGTCCTCTGTCCCCTTCTTCCTTGTTCTTCTTGACTTGTTGCCCTTCCAGTCTCGCTTTAAGGATGGTGCAAATCCAGCTGTCTGTAATATCTAAGTGGGATGCCCGGACAGGAAGCTGACTTGGGTGCTGCAGTTAACGATGGACATGAGCCGTTCTTCGTCCATGGAGTTCATTATGTCCATGTCGTCGAGGATGACGGGTGTGGCCGATGTGCTGGGCAACCCGGTGTCTGTCATCTGCTCGTTCTGCAAAAGGCTGATGATGCTTGGTGGGAAACTCATCCAGGTTCCGTTGCCCATGTTTGTCGCCGCCTGCTCCGCACCATTGGAACCCAACGCGTTATTGACGGTCATGTTTCCCACCGCGTTGGCGTGACATACTGAAGTAGCCGGAATGCCATCTCCAGGAAGTCCGCTTTGGCCCAAGAGCGCCTGAAACTCGTCAGTGTTGATGTTCTCCACATCGGACGTCTGAGCTTCAGAAAAGCTGGGGAACTCTGGAATCTCGTTTTCATCCATCAGGTTGATGGACGGCGCAAATGTGTTTTGGACCTCTTGGGCCACCGTAGTCCCGGCCGCGTGAGCGCTGGTTCCATCCCTCCTGCTGCCCGAGTCAGACTGATCCGAAGCAGCGGGAGAGAAAGTAGAAAAGGAAAAGTCGTGCAGGTCGGAGAGATTGACAGTGCGGAGGTCTTGAGTGACGGATGGAGCTGAAGCAGCAGAAGGCTGCACGGTGACGTTGCTGAAAAACTTCCATCCGTCTTCATTAGAAGGTGTCGGCTCAGTTTTGGTCTGAGTGAACAGATGGCCTGGAGCAGGAGTGCTGAACAAAGGTGGAGCCTTCACTGGACCCATGCATGACACAGGATTCACCACTAGATGGAGACACACAACGTCAGAGTTCGGAGAAAAAAAAAACAATAAAACCAGGAAGATAGAATGTAATGCACAGCACTCTAACGTGTCATTTCAACTAATTAAAAATAACCTATATAAAATAATACATTGTTTCATGTGTTTTTAATACCCAAAAAAAAACAACTAAATCCAGTTCAGGAATATCTCCACTCCTCACAATCGGTTCATTGTTACTGGCAGTGAATGGGGTGTTTGTGTAAGGTGAGTGAAAGCTGCGTTTACCTGGTGGAGCACTGGCAGCAGCCGAGGGTTTCGGAGCTGTAAATGTTCTTCTGGCAGTATTGTAAGGCCTCTGAGGGATGGTATCTAAACACACACATTATAAAGAAATGAAGGTTTAACAGTCAAGTGTTACTCCGATGTGTTGCTCTTTTTTAACAGTGGACCACACGCAGAACTCACCCGACACGATGTTGCCCAGTTTGAGGTTTTGGAGCATCCCCTCTGTCCGCTTCCTCTTCTCCATCAGCCTGTACTCATCTGCTCAAAATACGATAAACAAACAAGGTAACCAGTTTGTAATTAACCAGTGTTCGATTTTACTCATTCATCATTTTATTGATTTTTAAGACT
This sequence comes from Pangasius macronema, assembly GCA_037577455.1. NCBI lineage: Eukaryota > Metazoa > Chordata > Actinopteri > Siluriformes > Pangasiidae > Pangasius > Pangasius macronema. Next base: position 3,487,825 of record CM074972.1, read on the forward strand.
TAAACCCAGCAGGAAACTGGGGGATTTTGATATTTAAATTATTGTCACGTGATTCACATATATAAAGGACACACTTAGATCAAGCACAGTGACACACCCCTATCACTGGGACTGACAGATACAGAAGCCACACCCCTTTACTGCAACTGACACAAATTGAAGCCACACCCTTTCACTGGGATTGACAGGTTCTGAGGCCACACCATTTCACTGGGATTGACAGGCACAGAGGCCACACCTCTTCACTGCAACTGACACAAATTGAGGCCACACCCTTTCACTGGGATTGACAGGTACTGAGGCCACACCATTTCACTGGGATTGACAGGTACTGAGGCCACACCATTTCACTGGGATTGACGGTTACGGAGGCCATACCCTTTCACTTGGATTGACAGGTACGGAGGCCACACCCTTTAACTTGGATTGACAGGTATGGAAGCCATACCCCTTCACTGGGATTGACAGGTACGGAGGCCACACCCTTTAACTTGGATTGACAGGTACGGAGGCCACACCCTTTAACTTGGATTGACAGGTATGGAGGCCATACCCCTTCACTGGGATTGACAGGAACGGAGGCCACACCCTTTAACTTGGATTGACAGGTACAGAGGCCATACCCCTTCACTGGGATTGACAGGTATGGAAGCCATACCCCTTCACTGGGATTGACAGGTACGGAGGCCACACCCTTTAACCTGGATTGACAGGAATGGAGGCCACACCCCTTCACTGGGATTGACAGGTATGGAGGCCACACCTACTTCCTGCATTTAAATTAATTAATTATTGTGCTACACTGGTAGCTATAATTTTCCATTAATTATTAGCTATATTATCTCCAATGCAAGAATGTATTTTTTTTAAAGGCTTACCAGCTACATTTGAGGTTACATTTAATTTTTGTCTACACTATCGCTTTAAGGGAACAAGGGAAAAAAAAACAAAACAGTGCAAGTCTGTCATTCTGTTGGAGTGAATCATTGATGCCGCTGAATCACTCCAGTGTTTTTCCCAGCATGAAAAATCCCAGAACAAACAAAGCGCCGACTTCACACAATCCCAGAAAAAGAAGTGCTTACGGAAGATGGTTACAGTTGCGGTCAGTGGAGTTGTGCAACATTCCCGCAACATTCCATATCAATTACATCATTAACACCGTGCACACTCATCAACAACGGGATCACATCCTGCACTCAACACGCTGGGATGCTGAGACAGTGACACTGCGTGTACAAATCATGTCTCTTCTGACCCGTCCTGTCACCTGCTTAACTAACTGTAATCAAACCGGTTTCAACTGCATTGGTGCATCAGTGACTAACTCATCTATATCATGACTCAGGAGGTGACACAGCAGTCGTACTGTAACAGGAAACACTGTCTCAACTCATTAACTCACAACTGATCCCAGATCAGTTCTGCTCACTGGCGAACGTAGCACACAGAGCTACTGTGCTAAACAGTCATGCAGTGTGGCTACACTCTACTACACCGAGTTTGCATATTTAAAACATATGGTTAGCCACAGGAATTTAGGGTGTAGCTTACAATTATGATACAGAAACACACACACTTACAGACTGCATAAATACATGTAGAATAACTGGTATAATGAATGATTCTTCTGACAACTTTTGCCAGCTAGCTTTACTTAACATTATGCTTTCAAATACTGTAATTATTTTACAGTGATAGTAGCAAGGTAGCTAGCTATCTAACAATTTAGGTTCAGCCCCTGTAATGACAACCCTCTGAGGTAATGCTTTTCAGCTAGCTATATTTAAAACTTTAACTCATCTAACTAGCTTTGTTTTGCTATCCCACTGACAACCCATTAGCATAACATAAAAATAGAGCTAGCTGTCTAGCTTATATTATTTTTCAAATATGCAAAAAATAATCTTATATACTTTTATTATATACTGCCCTTTAGCCAACTAGCTGTATTTAAAACAACATTTAAAATTAGCCAGCTAGCTGTATGTAGCACCTTATTTTATTTAATACTTTCTTTACAGTGCTAGCTACTCAGCTAAGTGTTTGTCTTGAGCGACTGTGTTTACAACTCTCTTGTGTAATTAAAAATATTATTTTTAATTTTTTTTTTTCAGTTTTGCTACTGCACTAGCTGGGAAGTGTTAGCTATATTTAAAACATGTTCAGGTAGCTATTATCTAGCCAGCTTATTATGCTTTCTACCATACTTTAATGGCAGCCCTTGTAAATCCAAGCTAATGAAACTATTGTTTTCATGATTAAAAAATATTTTTCAGTTCACTTCAGGTGGTGTAAAGAGCTATGAGTGTATTGCACAGTGAAAACAGGAATGCCTACGGAAATGACATCATAGGTCACCTGGGTCAGCGGGGAGGTACTGGAAGTCCATGGGCTCGCTGACCTCACGGTCTGATGGCCTGCGGAGCTGCATCTTCACTCTCACAGGCTCCGTCAGGTTTGTATCGCAGTAGGGCGGCGTGCGGAACACGATGGCGACCTGCCTGTGGACGTCGGCCTGAGAGAACGAGCCTTTACTTTCCCACGAGTCTCGGAAGAAGCGCACCTCGATGTCCTCTGAGGGGAAAAATCGTGTATGGGGAACTAATGAGCAAAGTTCTTACAGCATTCCACTGATGCCATTTTATGTTTAATGACTGTGTATTGTCCCGCTAACTACAATGCTAGTTCATGGGTTGACCTTCTTACAAAAATACTAGTTTGTAGACTGACCTGTTTACTATAACACTAGTTCCTGGGTGAGCCTGTTTACTATAATACTAGCTTAATTAACCTAATTACTGTAAAACTAGTATGTAAAGTAGCACAAATACTGTAATAATAACTCTTGGGTTAGCATGTTTACACTTATTTATTGAAAACTGCATTTAAACTCAAACAGGCTGGTTATCAGCTGATCAAAAGTTTAAGACCATAGCCTTTAAAA
>CM074972.1:3502340-3512595 GCA_037577455.1 Pangasius macronema
CCTTTCCCTGTCATAGTACCAACATTCAGAGTTCCTATTCTCAGTCCTACACTCTTACCTTTCCCCTTCTCTCTCTGCTTATCTCCTCTACTTCTTCAACCAACAGTAGCCCAATTTCCACCGGCGCCCTGTAGGTCACTGACGCCGATGGAGGTCGTTGTTAACCCGGGCCTCGACCGATCCGGTATGAAATTCAGAGTACTGATGATTCACATGATTAAATTTGGCAATGTTTTACGCCAGATGCCCTTCCTGACACAACCCTCTCTATTTATCCGGGGTTGGGACCGGCACAGAAGTCACTGTACTGTGACCCCCATGGCTAGATTAACCTTTAACCAGCATGAAACTAACTATGAGTGGCCATAATTCAAATTTCTGAACTGGATTCACGTTATATAAGGAGGAGTCAGGCTATTAAACTCATTTATTCCTAAATAAATAAATAAATAAATATTACTCTGGTCTGTATGATACTTTTCATGTAAAAGTAACCAATGCATGCTTAAAATGTTCCCTAAAAAGTCCCTTGATCAAACGACCCCAAAGAAGATTATGAAACATCTGGGAACACAATCCTTGAACACAATACATTTTTTTAAATTCCAGATTTATAATAATGGACTACTGTAACATTTAAACATTTTATTAATCCAGGATACATATGCACGAGTAACACAAGTGACTAAAAACCAAACGAATATTTCTTGCACTGACTTTCCAGTCTAGTGGGAAGTGTTGTGTTGTTATAGGAAAATAATCCACAACGTGGTGGTGTGATACGGCCCGACGTGAAGCTGCCTGCTTTATACTTGACATGTGATTGTGTGTGTGTGTGTGTGCAGAAGCAGTGGTAACACAATCTGCATTATTATTCAGACTCACTGTGTATTTCATGTACTACATCCACAAGCTTGAAGAAGCGGCACGTCAGAGCCAAAACATCCCTGTCTGTCAGATTTTTCAGAACGCAAAATGGACTTTTGGTAGGTTTGAAGGCGACATGAGAGGCTTTTAAAATTCATACACTAACTGTAATAGGAAGATCAGTCAGTGTTAGTGCTCCATAACAGCCTAGAATAGTACATTAGTATGTGATTTGAGACACCACACTAAGGAGAAGGACAAGAAAATTTGTCTTTTTTTTCTACGCTAGCGCAGAGTGTCATTTTAGTGAAAAAGAATAAACTAACATGTACCCTATTAATTTAAACATGGCTTGTCTGAATGGGACTTCCAGTAACATTAGCACACAAAATCCATCTCCAATATTTCTAATATTATTCTAGTAAAATATCAGAATGGGGTCGTGACCTCAAATTTGAGGAGCCCTGTCCTAGAAGTCTCCAGAAGAGCAACACGATCCAGAAAGCTCCAGAGTGGTATAGAAGATTTAGTTTCAGGTCTAACATTGTTGTTCTGAAATGCCATATTAAAGCTTTGAAAAATAATCTATGATCTTACATCTAAATCACAATAATCAGATTATATTACAGAGAAGACAGGAAACGGAAATGGCAAGATAAGCAGAATCAACGAAGAAGAAAAGGCTTTGGCTCAAGAAACAATCTAATCAAGTCGCACTCATTTTACACCTATAATGGGGAAAATGTGTTGATTTGGGTTAATTGCTTTTATCAGAATGACTCAAAGTCTTTATCATAATGCATTTTTTCATCATAAACAGCACTGATGATGTAACATTTTAACATGGTTTGAAATAAGCTGAGTTGGAAGAAGTTTGTTGTTAGCTTCTCACACACTTTTTGAGTCATTTCTGTCTACTTTGTAGACCCTGCCATGAAACACCACTCCCATTCACTTTAGTTTGTATTTCTCCATCTAGTGGTTGGTTAGCATTCAGCATAAACAAGAAAAGAAATATCAAATTTTGATGTATTTAATGTGGATAGTATGTTCGTACATTTCGTAGCAAATGCTTGTCTTATGTTTTAGCTTGTAAAACTATGAAAGAAATGAAATGAACCCTATACAGTGTAAAAGCATCTGAAAATAGGAATAAAGGAAATCCACCAGAAACTGCCCCATTACAAAGACAGACAGTACTCCTGATAGACGATGGTGGAGGAAACGTGTAGCCGACTTTAACGCTTTAAAGATAAAATAAAAAATGATTTGCATCGATACTGGTAATTTGATGACCAGTCTCAATCTTGTTTACATTAATTTAAGCATGTTTGTAGACTGCATCATAAATCCTCAGATGGATGGATGGATAAATGGATGGATTAACATACAGACAGTTGGATGAGTTTAAAAGAAAAAACAAGCAGACCTTCCTTCCATCCCAGAAGCCAGTTTCTGCCCTGATACTCAAAATCTGTTTGGTACATCCCTAACTGAAGCATGTCCCTAATTACTTCATGCTTAATTCATAATACTGAATGTTGTTTAATCATGCATTCATGCAGACAATCACTAATCACTAATGTTAACAATAACCTATCACTAATTACCCTTGTTCCCAATGACCTGTCACTCATCATCATTGTTCCCAATAACCAATCACTGATCACCATTCTTCTCAATGACCAATCACTGATCACCATTCTTCTCAATGACCAATCGCTGATCACCATTCTTCTCAATGACCAATCGCTGATCACCATTCTTCTCAATGACCAATCGCTGATCACCATTCTTCTCAATGACCAATCACTGATCACCATTCTTCTCAATGACCAATCACTGATCACCATTCTTCTCAATGACCAATCGCTGATCACCATTCTTCTCAATGACCAATCACTAATCACCATTCTTCTCAATGACCAATCACTATTCAACATTGTTCCCAATAACCTATCACAAATTACCATTGTTCTCAGTGACCAATCACTAAACACCATTGTTCCCAATTAGCAGTCACTAATCACAATTGTTCCCAATGACCAATCACTGATCATCATGGTTTGTCTCACTTGTACACTTCTTTGTTCTCCATTTTAATCTCTCTTCTTCTTTCATGTCTGTTTCCCCAAGTGTCTTCAGAAAATATTTCTTCTCCATGTAAAACGTTTTGATATACAAATAATCATGCCTCTTCAATAAATATGCACATGAGTATATGGCGTCATCTGGCGACTACTAACGACTTTTTAAACATGCATAATTAAGCTACTTTCCCTTGAAAAGGTTCCCAACACTGTAAGGTATATTCGGTATTTGATTACAGACATGTAAATATATACTACTACAAAATACCCAGCCTCGGAGCAGGACAGTTTGCGAAACGTTTCCTGGGACAGGCGTAGCCCCGGGAGCGCGCGCTTTGCTTTGTGCCCCACTGCGTGCGCGTCCCCGTCTCCAAAAGCGTCAGGCGCGTGCGCGTGTGCGTGCGTGCGTGCGTGTATGTGTGTGTGTGCGTGCGAGTGAGAGTGTGAGTGAGTGTGCGCGCGCCCCTGCTCTACCGAAGGCGCAAAAAAAGCCTCTATAGCGAACACCCTTCAAATATGGCGGAGGGGGAACTGGACGTCGATTCGCTCATCTCCAGGCTTTTAGAGGGTGAGTTTTCTTTCGCTATATCTTTATCTAACCACTTTATCGTCTCCCCTGACTGGTGTTTGAGGAAATATATTTACGAAATAGATAGTTATTTTGTGTGTTGTGGACGTTTTTTTCCTCCAAAAGGGGCCTCTTGAACCGAAGAACAGCCAACATGTCGGTCACACCTTTTAGCTCAGACATCTCTGCTTTACAGCTCGAGCATATTTTGTCCTTTTAGAAAAAATACTATACAAAGAAACTATTGTTATTATTAGCTGTGATATTGTGGATTTGTTAGAGAGTGTTGCTAGTTAGCTGTCGGTGGTTATGTGTTTGTTATGGAGCGACTGGTATAAACAGTAAACACCTACAGTGTAAAAAACACAACAAACAGTCAAGAGAACAGTGTTTATAAAGCTACAACACTCCCAGCACTGGGGAATTGACTTCAAGACTGAAGGATTTTCATGCTTTCTTGATCAATATTAGTCTTTTAACGACTGCACAGAGACCCAAAGTGCTTCTGATACTCAAACCCAATGGCCATGATCAGCATTATAAAGCTGGGACAGAAGTACTGGTGTTTTTATAGCAGACAAATCTGCATTAATATCTGCATTCCTTGTAAAATCCCTTATTACAAGCACATTCAAATGAGTTCATTCAGCACTGCGGATTATTATTTCTTAATTGATTGCTCAAGGACTTTCACTATTCAACTTTTATCCACTATTATATGCAGACCGAAATCCCATTGCAGCAAGTAATACACATGAAGGGCATTAGTGAAGCTGATCAAAATTATTGGTATAGTGGTTATAACTGGTGAAAGGATTGGTGGTGTTATAACTAGTGGTAAAAAGAAAAGGTTACAACTGGTAAGAAGTATTTGCGTTGTTATAACTGATGAAAGTAATTAATATTGTTATAACTGGTCAGATGGATTGATATTGTTGTAACTGGTGAAAAGGATACTGGTTATAACAGTAATAAAACTGAAGGATTTAGTTTGTTGTTATGTCTGGGCAGAAGGATTAGTATTGTTATAATGAATCAAGATTGGTGTTGTTATAACTGTTGAAGAAGACTGGTCATGTTATAACTCATGGTGTTGTTATAACTGATAAGAAGGATTGATGTTATAACCGCTAAGAAGGATCGCTAAGAAGGATTGATGTTATAACCGCTAAGAAGGATTGATGTTATAACTGCTAAGAAGGATTGATGTTGCTATAACTGCTAAGAAAGATTGATGTTATAACTGCTAAGAAGGATTGATGTTATAACCACTAAGAAGGATTGATGTTGCTATAACCGCTAAGAAGGATTGATGTTATAACCGCTAAGAAGGATTGATGTTATAAACGCTAAGAAGGATTGATGTTATAACCACTAAGAAGGATTGATGTTGCTATAACCGCTAAGAAGGATTGATGTTATAACCGCTAAGAAGGATTGATGTTATAAACGCTAAGAATGATTGATGCTATAACTGCTAAGAAGGATTAATGTTATAACTATTAAGAAGGATTGGTGTTATAACCACTAAGAAGGATTGATGTTATAACTGCTAAGAAGGATTGATGTTATAACTGCTAAGAAGGATTGGTGTTGTTATAACTATTTAGAACAATCAGTATTGTTATAACAAGTGAAAAAGGTTGGTGTTGTTATAGCTGGTGATACTAGGTATAACTGGTTATAACAATACCAATCCTTCTTACCAGTCATAGCTGGTGAAAATGTTTGGTATATTAGTTATAACAGATAAAAGGATAGGTGTTGTTATTCCTGTTGGAAACTGGTCAGAATGGTTGGTGAATGTTAAAAAGGTTTGTTGTTGTTATAACAGGTAAGGGGGATTGGATTTGTTAGAACTGTTAAGTAGGATTAGTGTTATAACTAGTCATAAGGGTTTTAATTGGCTGGTGTTTTAAAAACAAGTGAAAAAAAGGTTATTAAAGCTGGTGAAATGAGTATATTTGTTATAACTGGTGAACAGAATTGACAGGATGAAAAGGATTAGTTGACATTCTTCTTTTTGAGCATATGGTGACATTGTGTGTAATTATGAATGGTTATAATCTTATCTGTGGTCATGAGGGGTGAAGAAGTGTGGTATCATCAAAGCTCCCTAGTGTTACTAATTAGCCCTGTATTATTGAAGCTTGGCTTTATTAATGATGGTGAAACGGCTCTGTAATCAGACTACATGCATTTATTACATGATTTAAAACAGAGAAATCAGCATTTTTGGTTTTATATTTATTCACAGATTTAGTAATACTCTGATGTTTGAGGTTTGACCTTCGTCATATGAGCTGTGGTGTGCTTAGCACATAGTCCCTGACGACGAGGGGGTTATGTAGCTGGAAATAAAGCATAATAACTGTAAGACTCACAGACACAGTATACACGGCTGTATGAAGATATGACGTTTGTATACGTTTATATGCTTCGAACAGCTTTTATCTACAGAGATGCGCAGTCATGCTCTTAGTAAAGATGTAAAGCAGTGCACAGAGAGATGGATGGATTCTTTATCGATGCAGCGATTGAAAAGTGCATCGTCAGGAAAAATTAATTAAGGAACATTTTTGGGAATGTTGGTTACCTCAAACGTTGTGAAACAGACTTATAATTACACCGTGATTGTTTTTCCCTACTATGTTACCATGAACGTTGCTGATCCAAAATATCTTCCATATCTTCAAAAGTCACGTTATATGTTATATTCTGTGACCCGTTTTTGTTTTAAATAAAAAATGTGGATTGTGCGTTTTGTGGATTATGCTGGATGTTGGATCAGTTGGATGTTTAAACAAGGATATGTATATTTTAAAAAATTTGTAATAATTGACAAAAAGGAACAAATCTGATATTATCGCAATCGTATAAGTCAAATCCGTGTTGAAGTGCCTCCTGGGGTTTCTAACACAAGGTATGAATTCCTGAGGACACACCTTGCTTCAGACGCCCAGTTCCAGAGTGTGTGTGTGTGTGTGTGTGTGTGCACTTTCCTAACAGTTTATTAAATTTTAATCATCATTTATCATGCTGAGTAAGGGGTTACATCATCCAGCAGTCTGATGTCCTCATTCTGATTCATACCTGGATTATCGGTCATGTCCAAAACGAAATCAGTCACGTTTTCACAATTCAAGTCGAATTTACGTTGAGAGTCAGACATAATAAAACAGTCACGAAAGCAGCGCTTACCAGGGTGAAATTCTGCTGACTGGGATGTTAGGATCATATCCTAAACATATTATTGTGATATAAAAGTGTAATATATATATAGTTGTGAATATTGTTATTATCTGTACGTCACATGACTCCACATTTTTTCCCTGCATTTTTTCTGCATCAGCTCAGAACGGTTTTCTGACTGACGCCTGTTTTTCTGCATCACCCGTGAGAGCCGTCAATGACTAACAGGATGTTTAGAAAGACCTCTAACCTGCTCCAGAAGGAATTCAGATTCATCAATTGGCGCTTACGTAACGTCTTTGCACGAAGGATTTCTTCAGACGTCTCCAGGGTAGAAATGTGCAGGATGATTTACGACAAAATTCACATGATTAGAGTTTAACTTTCCTCCATGATTATTTACATGGCTCAGGTTTGAAACATGGTTCCCGCTATTTTGTTATCACTACATGACCGTGTTTTATCGATTCCCAACCGTGACGTTTATCACATTTTGCTCTTTATCAGCTAGTTTCTCTGTGTCTTGAGTGCTAGGAGAGCTCAGTTATTGTTAGCTACTCTCAGAGCTTGCTAGCTGCACCGCACATTACGTGACTAGCTACATCTCGAGTAATGAATAAATAATCTCTTCACCCTTCTTAATGCGCTCAAATCAAACCCTAAGTGTGACATTTAACACACACGTTAGGCCTCATTCAATCAGGACAAAAGTAATGGCATCCTATAAAGGAGTTTGCCTATGGTAGCTGATGCTCTGAAGTGGTTGAGCTGCATTACTGGAAGACTTCGGAGCTTAGGAAGAGCTCTTTCACCATTTGTGAGCTTTGCCTTTTATGGAGTTTTGTGGGCGGGGCTAAATGTAAATTATCAGCCTTGTGAATGCACTTGGTAATTTATAAGTATTAATAATATTTTCCAAAATCTGCACGTTCAAAATAATAGTCTTGAAACCGTTATAGTTCTCGCTGTACTGTGAGATTTAACTCTAGACTTTCAGATTTTACTTTTAGAAAGCAGCACCAGTCTTTTATAATCTCTATGCTCATGCTTTTGTATTTGCAAACATTAATCTGATGCCAGTCGATGGTATTGAGCAGTAGCACAAGCGCCAAAGTGACCTTCAGCACTACACAAGGACCCTTGTGACGACAGGAGAGCGCACGCTCGCTTTCTTTCTCTCAGAGCCTTATTTGGACACAGCCTAGGCGTCAACCCTACGCCGTAAAGTAAGGGATCTTAAAATAGCCACTTCTCTGTGTGCTTTTCCTTGCGACGGAAAAGACACTATTAGGACTGTCATCATTAAAGGAGGTCATGCTGAAGATAACACTGAGTCATAACACTAAATGTTTTTGCAGTAGGTCATATTTTTGTGGATCATTTATTTTGCTATGATCTATTCAGCGTGCACTTGCTTTAAAGACAGCGAACGCAGTCATGAAAATTTGTTAAATGCAGATTGCCCGGGTAATTATTCGTGTTGAACCTGAGGAATCTTGGCTTCTGTGTGGGGATACACACAGGGTGGATAAGCAGTGATGAAGATCCTTGGCTCACAAAGTGTCTTTGCACTTTTCTGGCCACGAGCTTCAGAATCTCACAGGTTGCAAACTTCAGTGTCGTTCAGCTTGCAACAAGTAAACAAGCTTGCGAATCTTGTGAAAGATGTAGCCACTGAATTGAAGAACAAAGATTATGGCACGTATCACCATAATATAGTTATGTTAAAGTTTTGCTCGAAACAGGGAAACTATCACAAGTTTGCCGACAAGGTCTTGGACCTTGGATTGAAATTTGTGGTTGGTCAGTTGCAGTATCAGTCAAATGGCGTCTTTTTATTAAAGTAAGCAGTTCTCGTCCACATTTAGTACCAAAAAGTACAGATGTCTGTCTTTTGACGTGACAGATAGGCAGATGGTGATATTCTAAAAACATTTTTCTTTCTAAATTCTACTTATGGTATCTGCACTAACATGGGCTTGCCAAGCGAGAAAACACCATCGTTCCAAGGATTTCAGATGTCACACCTCCGTTGCACCGATCCACCCACATCATTGTAGGAGTGCTTTCTCTCTCTCTCTCTCTCTCTCTCTCTCTCTCTCTCTCTCTCTCTCGCTCTCTCTCTCGGCAACCCGAGCCATTTTCCACTCCGCTTTGTAAATGGCTGCAGTAGTTAAGCCTCAGCCCTCCTCTCCCTCTGTTCATTGTAACGAACACAGAAGTGTGTCTCATAGCTTTTCTGGGACTTTTAACAAGACCGAGCGCCTCTCGGGGACAACAAGCATCCAGCAACAGCTCTATCTGACACCACTGTTTACACTCTTAGCGCTCTTGACTGCTGAATAAATAAACAAGCCATTTAACGCATGCTTGAATAGACGCGTCACAGCATCGTGACGCTTCTGGGCCTTTGTAGGAATAATAGTGGATCATATTAGTGTCATCGGAAAAGATGTCAAAGTATATAATACAAAGCTTTTAAAGTGCTCAGTTCACTTGAAATATCATCATGTATCATGGAAGAGAGACAGAATCACGAAGTATATGAGAAGCAGCCATTTTTAACATGGGAAGAGTTAATATCTGAGGAAGGGTCACTGATACACACGCTACAAGACTAAATACAGCAAGTAGCAGCAGTCAAACCAACATCTGCGTAGATGATCACGGACACGTGCATCCGGACTAAAATTATCAGACGAGCCTTGCGTTTGGTGAAAAAGAGCAGGTCATTCGGCCTGTAATTTTCTCAGAAGAGGACGGGGAAAAACACTGACATGGCCAATCCGGATGGAAATAAAATCTCTGTAAAATAGGAAATTACCCCAGGACACTATGTAAATTTATTCCGATAAGTCATACCGAATCAATTCATACCAAAACTTTGCTGTAAAATGTGAAACTTCACACAAGAGTGCAGTTTGTAAATCACACAGATGCAACAGCTATTTTTGGCCCCCGTTGAGTTTTTGTAGTGGTGTTGATTTGAGTTACTAAGATTTAATATTCGAAGTTTGCAGTATTCACTGCAAGTGCTCACTACGTAGGCTTTATAACATAAATGCGTCCAACTTAATGTCCAGTAGAATTTCATTTAAGTGAAGTGAAGTGAAGTGAAGTCAAGTGTGGTGACCCATACTCGGAATTTGTGCTCTGCATTTAACCCATCCAAGTGNCCCACCTACAATCCCTGCCGGACCCGAGACTCGAACCCACGACCTTCAGGTTCACCTTCGGGTTACAAGTCCAAGTCTCAGACCATTAGGCCACGACTGCCCCCAATTTAAGATGTAGCGACAGGAAAAAAACAAAAAACAAACTAGAAATTGTTCTTCACTACTCACAAATAAAGCAGATCAGTGGCTATTTAGTTAGCAAGTTTACAAAACTCATGTTTCTACAGCTTTATATCTGATGACTAAATGTAGAATCTGTTACCTTAACCACTTAAAAGAAACTTTTTTTTTTGCCTGTAAATACAAAAATATTATTCGACAACCGTTCTACAGACAGAAGTGTTTTTTCCCCTCGTTGTTTC
>CM074972.1:3561976-3578539 GCA_037577455.1 Pangasius macronema
TATTTAGTTGCAATTTATGGTCAGTGAAATTCTGGTTTCAGTGTAGGAAATGTCCACTTGGGTCCCTTTTTACGTAATCTCTGTTAACATCAATAATACTTGCTGGGGGAAAGCTAGCAGGGTTAATCCTTGGACCTAAACCCTGACGCATATTTGTACTAATTAAAGAGAAATAAAATAAGAAGAACTTAGTGCACAACATAAAACTTTATTCCCTGGAAATGTTGTGCGTTAGAAGAAAGAGACATGTAGAAACTGCTGCTGTATAGCAGCGATCTGGATCTTTAATTCACTTAGAAACTTTAGGCCAGCCAATTAAAATATGGTGACCCATGAACAGAATCACAGTGACATTTCTGTATCAGCAGTAGCAGAACATGCTAACAGCTAATAGCTAACGTTTAGCTTGAACTACCTACACTTCCCCCCAGCTGTTACTCCTGATTGAACACTTTCAATCATTCATTAAAATGATCAACTGATTCAGGACCAGCAGCTTAAAATGCCCCATAATCCTTTACAGTGTAGGTTAGCGTTATCCGAAACAGTAGTACTCGTCCGAGTCCACTCTGGGTCGAAGCGGGGATTTACTGAATGTCTCGTCCCCGATGATGGACTGGTCATTGAAGCTATCTGATTGGTTGGTTGGGGATGAATGTTCCAAGTCCTCCCCTAGCGTGTCCAGGTAACTGCCGACTGAAATTCCGTCCAGTTCATCCGTCCTGTCCTGGAGGCTGATGAAGCTCCCGTGAGGAGATGCGTCCTGGCTGTCTGAGAGGCTGTACAGGCTGCCGTTTAAGCTGCTCTCCCGGCTGGCCACATCCCCTCGCTCCTCCATCACCCAGCGGATGGATTCGATGCCTTCGTTGATGGAAAGGAGCTGCTGCATCAATTTGACGTCAATGGCACGGAGATGGGCCTGTGTTTGAGGAAGAAAAGTAAATGACACCAATTAGATCACACTGTCTTATTCAACACACTGATTCAAATTTCTTTGATTGGTCTAATACTATATTTTTAAATTAAGGACTTATATTTGACTACCTTGTGAAAATTTCTGAGGGTAATATTACAATTTTATAGAACAAATTCAATATTTTGTAACAAATGGGCCCTGAGATGCTTCTGAGTAGATAATGGTGAGGTATCAACAGCACTAACTAGCATATTAGGAAAGCAAAAACAGGGTACAATACGTGTGAAAAGCTGTTCTGTTTGGAAATGTAATCCTACAGAAACTCCCAGGAGCAAATCTGGATTTTTGACTTCTTGTTGGAAAAAAAAAGCCCATAACATATAGAGTGTACCTGTTCTGCTAACTTGATAATTTACCTCAGAAGTGTTGCTACACTGACAAGTCCTTTTAAATATTATCTATATTTTATGGTTCAGCATTTTAAACTCGGGTACTACTTGGTTTTGTTTTTGTTTTGACTGAAGATGAAAGACAAGAGCACTTCCTGATATGTGTCTGATGTGTCACACCGAAGAAAAAGCACAACATTAGTGGATTTTTTTTAAACCAGCATGCTTATTCAGAAGAACTATATATTACCTGAGGTGATTTGTACAAGTCTTTTTATAGTAGCTAAAACACTGTGCAATCTTTCGGGACACAGGAATGTGCACACAATAAAAAAAAATAAATAAATAAATAAATAAATTCTGAGATACAGTGGTAATAATTATATTACCACACCTCACCATGTAAATCTATCAACAATGTATTCTTAAAAAAAAAAAGTAGAATTAAATACTTGGTATAACGTTGTAATTTATATTTCGTAACACAATTCTAAACAACGCTACATTGTTTAACGTCCGATCTATTGCTAGCTAGCTAACTTAAGGTTTGACTTAGTGTTAAATACTTAAAAATTAACAACCGTATAACACAGTATTATCTAAAATGAAAATATGCCAGTATCAAAGCTCTACATTCCTCTGCTTAGCTCAAATATTCAGAGCGGTATGTAGCTTCATTACTGTTGTGACATCAAATGAATTAGCATGCTATGTTCACATGACGTGTTTACCTTTATCTCTACAAGACGATTCCAGATAAACAGTCTACTGTTGTATTACTCAATAGCTCAGGAGACAAAACATGTCTTTCCCTACATGTCTGAAGGAAGTGTTGATCTTTGTGATTTTTGTCTTATTTACATTGAAAATGCACCTTTACTTCCATATAACTGTAAGTAATTAATGGCTATGTCCTTAATGCTTTCTGTATGAATCTACTCTACTCTTGTGGTATTTATAAAAATTACTGATAAAATTTTGTTTCTTAATATGGCGATATAATTTTAGTCAAAATTTCACCTTTTCTCAGTAATTTTCCAACACATCTGAGGTAAATGTTGACGTCCTTGATTCCTTGGTTTTATTTTGTTTTCACTGTCACTTTGCCTTAACCTTCTCCATATAAACATTAACAAGGAAGTACTAGCTAAGCTAAAGCATTATTCTAAAGTATTATTCGGCAACCCTCAACCATTGCCTAGTCACAGCATGAGAATTGTAGAACGGGATATGATCATTATATAGAAGTGGTTTTAAGTTTTAGAAATTCAGTTGACCTAAAGCGGGCATTCATGTCATCAGATTGAGTTTCAGCCCCATTTACTGAAAAGACCCTGCCCTTGAGCTATACTCTACTCTTAAAAGCAGAAATGCAGCATTTCATCACTGCTGTATTGACATGTGAGCTAAAGACACACAAAGCAATGGCTTCAGCTCTCCAGCTGCACGGTGCGCTCAGCTGTGACATAAGGATCCAAATGGGATGCAAACTACAGCACATCTGAATCCAAGCAAAACAGCCAGTGGCAGAAAAAGCTTCACAGGAGCAGCACAAGCGACATTTGCAAACTGGCAAACACAAAAACGGCAAACTTGATACAGAAACATTGACACTAAGTATTAGAATTAGTAGTGTCCTAGTAGTCATCTTGTGCTATGATAATAGTCGCTTTGCCAGCTAAGGTTAAACACAGAGGCTCTCTCACAAGTCAGCCCAATAATATGCCTAGTGTTTGCACTGTGACTACGTCCTGGCTTTATGAGATCACTGACTTGCCACACAGCCACTGTGGAATTTTGTGCACATGGAGATCAATGGGGGAGATAATACAGAGACAAGAGCTAGTGGTTGCAAGCTAAAAAGTTGTGGACTGATTGCAAATTATATGCTATTACCACTGTATGGTAATAGCCACTATTTCTATGGGTCTTAGGGTTTATGGGTCTGTCTTTAGTATGCCCTGAGATGGTTTATGTGCTGACCGGAGTTTGCCCCTTTCGTCTTTCACAAAGGACAAAAGAAACCTTAGCATACGGTCCCTCCAACGAGCACCCTGCTGCAAAAAAGAAGGAAAAGAGCAAAAAAACTCATGGACACCATTGGTTTTCTTGTGGGTTCATGGTGGAGTGGATTTGTAATGTTTGGTGTGGTTTGTGATGGTATTTTGTGATTTGGTTGAGATTATTCCATAGCATAACATCCTAATGGTTGAACTGATTCTATGTGCGTTTGACTGGAATTCAAATGGTCTCTGATGGTGACTTTGTGGTAACGGGCTGGTGATTCAATGTAACTAAGAGATTATTGCGATATTTGCAGATGAAGTATAGGCTTTCCTCAAGAAAAGAGAGAAACACTGATATATAAATACCATTCCTGGTGATAGAAAGAAACTATAGTTATACTGGAAACCATTAAAACCAATAAATCCTGTTGGGAAGGGGGAAAAAAAAACATTTAATGGAAACCACTGCCCCAAATTCCCCAGTAGAAAGTGAAACAATACTTCTAATGTTCTTTTCAACAGGTGAAGGAAGCTTTCTGAGTATCCGCAACACATGCTGAAATTATTAGCACATGTGTAACCAGTATCATGACCTGCTATTGGTTCATGACACACCATGACCAATGACATTAGCACATGCTTGAAGGCTGTAAAATATATCAAGGCTGTGCGTGTCCTCAGACAATACGTGTCAAGGCAGGGCGATATGGTTACACTTAGTCACCACGATAATTTGACTAAATATAACACAGTATGACAGATGTTCATCAGCCAGCTAAGATCTTCCCCAGACGTCTTCTTAGGTTAGAAAAACAGTGGAAATGTTTTTTCTACTCTACCACAGTAGTGAAAAATACAATACCAAACACCTCAAGGCTGTTTTTAATACATTTTGTTTTGCTTTTATAGTTCTCTATAGGTTTACCACTGTATATAATCAAATAAGTTGAGTAGCTTGATGAAATTCACTTAACGTTTATTACTTAAAGTTATTGTTTTAAAAATCCCCATTGCTAAGCAGGTTATAATGATCTTCTCAGTGATGTTTTAACTCAACGAGTACAGCGCTCCATCATCTCACATTTAAAACCACAGGGAACGAAAACGAAGGTGTGTGAGAAACAGCACAAGCTGTGTTACACAGATAACAAAGACTTTGCTGTCATTACGTTTTGTCAAGGGCGCATATACAAAGTCAGGATCAAGGACTATTTTGTCTGCTGAGTATCTGCGCTACGAGAAATGACAAAAATATATATCTCTATTTAGTCTCTACCGACAAATAAACATGGACCGTCTTTCTGTGGGTGAGAGAACTCATCTCCTATGTAGGTGTGCGACACGGAGCCGTGATTTCAATGCCAGAGCTACAACTGAAATGCAAGGTGAGGCTTTCTCGACTTTACGCAAATTAAGTATGAGACGGTAAAGCAATCCAAACTATTGCCTGGATGGGACTCAATATCCAAAGGAAATATGAGACACCAAACATGCCTTGGCTAATCAAATACCTTTAGCATAAGGTGAACATTGTGCAAATGTATTGTCAAAGTCCTTCTTTAATGTGTAAACAAAAAAATTCAAATTCAGTGCCATAAAATACTGGAGCAGAAGGACAGTGGCAGCTGTAACTCCAGAGCCACAGCCCGCTTCGGGGTCAACCGACAAAGCCCTGATTGGATTAAAGATTAAGCCGTAGTGTGTGGAAACCAACTGTAGCTTGAGCTCCACAACCTGCAGCCACATGTGTTCACTGAAACAAGGTGAACAATGAATAACAAAGCAAGAGACATGAATTTTGAACACACTAAACACTTACATTTCCATATATAGAGCTAAAGAGACATAATATTCACACAGGATTTATTCTGGCTGAGTGGATGTGATGATCTCATTCCTGGATACATTCAAAACAGTGTGTGTGTGTGTGTGTGTGTGTGTGTGTGTGTGTGTGTGTGTCAGGATGGGTGGTGGGTGCATGCGTGTGTGTGTGTGTGTGTGTATAGAGAACCAGCTGCTTGTGCTACTGCTGTCTTTTAACAACTGATCTGAGACCTGGCCCCTTGACCCTCACTGTTATCACTCACACTTACGAGCAGGACAACCAGACAAGCCCCTGGCCAGCTGCTGAGGTCGTGCACACACACACACACACACACACACACACACACACACACCAACAGTAAATCTAGTATATTTTTTTTTTCCCCTCAACTTGTGACTAGGGTAAAGGCTGATAGCAGGAACCTGTACTGTCTGGGAGCCGTTCGAAGGCCAAAGCCAACAGACATAAAGACAGATGACAATAAAAGATGATAAGACGGGATGAAAAAAGGTGTCTGAAAAGCCAGCTTTAGTATTTCACACCCTGACCATCTGCTCCTCTGTACAAACTGTACAGTCTGTCAAAAGCACGACAGGGCAAATACTTTCCATAGGGGACCATATTAAAGATTTGTAGGCTGTTTTTGACTTTGTATTTTGTTTTTGTTTGAAATTCGCAAAACACACTTTCCATTTAACATGAGGCTATGTTCATATATCGTCTGACACGTAGAACTATTTTTACTTCAGCGGATTAATTAGCCTGCACAAATGATAGCTGATATGATGGATCTTTTTCTTTTTCTTTAACATGCAGGTACATGGAATTACTGGCTAAACCAAGCAAAATAAAGTGCAGTGCAAAGTTGGCATATAAGTCCCATGCTAGCAAAACCTGCACATACCTCAGTGTTAAACATATCAAACGAAAATACCGAAACAAAAAACAAACGTCTCAGCCAACATTTTTGTCGAGGGCGCAAACATACTACATACTATTTTGTTTTTCTTTGTCTGTGTTAATGCATGTAACTACATAACTATTAAAACAACCTTATTATATTAAGGTAGCTACCTCTTTTTAGCTTAGTCAGTTAGGTTTCCGCGCAACTAAAACACGAGACTGGGCAGAACACTAAAGATTTTACTTACCTGGTGGGCTAAAAAATAAATTTATGATTCGTCGTATAATTGTCATCGAATACAATTGGTATGATTTCCATATCCAATATTAGCTTATACTACATGGTCTGAGACTCTTACAAAGGTTGAGTTTATGGTTAGGGCTGGGATTAGTGTTTATACCTTTTCTTACGATTTTGTCTATGAAAACTGACATGACTGTCGCCATCATGGTCGTCAAGGTAACGATAAGTACACCAACCAAATATCGCATGAACCAATAAGCTTTCAAAAATCAAAATATATAATATAATCTGTCACAGTTCTGCAGACTAGAACACAGTAACAAAAAAAGAGGAGCTTCACACTGACATTTTTGCACCAAAGGGTTGATGCAATCTCAGAGGATACATCTGGAGTCAGTGACTCCTCTCTGACCTTTAACCTTTAGCAGACAGGGAGCTGATTTAAGCTCAGTATATTTTACTGCTCCCAGTGCAAGGCGACGCTTTGGTACGGTTTCTGTAGATCTCGTCTTGTTAAAACACGAAGGCCCGAGACAACACACAGACATTCACACTGTGTCAATGGCAAGACGTGTGAACAATAACGTGTGAACAGCACTCGTATGAGGTGCTAATAGCCCTTTCTCAATCTGATTTTCTGCTGATGAAAAGGAGAGATGTTTGAGTCATACAGTGTCGCCGGTGAACTTGTGCGTGTTCGCACACACATGTGCGAGTCTGTAGCTTTAAAACCATATGTTGGCCACACTGCTTTGCCTAGGGAGTGTTTGAGGCATGACGTTTATTATCACTGTACGTTCCTGGGGTTATTACGAAAGCAGACGGAAGCAGTCTGCAGTCGTAATCACCAGCTTCCTGATAACTGCACGGACAGCGTGATGTTATCACGGGTCAACATCCTACAAACCTTGCACTTGCACTCACATCTGCACAGGTCGTGATGGGACAAAATCCCATGTCATGTAAGCCGTACTGAGCCAATCCGGATCTCGTTGTTACAGATGAACTTTGTCTGAAGTTTGTTTTGTACGTGTGCTCATTTAACTAGGCATGCTACTCTTAATGTAGTGTTTACTGACCTGAACCATAAAACCGCACTTAAGCTAAACACTCTAGCTTTATTGATCGAGGCAGGATATGACCATAAAGAAGGCTTGTTTCTATCAAATGCAGGTCAGTAGCTAGAACCAGGTANCATTCAGATATGAGGAAATACAGGGCCTGGAACTGTATCTTTCCTTGGCATTGAAGTGGTACATTCAAAGGTTCTTCTTTTGTTCCTCTTGTGTATCTTTTACATGGTAATGTGAATGTAGCGAACATTGATTTAAGGTACATAATTGGACCTTATGGACCACTCTTGTAGTTAGGATTTAGAGGAATATTTAAATATTGCACTACAAAGCAAGTGTACCATTAATGGAACCACTCCAGTGACAAAGAAAGATGTATTCTGATCTGATCAATCATAGTGTTCACAGGACGCCATGATATACTGATTGCATGGATATTGCTGGTTCTGGTATGAGAGATCCAGGACTGAGCTGAGAACCTGGGTTCCAAAGCATGAGATCTTTTGAGAAAGGTGTACTGCTGAAAGAAATAAAAAAGCTCACCATTTCCTGTTTGAGGAACAGCATCTTGCTCTCCAGTTGTTTAAGCTCAGAGCTGGTGCAGTGACTCTGAGCTCTACTGGACTCTAATGGTTTTGCTCTGTGCGTAATGGACCGGGCCAAACTCTCCGGTACTTTCCGGCCCAGTTTCACCTCGATGTCCCTGAAATCCGGAACAGTGCTGTCCTCCTCCATAGTCACAGAAACACCAAATATCCTGTCTGGACACACAGAGACCTGAGATCCCAGTGTGAATAATGAATAAAGCTGAAATAACCAGCCCCGGATCCGGTTGCGCTTCAGACAGATCTCCTTTCCGTAATCCGGTTTGTCTAAAGAAACCAGTTCGAAAGCAGTCGAAACATTTCCGTTTAAAACTGTTTCTGCACGAGCTCGGTTTAAAGAATTCAGCTATATGAACCAAGACGAGCCGTTTTTGAGCCGATGGTCGCGCGCTTATAAGGACAGAACCTCTCCGCGTGCGCGCCGGGACTTCACTGTGGAAAGCCAAAAGGTTCCCAAACAAAACAGACTTTCGTAGGAAAGACTTCAAAGTCCCCCTGATATCAGACTTGAAGTTTTGTGGCTTTTAGTATGAATATGTTAGCTCTATAAGCTAGTGTGCTCCAAAACAATGACCAAATTCACATTTAGAAGATACATGCATTCAAATTTACAATATCTCTCTACCACCGATACGGATCAACAATTTTGATGAGCACTAGCACGTTAGCACGTTTGTCTTGCACCTCAAGGGGTGGAGGTTCGAATCCTGCCTCCGTCCTGTGTGCATGGAGCTCTCTCCGTGCTTGGGGGGTTTTCAGTCCAAAGACAGGCATTGTAGGCTGATTGGCATTTCCAAATTGTCTGGAGTATGTGAATGGGTGTGTGTGTGTGTGTGTGTGTGTGTGTGTGTGATTGTGCCCTGTGATGGGTTAGCACCCTGTCCAGGGTGTCCCCTGCCTTCTGCCCCAAGTTTCCTGGGATAGGCTCACGACCCTGTGTAGGACAAGTGGTACAGAGGATGGATGGATAATCTTTCTTGCTTTCTAGTTATTTAGTGTATTATCCTGAGTATTAAATTCTTTTGTGTGTGTGTGTGTGTGTGTGTGTGTGTGTGTATATATTACCTATATATGTACCTACTTATTCCACATCATCACAGTCTTTTTTTTTTTTAAGTAGGACTTTGCAATGATCTAAGCTTAAGTGACATACTTATGAACGCTTTGGCTTTCCACAGTAAGGCTTCACTTTATGCCGGACAGGTGCGCCACGCCCACAACTGCTTTAGTAACGCCCACCCACAAATCACTCTACAATTACTAACAGCATGACCTGCTGAGAGAAAAATATGCATCTGAATAATTATTATGTCTGTTAATTCAAACCACTAAGTACTTAAGCTGTCAAGCCTTAATTTCAGTAAGATATTTCACACATCATCATACAGAAAATGCAGTCAAAAATACAGTATGTATACATATTTCATGTAACATTGAACTTGAATTATGCTCTTAATTTTAGACAGCAGACATCAGTTTAGTCCTTGTTACAGTGATGTTGCTTTTGGTTCAGATTTAAACTCAGCAAAATACAGTCTACAGTCAGGAATACTGACTACTTGCATCAGGAGTGTTGGAAGCTGGTGCAGGGCAAACATGTGGACTGTTTGGTGGTTATTGGAAAACTGGGCTGAGAAACATTACTTTAGTAGTTAAAGTGTGTCAGAAGTACAGCATGAGGTGTGGTTTTGGATTCAGTTTCAACACCATGAGTCTTTTCCCTGTATGAACCTGCCACCTAGTGGCACCAGTAACGCGACACACATGAAGAGCCTACAATGAGATGCCAAATATTTCCTGGTAAAAGTATTTTTTTTATTATATTAATTCCAGGGCTAGACTACAATCCTACATATTCATTAAAATTACAACTGTTAAATAAGAACCGATTACAATTACAAATTTACAGTGAACAGTTGCTGAAGTAATGTTAGCACCGTCATTTTAGTTTGTGCCTTTTTTAGTTTAATTGTTGTCCACACCGACTTTGGCTAAATATGACTCAAGGCACTTCTGGTTTCATTCAAAATACATACAAAATCTAATGACAGGGCATTGTCATCTATCTATGACTGGGATTATACAAAAGAGGCTGAAGTTTTAGCTCCTGCATTCTTAAACCACAGACTGGGTCTTGTTGCCGTGTGTGTCATGATCGTCATAGCGTTGGTACTGTTCCCCGAGCAGATGCTGCCGGCTTTCGGAGTTATGGGCTCGGGAGCGCACGGCACACGTTGTTACAGTGAAGATGATCGCCACGACGACAAGTGCTGTGATCACGGCGATGGTGATGATCTCAGTCAGAGTGATGGGACGGGCTGGAGAGAGAATTGTGAACGTGTTATTACACATGATGTGATGTACTTGGAGTAGAGGTTAGCAATAGATACAAGGTGTTTCAAGATCGGAGGCAGAAATAATGAACAAGCAACTCAAGCTTTCGTGCTTTCCTTGCAAAAGTGCTTACCGGGCCAGGTGGCCTCGTAGGAGTAACCCAGGTTCTCTGGAGCGGTCACGAACATTTCTGCGTTGGTGACAGGAGGCCAGAATGGCACCATGTTGTAATCTCTGTTATGGCCAATGGGAGCGTTTTCCACTGGGTAGATGGCGGAGCCTAACACAAATACACACTGTTATTCACCAAAAAACAAAACAAACAAGCAAGAACATTTCATGTAGTAAAAATAATATTAAAATAGTTTAACTGCACATATTATGTGCTGGTATCTATATAGTGCCTTAGGAAAAGTGCCTTAGGAAATATAACTCTCATTTGTTGCTTACTAATGTGTATTAATAAGGTTCAGTGTCTTACAAGTCTTACATGGCTCATAAAAGAAAACCAATTAAAAAATAACAACTTTATTATCTCTTATTGTTCTTGCTGTCGCAGTACAGAAAATAAATGTGCAATGGACTACATCCGCCTGAGCAACTGTTAATAAGTAATTAGGTTTCAACAACTGCCATACCACTAAAAAAAAAAAAAAAGGAGGCACTTAAGAAGGTTAAAGCCACACCTCCTGTACTGT
The DNA here is from genome assembly GCA_037577455.1 of Pangasius macronema. Taxonomy (NCBI): domain Eukaryota; kingdom Metazoa; phylum Chordata; class Actinopteri; order Siluriformes; family Pangasiidae; genus Pangasius; species Pangasius macronema. The sequence goes on from CM074972.1 coordinate 3,572,970, forward strand.
GAATCCCAGTGAAGGAGGTGTGGCCTCTGTAGTTGTCGGTTTGACTGGTTTGACTGGTGTGACTGGTCTGACAGGCACAGAGAACATGCCTCTTTTACTAGCACTAACAAATCAAGGTCAAAGCATCAGCACAGAGGCCCGCGGCTCTCCCATTAAGGCACTGAGGCCACGCTTCTTTATTTGGATTGACAGACAGAGGTCAAAAATTTCTTACTAGTTGCAGAGGCCCTGTTTTGTACACTGTAGCTGAGAGAAGTATGAAGAGAGAGAGAGAGAGAGAGAGAGAGAGAGAGAGAGAGAGCACGAAGGAAACACAGTAGTGCCAAAGGAAACTCATCTAATAATGTTTCGAAATAATAATTTGCCAGTTATAAAATGAGCTGCGTGTGTGGTACCACACTTTACAGGTACAGACATGCTGCTTTTGCATCTGTGGCAATCTGTGGCAGTCTTTACACCACTGCTAATCGTCACTACATCTGTCCCTCCTCATTTACCGCTGCTGCACGTATGCATGAAATAAAATGAAAGAAGTGAGTTACCTGGGTGTCTCCGAAGCCACTCGTCAAAGATGGCATCAGTGAAGGTGTGGAGCAGGACGAAGATGGGGTCGTTAGGGGACAGGTGTGTTTGTCCACCAGTACCATTCAGGAACAGGTGAGCCAAATTGTGCAGACTTCGCACCACAGGGTCATAGGCACCCTCGGGGGCACTGTAGCCTAGCAACACAAGCAAAGTTTAGCGCCCTTAAAATTGTATACGCAGCTACATTATCTACAGACAACAAGCTAAACTTGGCTAAATTATGCCTCAACATGGTGCATGGGTGATCTATTGACCATTTTACTGCTGTAACAGGGTTTTTTTTATGTGTGTGTATATGTGTGTGTTTGTATGTTGGTCTCTCCACCCTCAATGGTGTTTCTGAAGCTGTCTGTTGAAGTAGAGTAAAATGGAGGGGTGTCAAATGTGTTCAGCTGCAGGCAGGCGTCTATGTCCTGAGGCTCTGGAAGCTTCTGCACCATGGGCCGGGCTACGTTCCCTGCTGGGTTCCTCCTGATGGGGCTGCTCTCAGTACCTGAGAGAGAGAGAGAGAGAGAGAATTAGTGTATTTCCTTAATTTATGGGAGTTTAAATGTTAGAGTTAACCAGACACAAAGCCAAGTGTAGTAGGGAAAAAGGCAGAGAAAAACATGAGTGTATTTGCTTACATCATGGCATCATGGCTCCTATGTAAGGCCTTGCCCTTTAGTTAAGCGATCACAAACTCAAATCATGACATCACCCTTTGTGTAATGGGCAAGATCTAGCTAGTAGGTAAGAACTGGCTACTGAACTGGGTGAAAATTGGGTAAAAAAATTATAAACGTCATAAAAGTGCCACATCAGGCTTAAAAATCACAAGACAAGAATGGATGAAACAGTGAGAGAGAATGAGACTGTAATCTGCTAATCCACTTATTGCTAAAATTTGGCCCATAAATGAAGCACATACTGATAATCCTTAAAACCCAGTATGGGCTGAGATTATTCCCTGAAGGTTTTCATCATGTGAGAACCATTAGCATGCTATGTGGTCAGGTGGAATGCAGATGGGCTCACATGCCAGGTCTGATATTTCAGCAAACGTGAAGAAAAAGCTCTTGTACCAGAAGCTGAGGAAGCTGTGAAATCACACTGGAAAACACAAGTGCAGTCAAAAAAAAAAAAAAGACATCAAGAAGACTATGGAGAACATAGGGGATCTGTGTGTGAGCACATAGGGGATCTGTGTGTGAGAACATAGGGGATCTGTGGAGTGAAGAAGAAGAAGAAGAAAAGGTACTGACTGTTGCAGATGGTGCCCAGCGTGTCATATTCGTCCAGGCTCTCACACACAACGCGCCACTGGGAGAAGATGGAATTGGAGCTGATGCCATTTTCATCAAAGCTGCTTCTGGCACCCATTAGATCATCAGTGCAGATGTCACACTGGTTTCCCCCGATGGCAAAGTTCCAGTACGGAAGAGCGAATCTCGGGTCCCCCAACATGTCCTGAAAAAATAACAAATCGCTGCTTAACATCTTACGACGAATGTTTTAGTGTGTACTAGGTGTGTGTTTTACTTTCACCATCACTTTAAGCTGTTGAAGTAAATGGACACAGTAAATGGTACACCCAATTATTAATAATCTTAATAATGATATCTGATTATGATGAGCCTTTTACCTGTATGTCACGCTCAAGCTGCAGGAGGTGGTATCTGTGCCACGTGACGAACCCAGGTCCCTCGTGAGAGAAGTCCACACCCCCGAAACTGGGCTGTCCACCACCAAGAAACGTCTTACTCACGGAGTAGTAGTGTGACCACACGAAGTAGTTGTAGATGGTGATGTTCTCGAACATAGTGGTGTTACCATCAGGGTTGAACAGCTCCCCATAGCGGCGTGTGGCGATGACCAGGTCTGGATGGATAGTCCGCTTGGCCCGGTCCAGGGCATTCACAAAGGAGCGCCTTTCAGTTGGGCTCAGAGTTAGAATATTTCTTCTGACTGAGAGAGAAAGAAGATAAAGTTAGATGATGATGACAATGAAGATCATGATGGTGATGATTTTGCTACTTTACGCACATACCAAAATTAAACTCAATAACAACAAGAAATTTAAGGTCACAGTAATATCACAAATCTTGTAGTTTTATTTTTTTATTATGCAAAATGTAGCTTTCAGTTCAACTTGTTACTGCCTTACAAGCAGCCAGGTACTAGATGGTCAAGCAGAGGTAGATGTAGATGTAGTATTAGGTGTAAAGGATAAGAATTTTCAGACAAAGCCCTGGAGAATTTACTTCCAACTCAAGTCAAGTGAGTTTTTAATCATCATTCCTCTGTATAGCTTGTATACACTGGAACAAAATATTGCTTCTCCATGACCATGGTGCAGCACATAACACTACAGTAGTCCCGTACCCAAGACTACACAAAGTGCAAAAACACAACAGCGTGACAATAAATAAACAAAACAATAAATACACAGAACAGTGAACACACAAGACAACTGAACAGTGTTGTGTGGGAAAGCTTTTGCACAATGGACTGTAAACAACTGTGTAGTGTAGCAGCAATATTGGCAGTGAAAAGAGTCTCATAAATAAAAATAAAGTGTCTGGTTGCACAAACACTTCCAAATTAAACAGGGTCTACAGTTATTCATACTTCTAAAACATATTTAAATAGCTGTCAGAAACAGTATAACATTGGAAATGCATCAATCCCACTATTACTTCACAGCTCTGAATTAAAAAACATTTACACGACAATCATAAAAAATACAGAAAATATTTTTATAATGTGCTTACATTATTACTTTTATCGTTTTAATCGTTTAAACATGAAAGCATTGCTGCAACTATTCTAATTCATATATTATTATGAAGCAATGAATATGCACTTATTGGCCGTTTTATCAGGCACTTGCTCACCGACTGGCACGGGCGTGTCGCAGTTGACCCCGGCGAATCCGTGCCTGCACCGGCCACAGTTGAAGCCGTAGAAGTTCCCGGTGCAGCGGCACGCGCTGGTGAAGAAGCGAAGCGGCCAGCGCTCGCGATCGTCCTGGCCCACGTGCGGGTACTGCGGCCCGTGCGTGCGCGTGTCCGCCTGCACCGACACGCACTGGCCTCGGCCAAGGCTCGCGCCGCACGGGTCGTTAGCGCGGCCGAGCAGGGACGGACAGCAGCGCGCGCTGCGCAAAGCCTCGGCGCTCGTGCACTCACGCGGGAACTGCGCGCGCACAGCGAAGGCGCAACAGGACAGCACTAAAACGGCGTGTATCCACATTGTACAGAAATGCATATATTATTAAATAAATAAATAAATAAACCCTTATTGCCTGATATCTATCTAGTTTAACGTTAACGTGTTTTTCTTTTTAAATAAGCTGCATAAACCGGATTTTGTTGCATTTAATTTATCAACAATCACGACAATCGTTTACTATTACTGCTGTCCGAAGTTTCCCCGCATGGAGAGGTCCATTGCGCCCGTGTGCGCGAGAGTTGAGATTAAATAGCGGATCAGCGCGTGACCACCGAAAGCCTCGAGCTCTGTCCTATCGCGTGACCGAGTCACATTTTAGCGGATACATTCTGTGCAAGCCCTGCTTCCACAGCATTCAGTGGGAATTAAATATGAAATCCCTGGCGTACACAGGCAGAAGCTCGTGCTGGAGTGAGGAGTTGGACAGGTGTTTAAACGTGCTGGGCATGATGAAGATCCGATACAGAAAGCATACAGCACACACACACACACACACTTAGAGCATGTCAGTCACATGAGGCCTAATGCAGTGTCTTGCATAAAAATCCTTCCTTAAACTTTTCCACATTTTGTAGTGTTACAATCTGAAATTGAAGTGGACTTAATAGGGATCATATATCATGAATCTACACAAAATATAGTAATAACATAGAAGTGAATACTTCAGTTCACCTGTGTGCCATTACTGTGTCACATGATCTCTATAAAATTCACCTGTTACTGGAAGACCCCAGAGTTTGTAAGAGAACAAACCTAAACAAACAGCATCATGTGACCAAGAAGCTATCAAACAAGTTCTAAAGAACTTCCTTTGGATCTCCATTAAATCCATTACTAAAAAATGGAAAGAATATGTCACAACCATGACTCAGAGACCACGTAAGGAGGGCATTAGTCAGGAAGCAACCAAGAGCCCAAGGGTAACTCTGAAGGAACTGAAGAAATCCAGATGGGAGAAGCTATTCACAGGACAACCATAGCCCAGACACGCTACAAAGCTGGGCTTTAAGGAAATCTCATGAGAAGAATGCCATTATTGAGCCATATAAAGCCATATGAAATCCCATCCCTAAAGGTATGTTGAAGAAGGTTATCTGGTCTGACTCTGATGAGACCAAAACTGTCCTTGGCACAAAGTGCTATATTTAGCAGAACACCAAGTGTGCTCATCACTCTGAGAACACCATCCCCACGGCATGGTGGTGGTAGCATCATGTTTTGGGGATGCTTTTCTTCAGCATGGACTGGTCAGATCTGAAGGAAAGATGGATGGATCCAAATACAGGGAAATCATAGTAGGAAACCTGTGGGGCGGAGGTTCACCTTCCAACAAGACAACAGCTCTAAACACACTGCCAAAGCTACACAGGAGTGATTAAAAACCAAGAACCTGAATGTGGTCCGGTTCAAATACAGACCTGAATCTGATTGAGAATCTGTGACAAGACTTGAAAATTGCTGTTCACCAACAGTCCCCTTCCAATCTAACAGAGATCAAGCAATTTTACCAAGAAGAATGGGCAAAAATATAGCATCTAGATGTGGAAAGCAGATAGACATATCTTAGAAGACTTGCCACTATAATTGCAGCCAAAGGTGGTTCTACCAGGCACTGACCCAGGTGGGGTGAACACATATGCAGTGACCAAATGTCTTTTTCATTTAATTAACTTGGGTGTTACAATAAACATATTTTGGTCGCCACAGCGAATCATCACTCTCCACCTATCCCTATCTTCTGCATCCTCAACACTTGCACCCACTAGCTTCAT
>CM074972.1:3578639-3598918 GCA_037577455.1 Pangasius macronema
GTAAAAAGCCAGTTCAATTCCAGGTTATAACACTACAAAAATAATGAAATATCTAAGTTATGATCATCACAGTTATTCTTCCTGCTAAGCTTAATAGGGAATGCATGCTAGCAATTAACACCTTAAATGTGCTTCTCACATTTCATTATTGAGAAAGAAGGAGCTAATTTTACATTTGTTAATTTTGACAATTTTTGCCAAAGTGGGAAGTGAGTCATGAACCTGGGGTGTGATATGCCTTTGGGGTTTGTATGGACTGTGTGGAAGTCATGTGAAGTGCCTGAGCTTTCTCAGCTCCTCGAGCATTCACATGCACTGAGTTATGTAGATGTACTCTGTCAAACGAGAAGCTGTTCTAAAAGGTCATGGGTCTTTCTATTTTTTTATATCAAGGACAACTTTCAACCCTTCAACCCTTCATTTTTATTAATAACACAAACGAGCAGTCTGACTCGCTAACAGTGTGTATCTGCATCCAAATGTAAGTGTTTACAAGTTAGGAACTAGCAGTAAAGCGATTTCTAGCAGCTTGATCTTTAGATCATGTGGGTTTCACACACACACACACACACACACACACACACACACACACACACACACACACACACACACACACACGTGATTAAACCTTTTACATTTTTCTCATTCTCCTTCAAAACCATTTCCACCCCTTCTCCTCTCCTCCCTTGTCCTCCCCAAGTTAATCCTTCTTTTGGGCAAACAGCAGTTCAGTGGAGCACAAAGCTACACAAAACACACAGGAATGTACGTGTGTGTGTGAGTGTGTGTGTGTGTGTGTGTGTGAGAGAGAGAGAGAGCGAGCGAGAGTGAGTGATGCCCTGGCTCCATCTATTCTGGATATATTGTATGTATAAATACAAACTGATGGATGCCAGGAGAATAATAATACATTCCTGGTCCTGGTTCTTGATACACACACAGAATGTCAGTATCTCATTATGGTGTTTGGCTGAATGGTAAATGATGGCTTTTGATGGTGAATGTTGTAGAATATGATGGTGGATGATGCTGTGTGTTCGAATATATTACTGTTGGTATTTAATGTTGAATATTGTCAGGTTTGATGGTGGATGCTGTACGTGTTAGAGAATTTTACTATCGTTCAGTGGTGTTGTAGGAATGTTTGGTTTGATGATGAATGTTTGTAATGAAAATTGGTGCTTATCAGTAAAATGAGACAGTTTGTCTATATCTTTGTGAGTTTTAGTGTGAAGTCACCAGATGTCATCAAACTCAGTGAAGGAAATTAGGTTTTGCGGTAATTATTAATGCAGTCATGTAGCATGTGAGTTTAGCATCTATATCTCCTATTACAAGCTCTTGTCAGTGAGTGATGTGCACACACTGTTCCTCTCATTCAAGACATTTTTACTTGCTTGGCATGTCCTGTCATGCAGGTTGGCACCTTTGCCCCAGACATCTACCAGACTGTTCTTATGTTCTTATGAATGACACACCTGCAAGTGTCAGCTAGCCCGCCAGGTTCTGTCACTCATCTCATGATGAATTCAGAAATACACATCAGAATGCTGAATTTCATTATGGTCTTTAAAGCAGGGAGCATTTGAGCCATTTGATGTTGAGCCATTTTAAAATGCATGCCTATTTTTCATCATTGGTGTTTCTATGGTCTCCCTCATGGACAGTCAGTATTGGCTGTAGATTTTATTAAACACACCATTTGTACTGTTGATAGTTGAATATCTAGAGTATCTAAAAACAACTTGAATTGACTTGTTGGTCAATAACTGAGGTTTAAACTCCTTAATCAAATCCAGACTATTTCTGTCAGGTGAAATATGGTGGTTTCCCCCCACAATACGGACAAATGGAAAGATGAGTAATGATGCCTTCTGGATGATTTCATTAGCATTTGAGAAACCAGACTCAGCGAGTATATGGTAGATTTCTACAGAACCTTTTGCACAGTGTACCTTTCTTTAGAGTCAGTTGCTTCCAAATATTTTAAGCACATTATAGCACAGTTTCTTGAAAACCCTTGCTTTCTGTGCTGTTTAAAATTAGGCAAGCCCAATCTGAACCTAGCCTGTCTGTTAATTTATAATTTCAGCTTTCTCTAGCCAGCTTCTACAATTATTACAAAAGCATCAAGAGGTAGTTTGGTAGAGATGTCTAGATTGTGGTCAGTGAATAACTATTTATATTTATTTTTAAGAAGATTCACCAAAGTTAGGCCAAAAATGTGAACAGTTGGGGAAGTTGAGGAAGTGCTCCAGTTCTCAGATTCTGTGACTTCAGACTAGACTAAGCAGAATGTAAATTGCTTGGCAATCAAAGAAAGAAAGAAAAAACCCCACTACATCCAAGAAATGTTTATCTGAAGCTTTTTAAAAATTTTTGTATTAAATGCTAAGGAAGCTAAAACATGATTAAATATGTTTCTCTAGGTCTAGACATCAAACTTCATCCAGTTCTTCAGCAATATTACACAGACTTAGCACCGTGGTTAAGGACACATCTACGTACACAATGATCAAAATGTCATTTTTTGCACAACGATTCCTTTAAAAGTGATGGACGAACGACAAACAACGAAAATACCTTGGTCATAATCAGCGATGGCAGAAGTACAGCTCGACCCTGTTGCTCTCAGCAAACTTGGCCACTACCTGGCCATGAGCAGCACGTGGCACCACTATGCGTCAAGCCTTTAGCCCCCTCTACAAAGGCATCTAATATCACACACATCACCACATACTAGGCCCATTCTTGTGGGTGTCTCAGTTATAATGCCCATATTGTTCTCTTGGCAGAGGATGAAGTCTTGGGAGATGTGTAGGACTGTAGGGCCAATCTCCCACTCAGCACTGCAACAACAAGCTTTTTGTAAGCACGTGTACTCTAAGACTCCTAAAGCCTGACGCTATTAATCATGTTTAGTAGTCACAGGTTATATCAGAAAATGTTTCTCGGATAATAAAGTATGCAGTGCAATGCAGGAGGCAACATCATACTATCACTTAGCATGTTATTAGTAATCGAAGAATGAGTATGAGGAAGGAGCTATGGGCAGTGATTATGTACATGTATGTAAATAGTCATTCAAATAACCTTCTCAAGGTCTCAGTCTAGACGAGTACCAGTGAGCCAAAATAGTAATAAATAAATTACACTGATAATTTAATGATGCAGCTGATTATAAGAACAAGCTAAATCTGCAAGTGTCTTACAGCTGCTTAAACCCCCTCCAGATGTGGACTTATGAATCTCAGAGTCCAAAAACAGCCATGGAAATGTCTTCATGAAGAAATATTTCCCATGTCGTTTAAGTTTACACCAGCAGATGTCCCTCTTAGAACAAGCAAAGGTTGCCAGAGCTCAGGCTGCGTGATGTAGGATCATGTGTCGGCCCACATTTCGAGAGAACTATTATCTTTTCATAATGAAAGATCCAGCATGTTTGTCTCAAATTACATAATATGACTTAAATGATATAATATAGATGCGTCTTAGAGATCTGATAGCGACAGCTCACCGTACATGTTATTTAGAAGGCTATTATATGTGGGTTCATGCATACATTCATTGTACTTGATGCAAAAATATACATGATGTGAATAAAAGTGCTGCACTGCGCTCAGTGCTATGTAGCGTCCAACAGTGTTGGTAATTTTAACGTACAACTCATTAACAGATTTAGTTTTGACATGGAGACAGAACTAGTACTGCCTCCATAATCCTGTTAACTCTGTAGGCTCTCTGTGGTGCATGATGGGACAGGTTAGTGCAAAGAGAGTCCATAGTTGCACATTTCATTTACTAAAATAATCCATCATTATCTTTTTACATTTCTCCAATTTTTACTAGTAGACTAATGTTTCACTTTGAAATCTCATATCGTTAGACGTGAATTCTTTTGCTATGTGTCAAGACCAGTAGTCTTAAAATGCATGCACATGAAATATATTTCCTACTTGTTGCATCATGGGAGTAAAGAGTAAAACATCTACACTCTATTGAACACTTGTGGCTAGAACTGAACTAAACCAACTTGCCAGAATCAGCCTCCAAAAAGTGAACCAACTACTTTTTGCAGGTAAAGTACACAGTAAACACAGATAAGGCTCAGCTACGTCACTGTAAGCAAAAATCCATACAGGCCAGCAGCAACTTAATTTACTTGGGCAAAGAACTTTCTGGTCTGTCTTGGATGAATTGGCTGCTACTTGCAGGCTCTGTGATAAATGGTCTCTCTCTCGCTCCCTCCTGTCCTCTTTCTCTCCTTCTCTCAATCCCTTTGCTCAGCTCCTAGTCTATCGGGTTCTTGTCCATTTAGCAATTCTGCCAGAACCTTAAATCTGTGCCTCTTCAGCAGCAGAGCATTGTGGGTGATTTACATAGCCATCATTTATGCAGAGAGACGTCAGCGTGACCTGGAGTGAGCAATAAAGTGCTCAGATAGAGTGCCGAACGGTGACAGTGAGCGCTTCCCACCGGTCATCACTTAAGAGATGGGGCAAGAGATGATGGAGGAGTGCGCCCACCAGAGTGTGACAGAGTGAAGTCAGTGGTGAGGGGGAGGGAATTAAATGAGTGAGCGAGAACACTAGAGAGACTGCATCAGCAGTTGTGTTGTGGTAACGAGTCTGATTAGTGCAGTCAGCAGGGTTAATTAGTGAGTGATATCAGTTCACCTTCAAGGACGATAGAAGGCTTATTCTCAGGGAAAGCATGAATTTGCTCACCATGAGAGAGACTATGTGTGTGAGAGAGGGGCTTTTTGATGGATGATGGGAAGGTTGCACCAAAGATAAGTGAACAGTTCTTGAATGTGTCGCCATAAAATATAAAAAATTGAGTACATCCAAAACAGGCATTATGATATGGCCAGACATTTGTGGACTGTAATGCTGTAGCGAGGTTCACAAAAGCATGATTTGTTAAGGTTGATGTAGAAGAACTTGAGTGACCTGCACAGAGCCCTGACTTCAACCCCACTGAATACCTTCGGGATGAACTGGAACAGTGACTGCACCCCAGGCCTCCTCACCCAACATCTGTGCTGACCCCACTAATGCTCTCGTGGCTGAATAGGCAAATCCCCACAGCCATGCTCCAAAATATAGCACAATGCCTTACTGACCTGGATTTGGCTCTGAGCGTAGGAGAACTCAATCAAAAAAACAAGAAGAAATGGAATGCAATGGAAGATGAGTCTAAAGTCATGAAAATCCCCAGGACACTGCTTTAGAAAACCGACAGCTAAAGTCACACAAAACCTATTTAGCTCCTCAATACAACACAGTGGGCTCCAGAAAAATCATATTATCTTTTCCACCTGGGATGCAAAGCATATAGAAAGAGCAGAGAAATATAAAACTCTTAGACACACTGAATATACAGAGGCTTGCCAGATCATCAAGGCACAAGTTTAGAACAGTTTTGAAAAGCATTTTCAACTATTCAGTTGTAGCCTTAGATTCCTATTCTTGGCTAAGTGTGGAGCCATATGTGGTTTTCTGCTGTCTGCCCATCCATCTCAAGTTTTGATGTGTTGTTGTGCATTCTGAGATGCTTTTCTGTTCACCACAGCTGTAAAGAGTGGTTATTTGAATAACCATAGCTTTCTTGTCTGCTCGAACCAGTCTGGCCATCTCCAATTTGTGCAAGCTCTAAAGCCTGTTGTCCAACCAGCCCATCTGACACCAACAACCATGCCATGGTCAAAGTCACTGGGATCACATTTTTTTGCCCATTCTTATGTTTGACGTGAACATTAACTAACCTGCATTTTATGCATTGCACTGCTGCGATATGATTGGCCCATCATATCATTGCATATATATATACAGATGTTCCTATTCAAGTGGATGTAGTATATAACACAGTGATCTGTGCGACACGGAGGAACAAGATCCTGTTAAATTAATGCCAGCTGAGACTGAGAAGTATGAACTGATGTGATCTCCACAGGCTGGGATTTGCGTCGTGAGGCTCCCATCGCTGATTAGTGCCAAAGTTTAATTAAAATTAAATGTCTTGGGGCTTACGACACCGTCTTCCTCCCTCCTCCTCCTCTGTGTCTCGGTAATTAGAACATAGGGTGATTCTCAGTCTGTCACTCTTATAATTGGGGATTTATAAAGGACGAGTGCATCTACATGCTGAGGCAACATTTAGAACAATTTTTCAACACTTTTCTTTCCCCCCTGGGAACTGCACTGATAAAGCATTAATATACCATATTATCCAGATTACACAACATGCCTTTTTTTGTCCTCGAGCACAGAAGTCCCTAACCACTGGGTTGCGATAATGCAATTCCTGCATGTGGACAAAAAAAGCAGTCTTTCAATAAGTGGAATAAAAAAGAAGAACTTTATAGATAACATTTGTTTATACATACCAGGGATTTCCTGCGTAACTAGTTAGTTGGGCTATTTTTAACAAGCTACTAACAAGCTCTAACAGTAGCTATCTGAAATAAAGTAGCTAGCTTAAACGGTAAATACTAGCAAAACTTATAGCTAGATACTTACAGCTATAAATGGTTTTATAAATGGTTTAAGAAGTGATGCATTAAATGTAAGCAGGAAATTATATTCATTTCTGTATTAGGAAGATGCTGAGGTAATATTAGATGATATTTTCTCTGAGGAAAAAAAAGAGCTAAAATACATTTGCTAATTGTTAGGATGTTCACACTCACATATTCACACACTTACTGACTTTGCTCTTTTAGGGAATGACTTAAATAAGGGATTTAAAATCAATCAAAATCTCTCTTTTACACACACACACAAACACACACACACATAAAGACCAGTCGCCTTAGTGATGATGAGAGATGCCACTCCAGTCAGCAGAAAGCCTCCTCGGGAAGTTGTTTACATAAGCAAAACAAGCGCATGACAAAAGTTTTAAGCCACTGACAGCAACCTGAATGCCTCTGCTTATCACAACCGCAACACATGACAGGATTTCCTTATATTTGCCGTCTTGACATATTCAGATCACCATTGTGCAAAGAAACAGTGAAGCTACTCAGTGAGCTGTGAATGAAGGAAAATCAATGAGGAAGCCTTTGTTAGGGTTTTTTTTTTAAAAAAAGGTTGATAACAAGCTGAGTTTTGTTCAAGCATGAAAAACATAAATACACAGTGCAAGAGAATGTCAAAACTGGGTTGGAAAACAAAGTTCTCATAGCTATGTTACATATTACTTACACCACAGCAAATTAATTTCATTGCATCACAGGTTTATGTTAATGCACTTCTTTTCATATGTTATCTTTTCTGTAGTAGCAACGTACACAGGGAGGTGTATGGTAGACACTGGACATAAATGGGTTTAACTAACATGGTTAATTGTTGATATAGTGAAGCTTTCTGTGAGATTGTTTATTAAAAATTTTTGGAAGGAGTCTCCAGTGTCAGGGCTTTGTGTAACAGTCAGTGGTAAAGCTGTAACTAAGTTTTCCGCCATGAGCAAATCTTTGGGACAGAAGGCTTTGTGGACTTAATTTTGTGGATGTTGTGCAGCATTAAATGTAACTAAAAATGGATAAAAATTACATTGCTCTTTTGTCAATTGGCAAATTGTAACCACAAGCAAACCTAAAACCAGATAGTTTTTTTGTAAGTAAAAGTTTATAGTAATGATTTCAGTGCAACACAATCCTGCAATAAGACAACAACAAATTTTTAAGAATTTGAAAAGAAAGTTTTAAAAAATTTGAAAATAAGTTTATACTCTTCCCTTTAGCCAATTGATGTTCACAGCGCTCTTTTTTAGAAGGCATTTTTGGAAAGGCTTGCCCTTTCAAGATAAGACCGATCGACAAATGTTGATTGACATCTGTTGGTTTACATCATGTGACCATCCCACGACTCTGCTTTCGTGCTCTGATTAGCGAAGTGAAGGTGTGAGTTCATTTTGGGGAGTTCATCAGTATGGTGTGTATGTTGTCACGTTGTATTTATAAGGTTGCACTTCATATGTAGAGCTACTTTCAGTAAAGCTGGCTAAGTAGAACAGATTTTCCTTGTTTGCTAGTTTGGATACTTAATGTGTTAGCTTTTGCAGCATATTATCAAGCTTTTATAGCTAGAATTTTATATTCAAAACTAAGTTGTATTCTCTTTGACCTGTGCATTAGCAACCTCCATGTTGTGAACTAATAGAAAACAGGATGGTGGTGCTATTAGCATAGAGTCACAGAAATTTTCTAAATGTTGTGGTAAAAATAGTTGTTTTTTTGTTAATTTTGTCTTTCTTTATTCAGCATGTTAAATACTCTGTAGTTAGTACAAAGATACATTGAACAGAGCGGGGGAAAGAAGCACTGATCCTGGCTTGTAACGGCCTGAGTGAATCTGTAGCTGAGCAAATATTTATAATAAACTATTTGATAAATGCCGCTTTATATTCTGCTTTCTCAGTTGCTATATTTCATCAGGTTATTACACCTTGATCTCTCCACATGCCTCTTTTATTAACACCTGCCCTTTAAGGGTCTCTGCATGGCCCTGGTTTTGACAGACTAGGCTTGAATTAAAACGAAACTTGAATTAAAATGAGACGGATGCATTTGATCTGTTAATCCAATGCCATTAACGTAGTGCTTTGCATAATACGCTTTGTCGCAATATTGTCACACGGACAATGCGTTTTTGTCCTCGTTGTCTGTCATGGTTTCGTTTCCCACCTGCTGCTGATCTGCTTGTACTTGGACAGGAGTGGCGGTGCAGTAGTCTTCTCCAGTGGGACGTGCTTTCGACTTGGTTTTGATGTCAGCTCTGATTGGTGAGGCTATTAGCTCAAGAACAAAAGAAGAACCGAGGCAGGGGTGCCCAACTGAGATTATGACAATGACTTGAAATCTCAGCAGGTGTGTAAAGTGAGTGAGTAAAGTGAGTTCTCCCCTCTTAGCTGTTGTTTCTTAGACATTACAGATTAGCGTTCGCTAATGTGGGGATCGTTTTTTTTTTATAATGCAGGATTTAAGCTGCTTTGCGTAGATTCTTTGATGTGTAAATCGTTCTGCACCAGGAAAGATGAATGGAGGTAATGCATATATCATAAGATTTGCATTACTTAATGCGGACGTATCATGTTCATAGCACCATGGAAGAATTATGAGGAATATCAAGCCACTTCTATCATGATTAACAACCTCATTAAATACTAATCTGAGAGTTTTTTTTTTTTTAAAGATCTCTTTGCACAGTGAAGATTTCTCAAATGTCTTTCCAGTAAACTACACTACAAATTAGACCACGGTGTCCTGTGATGAACTTTCCATTCAGGGTTTATTCCCATCTCACATCCAGTGTTCCTAAGATAAGTCTCCAGATCCTGACTGAATGCTTACTGAAGATGAATGAATGAATGAAAAGCTAGTAATGATGGTAGTAGCAATGGTAACAGGAGTGCATAATTTGTACTAAAGGGTGGTGTAGACATAGAAGGAAAGAAGAGAGAGAACAAACAATGGATGAAGAGGTTTAAATTTATCCCTGGTTCACATGCTCTGCTGTAGATGCCAAAGATCCCACGGCATACCATAATGCGTTCTGGCAGACTTGAAATCTCTCATGACCCAAGACGAGGAGCTTATGGCACTTCTGAAAGTGTAACATTACTTAAAAAAAGAACAAGGATGCTCCACAGCCCATAAGCTTGAGCCCTAAAGAGTATCCTCATCTGCTAGCCTGATTTCAGTGCTTATATAACCTGCAGCTATAGATTACGCAACAGACTGGTATTAATTTTTTATCTTACCTTTCTTTGAAGTCACTATAATTGGCCATTTATGTGTTTTGTACATGGTCTCTGAGGGCCTTTCAGATTTTAATGTTAACACACACACACAAACACAGACACACATACACAAACATTGCAATGTCTGCGATGTTTCATCATACCTTTATTATACCTTTCTAAGTTATTCAGTGCAGAAATAATGCACTGCTTTCTGCTTCACTGTTTGCGGATGACTTTATTATAGCAGGGGCAACGCTCTGCGCACGACCCAGGAGAATAACACCCTTGCTCTGAGCTTAGGAAGACAACTGCAAGGTTTTATAACTATTAGAATTGATGGTATACATGCTGACTTGTGCATTTTGTCAGCACAGAATGGTAAAATCACAATTAGGAATAAATGCTATAACACTACAGGCCAAAGACGAACTTTACTAAAGATAGTAAGACGGCAGAAGATATATGCCCATATTGTTTGCTTTTGTCAGGCCATTGCTCTTATACAAAAGCCACAAGCTAAACTAAACCAGCCTGTAGTCGGCACTGATTCCTGAAGCGTTAGGAATCAATTAGCAGGAAGCAGCAGAGAGTCTGATAGGGATTGGGAATATGGAAAAAATTATGAAATTGGAGATATGATGATTGACATATGATAGGTACACATTGCAAATTTAATTTTTTTTTTCATTTACAAATATACTTTCTTTTTAACGATTAAGTTAAGACATGAAAAACTTCCTCAAATCCCAAATTGGGAAGGAAAAAGTGCATCCTTGTCATCCTGTGAGACAAAGAAAGATTAACATAATTAATCTTGCCAGATTTTGTACATGTATTTATCTTCTTTGCACAGACAAAGAGACATAATCTCTTAAGCATCAGGAGCTAAATGTGTGAGCTACAGGCTAACCTGTCATAAAATATATGGCCAAACGTATGTGGACACATGACCTTCACACCCATTTTTGGGATGTTGCCATAAACGTATGTGGACACATGACCTTCACACCCATTTTTGGGATGTTGCCAGAAAGTTAGAAGTACACAATTGCCTAGAAAAGAAAACGTTTTCTTTTCCTCACTCCAACTTCTCAGTTTCTCAGAAGATACCGGTCTGACTTTCTGACACATCTTCTTGATGTAGATTAATAAACTACACCTTTGATAAAGCAGAACTGTTCTAGCTAGCAGCTAAGGACTTCTCTTATTAAACCTGTCACTTACAAGCAACAACTTCACACATATATGGTTAAGAAACGTAAGTTAGTTCCAAATCCATCAGTAGTTTCAAAGATGCTCCGAATGAGAGCATCTGCCACCTGACTAAACATAAATGGAAATGCATGATCTCTTTTCTGTCAATCTTGTTAAGGTCCTTTTTTAGATTACATTATAAAGGTGCTCATGTGTTTGCACCAAGCACAAACTTGTCTCATAGATTTTTTTTTCTAGCTCTGGTTGTTTCCCATATCAGTCATCCAACACGTGACAGAGTATAACGTTTTGGAAACCTACAAAAACTTTTATAACCCTCCAGAAGTTAGTAAGACCTCACTGTAATGAAGATCTTTTGAAAATTTGAAGATCTTGTTTACTTTCTAATTTGACTAGATCATCAGCGCCAACACTTCACTCTGATTAAACTTCTGAAATGGAAATTTGTTAGAAACAGCAAATCAGGCTAGGAATCTAGTGGAGAACCCCCCGCTTTATGTATTTATAAAGGTCAGTGACTCGACTGAAGAATCACTTCTGTTTTTAGACAAGGCCAGCGAGTTCATTGAAGATATCAAAACAGCCTGCAGATGAAATATGTTGGCATTGCTGCACACCAAGCAGTCATGCCAACGAAGTGGGCACTAAGCTGGACCTAGATTAATTCAAGATGTTTCCTAAGTGGCTAATCTGATATTTGTGCCACACTGAAGCATAACATTTCTAAACTGATGCTTCCTATTTATACTTCATAAAAATGATTATCCGCAGAAATGTATTTTGTCTGTTGGCACACCACTGGGCTATTCCTGAAGACAGATTTGAATTGATTTAACTCAATTTAGATGTAGGACCCACTTAAATGTAGGATCAGCAAATTTTTAAGAACACATTTTGTAGTATTTGGCAGCTCTCCTCAAATGAAATCCAGTCTCTGTGGCACCATAGGCTCTGTAAATGGGAGACAAAAATATTTTGTGGACCACCAACTGCCAAGCTATCAGGACTTCTTCCCCATGTTCCCATTGAAATGGTCTATTCTGCCTAGGACTAAGGTAGTTTGCGGACTGAGGGTGGGAAGGGAAGTAGAAAGGTCGGTGTCTGATTCGAGTTTGTCCAATACCTCCACTCCTTGTCACCAGTTGCTCACTTGCGGACACTACCCCCAGGCCTGCCTCCAAAGATAAGTCCTGGTAACCCTAATCTGTATAGGGTACACTACTCTTATTTCTACCTTTCATAGGGATTTTTGTTTAATCTCTTCCCTCATCTCTTCACCAAAGATGGCCCTACTAGGACCATTAACCTTCTTCTGACAATGCCTTGAGGTTCACTGAAGTACACACACCCCTTCACCTTGACAAGGTCTTCACCCATGAAAGTGACAAGAAGCCTCCCTTTAGTGCATTAGCATTCAGTTATTTTAGCCTAAGCAGCTACTGAGCATGTGATTTCAGAGAAAAGGTACTAAAGGTAAAAAATGCTTGTACCCCCAATAGTACATAGTACCTTGTTCCATAGTACCTTGTAGAGGAACATCTTTAAGGTACATCATTGAAACTAAAGGACATGTATGGTAACTTCAGGCTACGTTTGCACTGCTTTTATCAAAAGTATCTGTACAGTACAGTTTAATTTTTAAACCCTGGTACCCACAAACTTGGTTGTTCCAGTGACTGTAGAATCTCTTGTTGGTTCTGCAGGATCTGTAAATCCATTTTTCATCACCAAGGTCTCCTAGTCTGAAGGTCACATGTACCTTTGGCTGGCATCTTAAGTCATCCAAAAGAAGATAGACTGTCTGAAGATCTGCTACATCAGTGACAGCACAGTGGAACACTCACACCCGAGGTGCGTTCTAAATAAACCTGTCACTTCTTCAAATCAAGATGGATTCTTTGATACCCAGGTTAACGGCATTTGGAGTTCATAGTCCCTGCACTCATGTGAACATATACACCCGCACACAAGTTAGATGGACTCTAAATGTCATGTGGACCAAGGCACTCTTCATCAACTCGAAATTGACAGCCAATAAAGTGAGTTGATATATTGTGTATTTATGCTTGGTGTCCTTCTCAGATACTTGGGGCTGACATTATAACAAGGTGAAAGGACAGAGAAGGCCAGAAGGACACTAATATTGAAAATACTTATGCAGGACATTATGAGCCATATTCAAAACAGACTGGAAGTCATGAAATATGCATATAATATATTATTTTAGTGCTGATAAATCAAATGATAAAGTCAATAAGGTGAAGGACTTTTNACACACACACACACACCCTTTGCTATGTGATATCTGTCTGTAGGGTGTGTGCTGATCTCTCACATTAAGGCAGCTCCAGAGCTTGTTTCATCATGCCTTTATAAAGATATTCAGAGCAGAAATAACCCACTGCATTCTACTTTTTTTTTTTTTGGTGGATGAGCAGGGCTCTGGACACAACCCAGGAGAATAACACTCACATTTTACTTTGTTGAAAAGTTTAGAAAAAGAACACTGAGGCCTAATTATAAGGTTTAGCATCCTGCACTACACACTGAATTCTACACTGTGTATTAATGACAATCTGTAGATTGCGATATTATAACAGAGTTACAGGAAGGATTATATGAAAAGACGTCTTTTTGAGGCCGTAATTTCAAGACACTCATAATAAATGACATTAAATGAGATGTAATAGGAAGAGATTAGTATATAATACAGATGATACCACTTGATACACAGATTTTGTTTAGATATAAGGATATTTTGGGTGTTGTGTATCTTTCATTTGAGAGCAATCCAAAGCTAATTATGTTGTAAAACCAGGTTATGTACAGGTGCCCTGTAAGGCCCAGGCATCCCACCACACACCCAGTGTTTCTGGGATAGGCTGCAGATTCATCACAACCCTAACCAGGATAAAGCAGTTACTGAATTTGATCTTGGTTGTGTAAGCTAAAGAATTTTTGAAGTCAAATCAGGGCATTTAGTTCAGAAAGTTGTGTGATCTGACCTCAGACTTTTTTCCCCCAAATATTTTTAACTTAAGTTAATTCTCGCTCAGTTTATTTCTAGCCAATTCTCTATTAAAACACAGTGCAATATATTATATAATACAGCCTTGCACTTCTCATCCAGAAGGTCAGGATGCTCTTGGTGCGCAGCATGATGCCTGCTGTTGCTTCTTTCTGAACTAGCTGGCTGTACTTCACTAATAAGGAGCTTAATGTGCTCAGAAGACCAACTATTTTTATGCAACACACTCATAATTGGCATTGGTGGAAACTGGAAAATGGCTTTTCAAATGAAGTCTTTATACGAGCCACAATGCAACTGGATCATCTGAACGTACATGGTGAATATTTGCGATATATTGGATTAGTCATTTGAATGTAAACATTGCTCCATGGTTAAGTTTGATGTGCAGCATTGCTGAAACTGAACAGCTGCTGTCCAACATAGCACAGTGTCCTAATGAACTGCGTATAGGCTCTATAGTGGATAATAAATTCTTTAGAGGTTGTACAATGTATAATGAACTACTTATCAGTCTTACAGAGTTTGTTATACAGCATTCAAGCCCTACATTTAATAATTAACAACCTACAACGTTAATGAATGTTTCCTCAGATGATTACTATGAATAATAAACTGCTTTTACGCCACATGGCTGTTGAATTCTTGAATCTGATTGGTCAGAAAGTAGTACAGTAGTACATAGTAGTTGCTAAAAGGCAAATTACCGGGGTATATGAATGTGCTCATTCTAATACTTTATCATTTCTATAGTAACAACTTCAGAGACTTTAATGGCTGATGCTCCACATAATCCAGAAAAAATCTGTTTTTATTTAACAAAGGAAAACATATCATTGTTAAGCTTTCTATCACATTTAACATTGAACGTTTAACATTTCTGGAAGGAGTCTCCAATGCCAGGACTTTGTAGCAGTCGGTCAGCTTTCCACCATGGGAAAGTCTTCAGGATTGACTTTGTGCTTTTCTGGTTTCTCAGTAACATGACATGCTGCGTTTTGTTTGGTCTTATAACTGGTGGAATGAGTGTTTATAGGCACTATAACATAAGTGATCACACAAATTTTTTTCATGGAAGTTCCACAAACTCTAAATGTAACTATAAACTGAATCAAGTGATTATAATTATGACATATTGCTCATTGATAAATAAAAATAAAACACACCAGGACGCGCTGTTGGAAAATGTTAATGTCAGGCTACATCACGCCACCACAAAGTTGATTACTTTGCTATAACAACACACCCATCATGCCTTATTCCTTATACCACAGCAATTTGCCAACAATTAAAATTTTAATGAATGACATAATGTTCATTAATACTGGGTAATAAGCCCCTTATGGGCCCTTTAGTGTATAATACACTGTTTATCAGCAGTACGATACATGATAGCCAACCTCTACACCCTATAAAGCTCTCTCACATGGCTCTCTCACGTACACACATGCACACACACACACTCTAAACTGCACAATTACTTCTTAGGCGTGAAAGGAAACAGTATAATTCATTGTTCATATTCTGACTTATGATTGAGTACGCTGTTTTAGAGCGCAGTCGAAATGAATGGAAGTGTCCTATCTCCTGAAGGCAGGTCATGTGCATTTCCTGCATCATTTAACATTGAACAAAGGCCAAGATGCATCATTGATCAACTGTGGGCTGGTTATTGCCCTTAGGAGTTATTAAATATTAAACCCATTTTGGCCTCCACCAAAAGTTATTTGTAAATACGTTTCGTGGGAACAAAAGCCTCAAAGACCCTCAGCACAACGTGAAGGTGATTGCCAGTCATTCTTCCCTCTGATCCATTACTGAGCTCATTGAGGATGATGAAAGAGCAGGAAAATTGGCTGTGAGGGCTGCAGGGGAGATTCGGAGAGCTATGGAGAAATAGACGAGTGCAGAGCATGATTTCAATCACGCAGTGACAAACAGCATACGAGATGTAGAATGATACCGTGCGGCTGAGGAGCACTTACTGGTGATATGGGCGGTGCCGCAAATTGACCTTAATGAATTACTATTTACAGAATGAAAGAGAGTCATTGGAAGAATATTTAGTGGAATATCAACATGTAGCATGTGCTATAAAATATCTAAATATTACTAATAACACTGGTTGATGATTTAAGAATTTCTGGAATGTGATTTTTTGCATGAAAGAACTGGAAGACATTAGACCAGTTGAGGAATGCATTTACAGGAAGAACATTCTAGTGTCCTAGAGTGATTTCTA
Source organism: Pangasius macronema (assembly GCA_037577455.1). NCBI lineage: Eukaryota > Metazoa > Chordata > Actinopteri > Siluriformes > Pangasiidae > Pangasius > Pangasius macronema. The sequence continues at coordinate 3,594,872 of CM074972.1, forward strand.
CACTTACTTGTACTTGTACATTTTTGTATATTAGAAAAGTACCCAGATATACAGATCATACACTATATACAAAACCAAAGGTCGATTTGAGACAAGTCTACACTGAAGTACACAGGTTTATTAGGACCCAGTTTTAGCCTAGGACCCCCAGGACCAGCCTAACTGGTAGACAGAATATTCAATATGATCCTTGCTCTATCATCTAATGGTGTTGCAATGCATTTGGGAAACTCTGCCCAGATAAGTTCAATATCCAGTTTATATCTCATATTTAATTTCCATTCCTATCGACTCTGGAATTTGTAAACGTGCCACAATTCACGGAACTGTCCAGTGTTTCCACTAAACTTAATGACGTCACAACATCATAAACAAGCGGTGTGTGTGTGTGGGGGGTTTCGCAAGGAAGCCGTCGGCACAGCGATGTGTTTATGGCCCATGCTCTCTGGTGTCTGCAGATAAATCTTGAAGTCTATCATTAATAGAGCCAAAAGCCATGATGTAAAAACCGAAGAAAAATAACGTGGGGGCAGAGAGGTATAAAACATCCATTGGCCTTCAGCAGGGCGATTCGGCTCATAACTCAGGAGCGTAAATAACCGAGACGGGCTCCAGTCTTCCTTCCCCTGATTTCAGTCTTGTTCTTAAAGGACAAGCTGACTGAATTTCAAAAAACGAGCATTGTTGCTGCTTTTATTTTTAGTTTATTTTAAAACATGAGTATTATCATAACTATAGTAGATATTCAGAAACATTAAAGTAAGAAAAAATAGTTAATTTCCCTGGCTCTGGCTCGTTGATGTTTCCTATTTGCCTCAAGCCTGCTGTGTTGTTTGTTTGCTCAGCAGATGGCGCCACTGGCATTGCTTCCTGCTACACACACACACACACACACACACACACACACACACACACACACACACACACACACACACACACACACACACACACACTTCATTCGGAACTTCTTCCAGAGTTTAAGTGCATTACGTCATGAGATTATCTGCTTCCGCAGCTGTTTCTCTTAGTGAATGCCTGCACTGGTTACATCGTGATTTCCCCATAGGGAGAGAGATAGAAAGAGAGAGATATATATAAGTAGAGAGAAAGAGAGAGAGAGAGAGAGAGGCAAAAACCTGGGAGTGTGTGCAATATCAGCTCGGTTTTCTCTTGTCCCGTGCACTAGGGAAGTGACATTTAAGTGTGAGAAATGAGAAAGCCAGCTTGCACCATGTTATCATCTGCTTTTTCACCCTGAGACCGTGCATAACTTCGTGTTTCTAACAGTCACTCCTAGTAACATGGATGTGCTTGGAGAGGGGGTCATCTGGCTGCAGGATGACAGGAGAAGGATTGAGGCATGTGTGTGTGCCTGTGTGTCTCTCCAGTCCTGCTTCTTCTTGTGTAAATGGACTGTGAGGCAATCCATCCTTACGTCGATACCCCCTCATCTCTCCCCTACCCCCTCCCATCAATAGCGCCATCGTGCAGGATCACTCGACACAGCCAGATTGCAATGAAGTAAGAGAGAGGAGGGGGGGGGGAGAAGGGTGGAGAGCCAAGGCCAAATTGCACTAGCTGTGTAGATACAGTGAAGATCCTCATCATTCACACTGCCCTCCCTTGGTTCAAATCAAGTGCGTCCTACCGGGAGCTGAAATATATCTTCACTTGCAGAATTTGCTCCGAGGAAGGGGATGGAGGGGGAAGGGGGCTTAGCCACATACTTCAGCTCAAGGGAACAGACTCGGTCCATTAGACGTTAGCTTTTCTTGAACATCAGGTAGCGTGAGGAAGGAGGTTCACTCAAATCATAGAGATTTCTTTCGACTGATGTGGCTTGGTGCCGATGTGAGAGGTTTTTTAAAATCAGGACTGTGTCAGACATCCATTCAAAACCTTTTTTTTTTTTTTTTTAAATTGCATGAATAAAACATATCATTGTGTCAAAGCACTCAACTTTCATGTTTCAAGATGTTGACTTTGCAAATGTGTAAACATGTTAGAAATCTCTGCTTTACTTTAGCTGTCTCTTGCTCAGGCAGGGGCAATATTTCTGATGGTTTGGATAAATTGCATGTTTTGCAAATGTCAAAGCATCAAGCACCACATCATCTAAAAGATACCACTTTTTATGGATTTGATTTTTCACCCCTATTTTCTTCCTAAGTTGGTCTTGGCTTGTTCTCTCCCACCACCCAACTCTCTCCTATCATAAGACTCTACCATCCGGGCAGGGTGAGGTCTAACGCTAGTGAGGTCTAATGATGGGTTGTGATCGGCAGGGCAGACAGAGTATGCCATGCCATCTTTGATATCTCTTCATGTCCTTTTTTTGTTCATATCATTAAGTCCAAAGTCAAGTAGAGTGCATATATGCACTGGATGAATGTTAAATCACATTTATTTAATTATTAAAGTCGTTGTCATCAAAATCTCCGTTTCTAGACTTCCTTTATTGATGAATATGAATCTGTGTTCATATTTAGAAGCTTATTACTGAGGAATGTGTATAAAATGCCGGATAAATGACATTCCAACAACCTGCTCTGTACAAATTCTTTCTCTAAAGATCGTGTTCACAGTAAAATGAATATTTTAAATTCTAAACTCATCCAAAGACTAGATTTTTGGTTATATAACGAACATATTTTTACACACTTTTACACATATTTAGTTAGTTGGAAGCTAATTAGCCTCTTGGACTAGTGTTTTGCCTCAAGACCTAACCTGAGCCTGACTTGAGATCAACTCATAGCTGCTTTTTGTTGTTCAGTAAATTGGATAAAACTAATGAGATGGTTCTTACTGAGGTTGAAACCCAAAACTCCTGCTGACCTGAGATCAGTTTTAAACCTGCTCGAGTTACAGCTGAAGAGCTTTTCATGAGTCTAATTGGTGTCCTGACATCAGCAAGCCTGATTAGCATGCCTTTGAAGCAGCAGAGCAGCATTAGCCACCGAACAAAGACTCGGCTGATAACAGCGATTAGGAAGTGACAGGCGTTTCTGACAGGAAGGATCAGAAAGCTGGATTAAACTTTAGGAATCAGAGCACTGGATTAACTTTTAGGAATGTTGTTAGTATAACAACCCAGCTGTGTTCTTATCATTACAACTGACCAGGTCAACAAGAATTTACAGTGCTAATGCCACACAGGTTTTTCCTGGCTTCAATTATTTAGCTTAAGTTCTAAATAGCAGGGAAAGGTTTGAAGGTTTGGGTATGACTGAGAGGTACGCTGTGTATGTGTGTGGTATGCACAAAAGTGTATTTTACGCATGGCTTCTCAGCGGATGCCACTTACATGTCACCTTTCACATCCATGTATTCTCCTGATATGTCAGCATCAACATGTCTGGCAGCTGATAACGCAAATCAAACGCTGAACCTGTTTTTTTTTTTTTCAAATCTGTGACATTTAATGACATTCATGCTCCTACATCAAAGTCAGAAACCCAGTATGATTCCTTAGACATACACAGATGTTTGTGTGTGTGTGTNTGTGTGTGTGTGTGTGTGTGTGTGTATAGATATTAGATATACCTAATATATACTGTATATTTTCTTAAATACATTCACAGCGAATGCTATCAAACCACATTATGCATATTCACAAAACAACAGCTAACATTATATTCAGCAAGCAGCCAGAGTCATATAAAAACTTCATCTCCGTTGTTCTTGACAAAACAAGCTCTAAATATAAAAGTAGGTTAACTTTTATCCGGATGAAACCAGCCGCACCCGGTTTGGTTTAAACCCTAGGCAGATACCATGGGACTACCACTATCTCTCCCCAGCATGCATAATAAGTGCTATGAGAACAGTAGAAAAAAACAGTTAAAAGCACACAGAGAGAACTCTTTTTAAAGGAGATTGAGAGGAGTTTTCTGATGTGCAGGTCGAACAGCCGACCTTGTTATACTGTGAAAATGTATTCTGAACATGTAGCATAATTCCTTATTAGTTTAAGTATGAAAAAGCAATGAATACAAAACCGATGCATTCAATGCGTTCGAAATTAACAGTGTTAATCTTCTTCTT
>CM074972.1:3620717-3630717 GCA_037577455.1 Pangasius macronema
ATCAATATCTGTATCAGTATTTGCAATTGGATTTAACCATGAAGTAGGAGTGGCCTAAACAGGAAGTTTAAAAAGAAAACATCCCTAAAACTATGCCACCTGAAACACTGGAAAGCATTAAAACTCCATAAAAGGTAAAGTTCATCAAGAGCTGAAAGTGTGAAATGAGAACAAAATGGCTAAAGAAAAGGAATTTCTCAGAGGCAGGAGCGACGTTATTTTGACACACGTCTACACCAGCGAAAAAATTCGTTAGCAGCGCCTGAAAAGGCCAAAATCTGGAGACAAATTACAGAAAAGGTGAATTAGGTGTGAATTAGGTGAGGTGAAAAGAAGAAGTCGGCCAAAAAAACGTCTGCCAGTAAATTTTCCATCCTTACATATCACGTAGGTCACTTTAGTTCAACCAAATTAATACTATCTTGTCAATGGTCGCTTTCCATTTATAAACCCACATATTGTATATATAGTACAAAGTGCACTTATATAGATATATACGCCAATGAGTCCAGATCTTCACTTTATACAGAGACTCCCTTTGAGAGATTAGATACATCACTGGTGTATCATTACAAAATGCAAACATCTCATTACATAAGACCAAAAGACACACGCTCTTTGGCTTATTTATCCCACATTTATTTTGTTCATCTGATCTCCAAATTAATGCTTCAGCTCTTGTGTATATGAGTGGAGCGGAAGCTGTGTTTTTGGAGCATGACACTTTTAGGTCGCATCCCTGAAGGAAACCATTCCCAGAATCTGGGTCGCTTCTGAAAGCCTCTCTCTGTACAACCTGAAACCTGAGAATTGAATCTTTGAAAATGGATTTAAAAAGCAGCAACGACAAGATTTCTACTCTATGACAGTTTGACAGGGGGGGAAAAAGAAAGAACCTTAATCATTTAAAAAGAGTGCAACGTGTCACATGAAACATATGTAGGAGCAGACAGGGTAAATAAGGTGCGTTCAAGTCTTTTCTAACATCTGCTTCATATAAACTTTTCTCCCTCTAAACTCTTTTCCTCCTTCCTGAATTGTGTTGATGAAACATAAACACATATTGGTCCGAAACAGTAAAATAGTAAAATTCATTTTGAGAATCATAAGCTTAAGGGAATAATAGGAAGCTGCAACATGTAAATTAGAAAGCGCAATAATGTATGATTTTACTCATTATCCTCAGACGTGGCATTTATACCGAGACTCCCTTTGAGAGATTAGATATATCGTCGGAATATGTGATGATAATGTTAAAATTTGTGAGATATACAGTATGTGTACGCGTGGGCGTAAGTATGATATGCAAATTGATACTTCCCTCCATGATAACTTAATAACCAGCCTTCAGAGATAATGTAGCTGAGAGGGAATATGTATGTGTATATTTCCTTCTCAACATACATATTATGCAACCCCGCCCAGGTGGATTCTGCCAGCACCAACTGCTAGATGTTCGACACATGCTCTATAGCCTAGCAGAAGTGACTGGGACTGCTACCACACATTAAGATTTAATAGAAATACCAGTGAACTGTCAGCTGTTCTGTTTGTACTTCCTTTATAGATTCCATTATAAATTATTGATGATGTTCTGGTGTCGGGCATGGTTAGACTGGGGATACCAGGGTTCTTCTAAGCACATCTGATATGATGGAGTTGAAATTTGGGGCAACAGATGGTCTGACCCAGTCTGGAAGATACAAATGGAGTTGGGCTTTAATCAATGCCAATAACATTAATGACTGGTCTTCACAAAATTTTTTTTGATGGGATGCTCTTAGTCGCTGTCCTAGTAAGCTAACATGAAGATGTGATTTTTTTAAAGACTGCAAAGGATATGAACGTTTTTTTTCCCTCAAAATTACAAGATTTTCATGACGACCAAATTTCTTATGAAGGATTTACGAACAAATCTGTTTGTATCCATGTTGATAAATGAGGCTCGATGTTAGATTAGCAAGCCTTTTATGGTTCTCAAAACGTTTTATTCCATCATCACATTTTGCATCGTGTCTCAATGTATCGTTACATCAGAACAAGAGCGTTAATATAATTAATATAATTTAATTTGTGACTTGTTTATGTCCAAGCTTATGTCCTGTGGTAGCCAAAAATGAATGTCCCAAACGCACTGGTGTTCTGATAAAANTGTAGAATTTATAGCCGTACTGAGTTAAAAAAACAACTTAGTCATAAGGGAAGACTGTTGTTTTTAAAAAACTGAATAATCATGGCAGATAAATGGAGAGGCAGCATTCTGAGAAGTCCCTCAGTGAAGAAATCCAGGCAGTGAGGTTCATCCTCTGAGTGTAATTGGTTTTATTAATAGGTGTTCATCTCATCATCTCATAACTGCAAGGAGTTCGTTTAATAAGTCTAATGGAGCATATTGAGTGTTGCTAAGACGATGAACCATCTGCTTGTGCCCCTTTGTGTGTGCTGTGTCTGAGAGAGTGGGAAGTGTGTGTATATATGCCAGTGTGGTAGTGTGTTTGTGGGTATATGTGCCTGACATCCAACTTGTGTTTAGTATGTGATTTTTTTTTTGACAATGTTTATCATGACATGATATATAACTTAAGGTACAGCACATAAGACTGAACTAGTGTGTGTGTGTGTGTGTGTGTGAGAGAGAGAGAGCGAGAGAGAGAGAGGGGCTGATAAGGGGCTGATGAGATGCACCCAGTCTGCTGTGGCTGGTAATTAGTGGTTTCAGCTCAGTGGTGTGTGACATAGTTTGCCATCCTGCAGGACTCGACTTTCATTATGTTCAACAAATGCGAAGGGGATTGGAAGCATTTACAGACCTGACTGTTCACATCACCGACATTACACCTTTATGTGGCCTACACGCTCAACAAAACATATCATGTAAATAATGATGTGTATTTTACTAAATGAATTCAGAATATTGACAGGTAATGTGCTCTAAACAGATACAAATACAGATACAAATAGAAAGTGCACTATTCCAGTTTTTTCCTTTTAAAGTAAGCTTGCCAGAAAGGATCACAAGGCATCTAAAGTAGTGTATTAGACCTGGGATCCCCAAGGGAAGCACGTGGGAGCTAGCGAGTCAGACATGAAGCTCGCAGGACAAAGGAAGATCACATTCATTAACATGAACATGATGCATTTACAGCAGCCTTAGTAACTGCCTGGTCAGGGAAATTATGCTACTAGTTTGTTTATATTTTAGGAAAATAAACCCAGTGAAATTTGTTAGAAAATACCATGTTTGTTCTAGGTTCAAACAACAACAGCAACAAAAAAACTGTGAATGGGTATAAAACACACACACATTCCCAGTTTCTAGTTGAGAGCAGTTTTGAACTCGAGAGATGTAGCTGACGTGGAGGAACTGTCATAGCCAGAATGCACACATCACGTTGATAGTGCTGGCATTTGCTTTTTTTTTTTTCCATGCAAAGTGCCACGGCAACATGCATTAAAAAATAACAGAAGCTTTTGGCTAAACATTATGATAGTTTTCATAAATTATGCATGTTAACACCTGTGGTAAAATATGCCAAAGTCAAAAAGTCTGCCACCTGGGAATCGCTTCAGTACAAAACAAGAAGAAATAACCTGTGATACATCTTCCATAGCAAGCATTAAAACGTCCCTAGAAATTGTTATCCCCATGTTTTAGTGTTACAGAAGAGCTTGCTACCACTGACGGAAAGTTTAGACCAATTTTGTCACTTTCTCCAAAATGTGTCCAAACTCCATCCCAGAGCATTTGATCGACAGTGAAAACCAAAACTATGAAACGAACTATCAAGCTAACAGAAGGCTCAGATATATGATTGAGACACAAATACATCAAATAAGCAGTCAGTGTATGTATTAGATAGAGCTACTTTCCTGAAATATGTACAGATGGGTATCATAGACCTTGGATTGTATGTTTATACTAGACCTTTGAATTCACCTTCTGCACAGGAACCACGTGTTTAGACATATGCACAGAAATCGCATGGGTGATATCCATTTTATGTGATTGAATACTGCTACACCCAAAAATATATTATACCTGCCAGCCCTGTACAAATGTAATGTAGGTCATAGGACACTGACGGCTGATATTCATGTATGGTTCAATGTAAATAAATGAAAATAAAAGCAATTGTTCTGCAAATTGTACTGAGGGAAATTGTGTCGCTGTCCAAATACTTATGGACTTCCAAATACTTATTTATATCTAAACACACACACAGAATGTACTATATAGTATGGAAGGGTTATAAAATATGACTAGATAAATAGATTTTTACCGTACAGACTGTTTGACTCTACTGGGTTACAGATTGTGTGATTAAAATAAATAAAGAAATAAATAAGCACACTTTTTTCACACAATGACAGAACGTTCCTCAGAAAATCTGACACACTGTCAACAACTCAAATGTGTTAAAATATTTCTGCATCTGACTCACTGCTCCGATGGAAAGCAAAGCTACTTCTCGGCACTATAATTGTAGCTGTGGAGACCCATCAAGAACAGGAAAGCATGTTAATTTTCTTTTCTTTTGCCAAAAATGAGCACTCTTCTCATTATGCCACTGCTGTGTTTCTCCTTGAAACCCTGCTATGATATTTTTGATTCAAAAAGTGATGGTGTAGTGATTAATTACTGTCTGGTGAAATTGTTCCTGAGTTTTCTGTTCGTGAACAAACCCTGAGAGATGCAGAACGAATGGGTCACATGATCCCCACAGTGAAATGAATATTCATTTCCTTTACAGATGAGAAAGGGTGGCAGGGGAAGGAGGGACTGCTGCTGATGGCTGTTTAGTTTAATTTAAGCTTAAATGGAACTGCCTTCTGTGTTTAAGAAATAAAACATGACGGGGCATAGTGTTTATAGGAAACATGGCATGGAGCAATGTGTCCTGATACAGAGTGGAGGTACTGCTACAACCCGGAGGTTGACTGTTTTCCAATAAGCGCATGACATGAAGTGTTTTATTCCTATTATACCACGCCATTTTTTTTTTAATTTAAAGGACAAGAAGCTACTATATAAAAGTTGGTCCTGTCACCAGCCTCTCTTTTCCCTCTGTTTTGAAATTAATAAGACAAAAACACAGCTTATCACAGCTAATCATGTTACCCAGAACCTGCAAAGTGCAGTGTCATTTGTTCTGAAGACTTTCCCATGGCAGAAAAACTTACAAAACACTAACACTGGAGACTCCTTCACCATATTAGAAAATTTTCTTTGTTAAATAACACCTTTTTATTATTAGGCTAGGATTAATGTAGAGAGACCGCCATAAAAGTCCCTGCGTAAGCTCTTACTATAGAAACAATAACGAATTAGATTGATCTTCTGCTAGAACTACTGTTATAGAAACTTACACCTTCTGACCAATCAGTTTGGATACCAAGTTCATCTGCTGTGCAAATCAGTTCTATTTGCATGTCCTTTCTCTGTGGCTGCTGAGAGCCATAAAAATGGTGGCAGGGATACAGCATTCAGGTGCTCGGTATGCCTACTTCGACATATAGTATTTGAAGGCTTGACAAACTGTAGCCGTATATGGCTGAGACAGAGAGAGACAGAGAGAGAACAAGAGAGACAGAGAGAGACCGAGAGAGACAGAGAGAGACAGAGAGAGAACGAGAGAGACCGAGAGAGACAGAGAGAGACAGAGAGAGACCGAGAGAGACAGAGTGAGACAGAGTGAGACAGAGTGAGACCGAGAGAGACCGAGAGAGACAGAGAGAGAACGAGAGAGAACGAGAGAGACAGAGAGAGACAGAGAGAGACAGAGAGAGACCGAGAGAGACCGAGAGAGACCGAGAGTCTCTCTCTGTCTCTGTCTCTGTGTCGTGGAACATGGAGTCATATATATTAAAATTACTTGGCTAGAGTCTGGGCGCACAAAATAACGCAACCAGCCAAAGCCGCTGTCATTCCTCACAACCTCAAAGCAGATTTCTTCTGGAATTCGATAACTTATTTGATAACTTATAATTTGATGATTACTTAAAGTAATCTTTTCAACTATCTTATTAATAAATGCGTAATTAGAAGCCAAGCACTGCTAACATTTATTTTGTTCATGCTGCTCATATTTCCCCTCAGCATTAAAGTCCACAGTTGGAGTTATTTATTTATTTATTAGAGGCTTCCCTTAGCGGCTCATCCCTCCCCCACATCTGAAAACACTTTGCCTCAGAGAACAGGGCCGCTTGGCGCTGCAGCACTTTCTCATGATGAATAGCGCAATATCAAATGAGAGTCATCAGTATTGATCTCACAGGTCAAAGAGCTCAGAGCCTTGGCATTGCTGGAGACTTTGGGAGGATCTCTGTGGAGAGAGAAAGAGAAAGAGAGAGAGAGAGTAATGGAGAGTGAAACAGGGATGTGAGTGTGATGGAGGTGACCCAGTGCGGAGTGGGAGTTTCCAAATCAGAGCTTCTTAATTAGACGTCTTGTGTAGATTCGAAGGCAGAGGCAGTAGAATCTATAACACGGACTTGTTTAATGTCCAACTGAGCAGTCTCAAAAGTCTAAAATACTTATCTCTTTCCCTCTTTTTTTCTTCCCTTCTGTTTTTTTTTGTACCTCTGCTCCTCCTTATCGCCCTCATCACCTTTCCTGCAGTTTAGTTCATATTTATTTATACCTCACCACTGTTCAATTCTCAAATCTGATTATGTTGATGAATTGTCTTTGCATTATTACATAATGCTCAGGATGATAATACATGTGTATGCTTAAAAATGTGTTATTTACTTAACAGAGGAAAAAAAACGTATAGGGTTTTCATTGATATAGTGACATTTTCTGTATGGAGATGTTTATTTAATTAACATTGATGGAAGGAGTCTCCAGTGTCAGCACTTTGTAGCAGATATCTGCCAATGTCTTCAGGAAAGATTTTGGTCTTATTAACTTCAGGGAAGCCTAAAAAAAACAGAGACTTATAAAGAAACAACATTTATGGCTGCTATAATGTAAGATAGAACAGAAACTAACTTGTCTCGTAGACGTTCCACGAAATGTAAATGGATAAAAATGGACATTTTTCATTAATAAATAAAAATTGTCATTGTTGACAAATTGCTGTGGTGTAAGAAGAATAAAAACTGTTATAGGATGCTTGGCATCAGGCTCCATCACGCTACCCGCTACACTGCTGATTATTTTACTATTACATATTGTACATCTCTTCCCACCTTCTACTCTCTCTTCTCCTCTCTATCCTCCTGTCCTCCTTTTTTTTTCACCGTTCTGGTCCAGTACATACCAATCCTTATTTAGCTGCATGCCGAAGGACGCTGATGCATTTGATGTTTGGTGAAGAGCTGGCAACAGCTCCCAACTCCTGTTCTGAGAAAGAGAAACAGGAGGCCTGCGACATAACGAGTACACACAGATGCACACAAATACGCATGCACACTGAGTTAAGACCGCAGCTTATTAATTTTGTACTCACAGTGAATAATGGTGCCATTTTCCTTTTCTCATTGTGTCTGCAGGGGATATTTATCTTCGATTTCTTAATCATGCATCAAATATGACAGATTGCACAGGGCGACAGAATGTTCTCATTGAGGCTCTTTATAAAAGATCTCATAAGAGATGGCTGTTGGAAAGAAATGATAGGCATGCTATTTCTGCCTTATGAATTTAAATAAGCAAAAAACTAGTTTTTAGGCAAAAGGGAGCATGGTGAACATGTTTGGTTTCATTAGAAGGGACTCCTGCTGTGTTCTGGTCTATTATTACATCTCGTAGATCTGCAGATAGCGTATGATTATGGATTTTCTCTATCTATATTATAATGTACTCTCTCGCTATAGGCCTTAGTCCATGTCATGCTTGTACAGTATTATTTCAAGTACAGATACTGTGTTCTTGTTGGAAGCACATGGTGTCTCCATGACGACCAGATATTTGAGCTTTTCCCAGAAATCTCGAATATCATTGATATGAACATTGAGTGGCTCCTTAAGTGGAGTGATACAATGTCAAACATTAGCATAGAGAGTTATGGTTTCTTGTTGATCAGCCAGAACATGTTCTGTGTTGGAAGTTTGTTTCCAACATGTAAGCTTGTATCCTCCGTTTTAGCATTGCGCAAACTGTAGCTCCCTTATTATTGTTTATCATGGTGTAAACTGAGGTAAAGAGTTTGCACAGTGCTAAACTGGTGACACACATTAAGCTTTGGGGTAGAGCTCCAAATATATTTGGAGTAAGGGGATGTTTAGGGGGAAGGGGGAATTTAGTTTCTGGCCAAAAGCTCACTTTGAGGTTTGGAAAATGTTAGCTAGGAAAATTCTTTAGTCTGAAACTAAAGAGGCCAGAGAGCAACAAGTTTCTCCACTACATTGCTAATTGTATGATTTTTCTGTGAAGATGTTTTGAAGACTCCCTTGTTTGACTCCATCAATTTCCCATCTTTACTCAGATTGGTTAAATAATCCAAGCTAGAGCATTGTGCACAAAACTTTCCTTCCACTTTGAGACTTTAAATGCATAAGCCATGGTCTCAGAAGCATTTTTCTACACAGCCTTATGTGCTAGGGAAAGATTTATCACACAAAGAGAAATATTGGATATATAACCTGGGATCTCGCCTATTTCCCCGTGTTAAAATATCATCTATTGAACAGAAATTGACAATATATGCTAACATTAGAGCAATACAAGGACTTGTGCAGAAAACCGAAGGTGACTGTGTCCCCCATCATCATCATCATCATCATCATCATCATCATCATTGTTCAGCTTTAGAGCTTATGTGTGTGTGTGTATGTGTGTTTAAACTGTAGTACAAAAGGCTGTGCATATAAAATAAATCATCCAGAATAGTGCATAAGTATGCAATTTGAGACACTGGGTAATGCCACTTGCTTTAAATTAAGACTAAATGTTGCCTAAAGCTATTAGCAGTGTTATTGCATCAACCTTTCTGAAACTGTTTAGAATTACATTAATGTGAGTAACCTTCATTACTCAAATGCATATAGTGCATAGCAGGGTTTTAGTCTGTGTTTGCCAGTCCTGCAGTGCACCAGGTCAGTGTGTAAACTTTTTTGTTCTAACACACCTGACTCAGCTCATTAGCTAACTCCAGCAAACCCTTCAGGAGCTGAATCAGGTGTGTTAAAACGGAAAAAAAAACACACACCGACCTCGGCATGGCCACTTCACACTGGGACATTTATGATACAGCCAAAAGCCAATTAAGACATATATACAGAGATAAATGCATTGTGAATAGATGGAATTCTGCATATACTGAATATCCGGGAAAATACTAAAATACTAAAATGGATTCCGAAAGATTTTTAGATCAGAAAGAAACGACTACTCTTATTACACATGCATACAGAGTTGCCAGTTTTTTAGCTACTACTCTCTTAGAATGAAAAACTTAAACCTATAGGGTTATTTCATATCCTCCTTTGGAGACATACTTAAATGTTTTGCATGTAACCACAACAGGGGTTTGTCATTGTCATTTGTCACTTGTATGAGAGTAGAATAGATAAGAATAGAATAATGTATATGATATATATAGAATAATAGTATGAGGATATATCATACTTTTTGACCATTTTTAGTTACATTTAATATGGTGGAACGTCCCTGAGGGCTGAAAACATACTGTTACAAAGTTCTAACACTTGAGACACCTTTCATTAATGTTAAATAAACATGCCTTTACAGGAACCTTCATCATATCAAAGATTGCTTTCATTGTTAAATAACAATAAATTTTAGGCGTATTAGTGACTATGAAAGACAATCTGCGACCATTTTTTAAATTTCTTTCCTAAGTGTAAAACATTATTTGGGTTACAGCACTGGTGCTTTTTCACTATTCTACTTGAGTAAACGAACACTTCAAAAAAAAATTAACAGGAATACATTTGTTTTGTCGTGAAAATTGGCAAAACCTTTCTGATTTGCGTAGCTAGCTATGTGTAGCTATGCTGAGATAACCTTATGCTACCAGTGAAACCATGGCGA
>CM074972.1:3635717-3648269 GCA_037577455.1 Pangasius macronema
GATTTACTCTATGGATTATCCATTGTCTATGGTGTGTACTATTGACTGTGTTACTGACCTTGGATTTGGATTGCTAAGACCTCTTTGCACTAGGATCCTAACTCCTCTGAGGTCCATGTGGTGCAAATCTGTTTTGTTGTTGCATTACTTTCACACTGCAGTGGATATCAAACTATTCTTTACTAGTTCAAACGCCTAAACCGCAAGTGAACCAGTGTTGGGCTTTGGAACGAAGCCTTTCACCTTTAACAGTTCAGCATTGTGCTTGGACTCCATTCCCACTTGTAAATTGTTTGCATAAAGGCACCTGACAAAAGAATAAATGCAAGTGTCTGCTTTAGAAGCACTAATTTATTGTATGAATAAATGCATGGCAAGGTTTTTGTTTAGTCTAAACGCATACAGTGGAAAATCAGGGCAAAATGTGTCAGTGAGGTGAACGAATTTTTTTTTCTCCTTCAGAAAAGCATAAACAGCAGATCAAACTCCACAGGAAGGGAATAGCATTAAATTCCAGTTATATCTGGATCCACAAAAGAGACAATGTAGATTTAAAACTCTTGACACTGGTTGTTTTTTTCATAATGAAAACGCAGACAGGAAGTCAAACATCTTCGTTTTGCAGACAGATACCATTCGGCTCCAGCTGGCTACATAATACAAACCAGAGGTGCTATGGTTTAGCTGTAGCATTTATTATTTTCGACCACTTGTTATAGTGATACAGAAGAATAAAACACTTAGGGCTATGCTGTTATATGAAAATAATTAGCGATGGGGTGGTATGATATGCTATTACAAAATTTTTATTAAATAAAGAACAACACATCATACTTTTATACATTTATAGTCATATTTAATGTGTGGAAGGTCTAAGAACCAAGATAGTTCCTGTTATTACTTACGTTATAGCACCTATAAACAGTTGTTCCATCACCAGCGTCTCATTCTCACTTTCATAAAGCTAAAAAACAAACCTAGTTACTGACGGAAAACATAAATTTATAGCAGTTATAGCAGCATTTATATACAGTGCTGACAATGGAGACTCCTTCCAAAAATGCTGAATAAACGAAATAAACATATATTTTTTAATCTGTTTGTGTCCACAATACAAGTTTATGAGTTAGTTGTTACTCTAGAAACTGTAATACATTGGATCAAGGGCATGCTGTGTCAGCGCTGCTGTTATAGAAAATTAATCAACACCTTCTGACCAATCAGGATAAGGGTAATAAAATGTGGTCTGAGTATACATCAATGTTTGGCAAGATCTAAAATTAAAAATAAAGTCTAAACCTGAATACAGCCCTGTTTCTACCACGAAGAATTTATTTATTTTACAATTAGACCTCACAAAATGTGAGTACGCCGTGTAACAGTGATGTGGTGCCTGGGCCCCTTGAGGAGTGCTATACTGTCTAAATTGGTGTGTGTGTGTGTGTGTGTGTGTGTGTGAGTGAGTGTGAGGGGTGAGGAGTAACTAATGGAGTAATAAATCACTAATGTACTGGAACAGCACTCCACACAGTCATCACCTCCTGCCATAAACATCCACTCAGGGAGAGAGAGAGAGAGAGAGAGAGAGAGAGAGAGAGAGAGAAAGAAAGGGAGAGAGAGAGAAAGGGAGAGAGAGAGAAAGGGAGGGGTGGAGGGTTTTTCGAGTGATTTCCGACTTAAAGGTGGAGGGCGTGAGTTATTATTCAATTTAGAGGAATAGAAATATTCATAAATGTGCCTCCTACTAGCTTTTGCTTACACATGTACGCACGTGGATTGACATTATATAATAAATATGGTGTGTGTGTGTGTGTGTGTGTGTGTGTGTGTGTGTGTGTGTGTGTGTGTGATTTAGTAAGTTTCTCTCAGTTTCTGTTTAACATCCTTTCCGTATTTATGCCTCTCTTGGTCTCTCCTTTCTCTGTGTCTCTCAAATTGTAGGCCAAATTGCTATCTGTAAACTCATCACTCTATCGGACCTCATCACAGCAACCCTACCTCGCCACGGCAACCAAGCCTGTCAATCAGACTGAGAAAGGGTGGGATGTTGGTGTTGGAATGGAGAAAAACAAGATAGGACTAGATAGAATCACACCTTGGCTTTTATTTCAGATAAATCAAAGCAAATGGAGACAAGATATAGGCACAGCAAATATGTGACTGAGATTCAAAGATTGTTTTTTATGTGTCGAGTTCTGTTTTTGTGGCATGCGACACTTGTCAGGTACAAAGCACAGACACGCACACACACTTTATCGCACAGACGGCAGGTGTTTGTTTGTCACACGTTATCCGCACGTTGAGTCGACAGCCATTGCAGTTCCGTAATGTTGGGCCAATTTGAGAACACCATGAGAGACAGATTTCACAGAAACAGCACGATTTCACAGAGTTCTCACAGAGCCCACCCTCATCTCTGAAAGTTTAACAGAAAAACTACTTCTGACACACACACATATACACACACATATACACACACATATACACACACACATATACACACATAATTAAGGTGAAATTTAGTGTTAAGTTCAACATCATTTAGTGAGAGTATCACACAAGTCAAAGTGTATGTGTGAGTGTGTGTGTGTTTGTGTGTGTGTGTGTGTGTGTGTGTGTGTGTGAGACTATTTTGGGCCTCAGTACTAATTAGAACACTACCCAGGACAGTGAAGCATCTACCATATCTCCTCCCTTTGAATATACACTCACTGACCAAGAGAGGGATGAAATGAGGAGTGGTGGAAAAATCTAGAAGGGAGACATGAGAGGTGATTGAAATGGTGTGTGTGTGTGTGTGTGTAGAGAGAGAGAGAGAGATGAGCTGAACAGCTGTATGCTAACGTGAATGTCAACTCAGTAGTGAGAGACTGGATTAGATGTATTAGATATTTAGATGTTCAGCAGCAGACAAAATAATAGCAATTTACACCGATCATCCTGTTCAAAAGTTTACATCCCCCTGCCTCTTAATGCATCGTGTTGCCTTCTTGAGCATCAGTGAATGTTTGCACCTTTCGTAATAGTTGTGTACGAGTTCCTCAGTTGTCCTCAGTGTGAAAACATGGATCTCAGAATCATATAGCTGGTTTTAGAAAGGGGTCAGATATGCAGAGATTGCTGGAAAAGCAAAGAATGTACATTACCTGGAGGATTTTTCTGAAAAACAGTGGGCAGTTTAACCGCTCAAGACAAACAAGGGACTTTTGTTGACGTACTACGGAAATGTCACCAAAATTGAATAGAATATGTTATCCCATTGGAGCTGAAAACTAGGGAGCATGTCACTCTGTGTAATCACGTGACATGACTATCACTGATTGGCTGTATGAATCTACAGCACTGGGCGAGGGGGGTGTCATCCCTGGACATATTGTTGTGTTAAGGCACTTTTTTTGGATTTATGTTAAAATCATGACAACTGACATTGTAGCTCAGAGTCATATTACAGAGTAACTCTTTATTTGAAAGGTACCAACGTACAGCCTTTATAACACATTCATGAACACTGCATAAATCTTTTATAAACTAATGCTGGAGAATTTATGTAATTATTAACATCAATACTCATGTAGTGACATGAGGTGACATTAGCAGTTTTATGTGAATTTGTTTTCACCCTCATTTGTCTTGATTGATTGACGGATGAAGATTTTTCTTTAATTTTAACCACTGACTGCTTCATAAGTTTTATAAATGCAAGTGTTATAAATTAAATAAAAATGCACACTGACACCTTTACACTGTAAAAAAGGAGTTATGCATATTTTCTGGCCCTCAAATGAAGAGAATGTGATATTTCTGCATATGGCAATTATCTGACACTGTTACTGTAGATTTATGCACATTTTCTCTGGCTTTTATGTGAAATTCATAGTCTTTGTGATT
The DNA here is from genome assembly GCA_037577455.1 of Pangasius macronema. Classification (NCBI taxonomy): domain Eukaryota; kingdom Metazoa; phylum Chordata; class Actinopteri; order Siluriformes; family Pangasiidae; genus Pangasius; species Pangasius macronema. The sequence continues at coordinate 3,639,606 of CM074972.1, forward strand.
TTGTGACATGAGTCATAACATTAGTCATGTGACAGTCACATATTTTCTCTGACCTGAAATTCTGAGAGCTAGGTTGGTTTTGATGTTTGACATGTCACATGACTACCCTTATGTGACTTAATTACATAAAATAAGTGAATTCAAATTGATATCAACATTGACAAAAATCCTCTTGCAGTAGCCTCTTATGAACATTTATGTATTTTATGCCAGGTGCCAGGATGAGCTTAGTAGGTCATTACCCTTAAGTGTTATCATGACTTGATTAAATGATCCTGAAGAAAAATGAAGCTGAAGAATAATGAAGAAAAAGAAGAAGAAGAACCTTGTGTTTAGCAACATGCTCTACACTACCAGCTACACACTGTCCACTGTGCTAAAAAAAAACTGTGTTAATGTAACATTTTCAGTTACTTAGCACTCTGACATTTCCTCATTTATGCTTGTCACATGCTGACAAGAGACATTAAATACAGCAGGCACCACCACAACACCAACGACTCATCCTGTTTCCAGCATTCATATTTCACTAATTACAGATTCATTCCTCATTCATTAGGACTGCCTAACCCACTCTTAGCTCAGTGTTCAGCAGCAAATTTGACCCAATGTATTTCATTCGCCCAGGAAGGAATGAAACATGACATGGGTGTGGTTATAGGAAAATATTGAACAACAGGATGTGATGTGATGTGATTAAATGGAGTTACTGTTACCACCCAAAAGTTAATTAGTTTGCAATAACAGCATGTGGTTTTGGTTTGAAAAGAAAGAGTTTCAGCCTTTCTATTTAGTGTGTTCACTATTCTGAGGAAATGCAGCATGAACCCATTCGGGCATTACAGGCTTAACACACTGTGTGTGTGTGTGTGTGTGTGTGTGTGTGTGTGTGTGTGTGTGTGTGTGTGTGTGTGTGTAACGATGAGTTAAGGCATGTAGTATTCACGAACTACTGAAGAGCTAACCTTAACTACGACGTGAGTCTTATGAATTCATGAGTAATAATAATAATGACCACTTTAAGTACGTTAGTACATGTTTGTTAATGTATTAATTAACACATAGAGGTAAACTAAATCAAACATCAATGGGTTGAGATGAAATTAAGCCAGCTCCATCCAATGATGTTTGTGTACGCAGCTGCATAAGGCAAATTATATAAAAATTTTTACATTATACACGTTTAGTTCATATTGACTTAGTTTACCCCTACGTGTTAATTAATTCACTAACTAACAAACATGTACTAACATGTACTTAAGGTGGTCGTTATTCATGCATTAATTCACAAGACCCACGTCATAATTAAGGTTAGCTCTTCATTAGTAAGCAAGTATTAATTCAGGGATTAGTGCGTGATTATTCATGTACTGTTATTGTAAAGTGTTACCCTTTTAACAAACGCCCAGAGCAGCGTACAAATAATGATGATGGTAATGATAATGATTAATTGTTTTTCTTATGAATGAGACCTCAGGATATAATGTATTGGTCAAAGTTTAATTGTCGAACTATTGATAAGTTTTAGCCCTCTCATCTAATTTCACCACCACTGTAGAAAATATAGCGTATTAGAATGAGTGCTTTAATACAAATCTGTTAAACTACTGGCTAAGCTGTGCTGTTATGGAAAATTAACACCCTCTGACCAATCAGAATTGAGAATTCAACATCAACAGTGTTGTGGTAAAAAAGAGCTGTGTGTTTATTCGGATGCTGGTTTTCTCTCTTGGCTGAGTGTTAGGTACATGCTGTCAGGCTGATATCTTTATTCATGGCCGGGCTTTAATTGACCGAATTCTCCACTGGATATTAAATCTTACAGCACGCTACCCGCTCTGGCATTGGTGCGAGTCAGCTTATATTTCATTTGGGGAGAACTGAGCCAACCTTCTAGATAGAGACAGGAAACTTTCACTGCCTTTGCTCTCACACATGCAGGTCTTCCTTTCTCACTTTTTCTCCCTCTTTCGCTCTTTCTCTGTCTTTGTTTTTTTTTTTTTTTTCACTGTCGCACTGTCAGAGGGAGAGGGAACTGTGATATGGAATTGCCGACAGCTGCCGCCGCATAGGATTTGCATAGGATTAAGAACATCCAGAAACAAAAGGAGAGATGAAAAACAGAAAACAGGAAGAGAAGGAGAAAGAAAAGGCGACTCATGGAAAAAAAAAAATCATGGAAACGTCTCTGTTGGGGGGGGGAGTCCAAATTAACGGCACATCAAATTATGCGAGTGACAGATCTCATCTCTTGAGGTGTCTTCCATTAAAAATCTGCCAACGTGTCTCAGTGTCCCCCTCAGAGTCAGTGCTGATTTCAGATCAGAAGTCCATCAGAATGCCCAATCAAAAACTGTCTGCGCCGCATGATGGCACAGTGGCACAATTGTGTAACATGGCAGATGTGACCAGGGGGATTTTTATTCACAGACATGAGCTCTTGCTCATTTGAGATTCCTATGCTTGCATTTTTGTTATCATTGTGGGGAAACCGTTGTCCTGTTAATAGTACAAAAGCGTATCTTCCTTTGTTTTGGAGACGTTTGCTTTGATTACACATGAAATATAGCTACAGAGAAGCTAACATTTTTAAATGGATAATTTCTTACATGTGTGTTAGAATTAAAGATCAATCTTATCAAAAGTAGTTATTCTTTTGGAAAACCCCCAATTCCACTATGTTTCAAAGCACCAAAAAAAAAAAAACAGTCTTCTAAAGCCAAAAATATGTTTCACAAACATATACATACTATAAATGGTATGCATGAATACACTAATATGAATAGACATCCATCCATTTTCCATACTGCTTATCCTACACAGGGTCATGGGGGAGCCTGGAGCCTATCCCAGAGAGCTTGGAGCACAAGGCAGGGTGCCAACCCATTGCAAGGCACAATTTCCTACACAATGGACAATTTGGAAATGCCAATCAGCCTACAAGACATGTCTTTGGACTGGAGTAAGAAACCAGGGTACCCTGAGGAAACCCCCAAAGCACAGGGAGAACATGCAAACTCCATGCACACAGGGCAGAGGTGGGATTCAATCCCCCAGCCATGGAGGTACAAAGCAATGGTGCTAACCACTAAGCCAACATGCCCCCTAATATAAACATCTCTGTTGCTAATTAATTTCTGTGACTATATCATAAACCAGCTACAGCACATTTTTCTTTGCATTTCATCTTGGAACAGTCTTCTGTGTTTCCTTTTTTTTTCAAGGACACATTTAATCACAAACGCTGTTATTTCTTTTAATCAGTGTCCTCCTTTTTTCTTTCTTAGAAACCAGTTTATAACATAGACGATCATTGTTGTTGTTGCTTGTTAAGTTGTGTTATAAATTGTCTATATTGGTGGTATAATTTAACATGCATTGAGTAACTTTTCATTTTCATTAATAATCCATTCCTCCATAGCCCAATTCTCTATCCCTAGAATATCGCCAGATACATTTGTTGGGAAATCTAGAGGAATTTGGCCACAGTCATTCATCAAGATTATTTTTTCTTTCTTATAACACACGCAGCCAATGAAAACCCCCAGATGATTTATTCTGTATCGTCTTAATGCGCGAGTAAACAGATTATACCAGCACAGTTAATGCCATTGACATTGATCTTCCAAAGTCTCCATGGTAATTATTAATCTATGAATCTATACAAATTCTGTTAGGCAATATTTGAGCACAGAGTAAGCCCTTTTTTGAAGTTTTTTTTTTTTTTTTTTTTTTGGTTGTGTTGGTGATTCTTGTTTGGATCCATACTGATCATGGGAGAATTAATGGAGCTTATTAGCTAGATTGGTAAACTGTTTGCCTGGACATCCTAAATTAACCTCTAAACCTCTAAATTAAATTAGGTGGCATCTACGTCTAGCATGGTTGACACAAAAGCGTCCCTAAAGGAGTTTTTTTTTATCTGCTTTTCTTTTCTTTCTTTCTTTTTTCTGTAGTTGGTGTATGAGGTGAAAATACATTATTCAGTAAGCAAGAGGCATGGCTAAATATAAACAGATTAAAATTTGAACATTAGAGACAAACACATCTCAAAGGGAATTGGCAATGTAACCCAGTTTCAGGATTTCGCTCCTTCAGTGGAGCAAAACTGGAGGAACAGTGACTTGTTGGCATGAGAGAATGAGATGTTTTGTCTTATAAAGTACAGAGAAGTGGAGTTACACATAGAATGAGGTGAATTATGTGGTGTCACGCTTTTTCAGCTACGTGGCAAAAGAAACTAGAAGTTAAGTAGTTCGTATGAGTGACAGGGTTTCTAATGCTCATCCATTTTAAAGGTTGTCATCTGTGTGTGTGTGTGTGTGCATACGTTTGTGATTTTTCCAGACATAAATTAGTAAAAATGACAGATATTTAGACATTTATATAAAATGCTGTTTATCATGCACCACAGAGCTGAACTCTCAAAGACAATTAGCCAGAAGGTGTTGATTAATTTTGCACTTTCCAGTTTCTAGGTAACATGACAAACTATATTTCTGTTTTGTTTGTTAGTTTTATTAACATCAGGAACTACAAAAAGGTGAGACTGGTAAGTGCATTTATATTCATAACCACTTTATCTGGAACAGGGTCATGGAGGATTGCTAGTCTATCTTGAAAACACTGGGCTCAAGGCAGAGATTCATCCTGGATGGGAGGAGGTGCGTTAACCTCTGTTTATATCGGTGTGGTCAGAAATGTGAATGAAGTAGTGCTATTTATTTATTACTGCTTATTAAAGAACATATCTAGGACTCTTAAGAGTTGTTTGTTTTGTTCCTTAACAGTATTCTATGGAAACCTCCAGAGTGTGAGGGTATTGTTGCATGGAACTGGCTTGGATCCCGTTTTCCTCCCTGCCCTGTCATTATGGTTCTCACCTGAGTCTTGCTGATTTAATCATGTCTTGTATATCTAAAGGACAGGTTCCCAACCCTGTTCCTGGAGTAGCCCCTGTCCTGCAAATTTTAACACCTGGAGGAACTGTTATTTAGATGATTTATAGGATTAGGTGCGTTGTAAGACAGGGGGTAGTCCAGAACCAGGGTTGGGTACCTGTGATCTACAGTGCAATAATTCTACCGATAACTGAAATTTTCTTATTCTTATTGATAACCTTCATTTCTTAGACTATCTTTAGCAAAATTAAACCAGTATTCCAAGTGCCAGCAGGAGAAGAATCTTTGTTGACCCCTAAGGCTCTAACTCTAGCAGCTCTATCCTAGAGCTTTTTCCCTTGTCACTATTGCCTTTGGCTTGCTCACTGGGGCATTAAGGCACTAACATCTGCATTGATCTAACTGTATATTGTAAAAAAGTACTTCATAGAATCCTGCTTGTCTCCTACTCTGCTTGTATTCCTATTTTCCTGCCTTAATTGGCTGTATTTTGACTACACATTATAGATCTGCCTCTATTAACCCTGACTGCCAGCACTCAGCATCCTGCTGTGAATTATTCCAGGAAAAGACGAAATAATATGCAATTACATCGTAAACTGTCAGAATGTACTGTACAGGTTCTCCAGGGTAAAAATAAACAGTCAAAGCTAAAACAGTGGTCCTTGAGGCCCAATTATATGTTTTAGATGAGTTTTAAAGATATACTACTTTCACATTCCCAGGAGAAAGATACATACTAAAGGTATAAATGATGTACCCTTGAGGATACCACATTAGTGACAAGCGTTTGTGTTCTGAATGGTACGGTTTTGTAAGTAATCAAGGAAGAAATGACTCAGTGGTTAGCATTTTGATTGGAAGGTTGTGAGTTTGAATCCAGGCACCACTGACAGCTACCATCGTTGGGTCTTTGAGAAAGGCCCTTAACTCTCAACTGGTCGTTTGTATTCTCCAATCCTCTTTGGATAAAAGTGTCATTTTTCTACCCCAGTCAAGTTCTTACAAAGAATCTTGTACTTCTTAAACATAAACCAAATGACAAGTAAGCTGCCTACAGTTTCATTAAAAGACTAATCTAAAGTTACCCTGATGGTAAACTTGATGCTGTGGAGCATCTGTACTGACTCAGATGTGTCACTTCACCTCTTCGTGATCACCCAGTAAGGCATCTTCTCCAACACGATAACAAGCTGTGCTGCCGTTTGCTCCTGTCAAAACCTGTTTTTTGTGATGCAAGGCAAGACACCGGTGACAGAGGAAGACAGGAATCATCAGGGGAGCCCGAAAAAGAGCCGATGGATCTCCTGCAATCTCACCGTGTCCATTCACGGCCAAATCCAAATAAGATTCCACTCTGCCCTCGCCACACCTCACTGTCCTTCTAATCTCAGCCTCACAATAGAGGGAGGACATGAGAATGAAGAAAGAGAGAGTAGGAGAGAGAGAGAGACGAGGATGGATGAAAAGAGAAAGCCGATAGGACGATACTGAAATGGCCGTGCACTCACTGAAACGACATTAGTGGATCAGCCTGAAGCCATCAGATGAAGGAGAGAGCAGATTGAATAGAATGAGAGAAAAAGGGAAGAACTGAGTGTAATAGAAAAATGGAAGGAGAATACCTGGCCGTGCCTCCTGCTAATTCCATGGTTTCTGCTGCACTTGGTTGCTAGCGTATACCCACGGGATAGCTTCATGACCGAAAATACTTCAGTGTGTGTCAGGAATAATTATCAAGTCAACGAGTGTCACTTTATGTACAACCCGATCTGTTGTGAAATAAAAAATCGGAAATTGGTGTGATACATCGCTAAACCAGTAGACCTTTTTAAATAATTTCAGTGCTAGACAATTCCCTGTGTGAGAGACCAGGACTTTGTCAAACTGGGAATACTGTAATCCTTAACAGGTGCTAAAAATATTTTTAGCTTTTTTGTTTAAACTCAAAACAATTATTGTTTGTCTGTTTTCAGTGGTGTGTCTCACTTCTCTGAGCAATTAGCAAATTAATAGGACCACACAGAACGCTCAATCAAATCTCACACGCATGCACTAATGGCACTGTGAGCAAGGGAATGTTCTGGAAGAGGGGCCGTGTTTGAAAGAAACTGTTATTTCGTCTTATACAACACTCTTATTATGGTAATTACTCCGAACATGATAATTAACTCCCCACAATTCACAATGCACTCCATATCTGCTTAACTGGCACAGAAGAATGAAACTGAATCAGCATAATTGCAAGTTAGAGGACTAAAAGTGATGTATGTTGAGGAAAACAATGAGTGGAAAGTTATGAGAGGCAGATGAATGCTAGGGAAAGGGACAAATTTATGTCAAAACATGGAAGTAAAGCTGCTATGTCTGTACCTTCTTAGCAACATAGAAATATAATCGGAAAGGTTGGAATACACGTGATGTTATGTGAGAGTTCATTGAAGAATGAGCTCATGCAGTATTTGGGTGTCACTGTATAGTAGAGACATGGCGTACATGCTTTTTTATGTGTCTTCACACACTACCTATTTGTCATCAACAGCTGAAACATACAGTGTTGTACAAAAGACATGGTGTCCAAGCACTGATAGAACCATGGCTGATAGAGTAGTAGTGTCATATTTGCTAAAGAAATGCGTTCATATTTTCATATAAAATCCATACACTGAAGTTGAAATTATTTCCATGGCAAGTTGTTGTTGCATGTGTTTATTTCTAGACTATGACTCAGTACCTGCCGTGTTATTGGAGGCTAGTACAGCACCAAACTCAGACGATGGCACCCTGAAGGATATGTACGTGTGTGTGTGTGTGTGTCTCTCTGTGTGGCATGTGTGTTTCTGAGCTCTTTATATACAGTAGGTGATTTTCACTCATCCTGAACAGCGATGAAACAGTAGTAACTGTGAAAGCGCTCCCAGCACTCGTTTTTAACACCTTTTTTACAGCAGTTATACATGCACACATAAACTCTTCAGCTCTCTGCCACACACACCAACACTTTTACCCTATATGATTACCCTTTCAACACCAGATAATCGGCGAGAAGGCTGCATTAACACATTTACATAACTGTCAAATCGTGCTTCTGTCCTTGCATGTAAGAGGTGAAGAGCATTCTATGAAGATAGTCGGATAAAAATCAACTGCTTTTGTCTTTAAGCATTCATAGACCAGGAGGAATCCATGATAAGAGACAAGACAATCTGTTAGCTATGATGTTCTAAAAGTAAAGACCGTTATAAGAAATGACCAGCTTTCAGAAACGCAGTGTGTAGTCAGTTTGAGTTGAATCCTGGGGTGTTTTCTCCTCAGTGTGGTTCTTTAGGTAGATGAAAACACAGCAATCGCTATCGGGTTGCCTCGATCTGCTTCCAGAGTGGTTTGTTTGCAATAAGAAAGTGATTCAACTCTGAATCAACTCAATGGCAGAAACCACTAATAACCAAAACAAGCTAATACTTTGTATTATGGGATGCAGGCAGTATTTTTTTTGTACATTCTGAGCTGCTAAACTGAGCCGGGACAGAGCTGTGGTGCCTCAAAAATGTATTGTGAATATTTGGGCCAACAAACAAAAAGAAAATAAACACTAGGGGCAACACAAAAAACTAATTATTTGTACAGTTATAAAATGATTTAATCAAAACTGCCCCCACATTCTCATGTGATTTTTGTAATTTCTATTCTTCTTCTTCTTCTTTGGGCTTTTCCCTTCAGGGGTCTCCACAGTGAATCATCACTCTCCACCTATTCCTATCTT
>CM074972.1:3679241-3691733 GCA_037577455.1 Pangasius macronema
TGCTCATCTGCAATCCTGTTACTCCTGTTACTTCATTCTGGAGTGATCATGACTTACTCCTGACTGCCTCAGAAAGCTCCATGTTTCTGTCATGTGGGCCTCACTTTGTAAGTGATGTGAAGTGAAGTGACTTTGTGGCCAAGTGTGGTGACCCATACTCGGAATTTGTGCTCTGCATTTAAATCATCCAAGTGCATACACACAGTAGTGAACACACACACCCGGAGCAGTGGGCAACCATTTTAGCTGTGGCGCCCGGGGAGCAGTTGGGGGATCGGTGCCTTGCTCANCTCGAACCCACCACCTTCAGGTTCACCTTCGGGTTACAAGTCCGACTCTCAGACCATTAGGCCACGACTGCCTCCAAAAAGTAGTGGTTGAAAATAACATTTGGAACTCACTATAATGTCACTTTTCAATGCTGAAACCTGTTTTGTTGTCACACAATCACTGACACTTATGTAAACTAGGCAGAGTCCGGTCTCCAGACAGTTTCGGCATCGACTTGGATTTGTCAGGTGAATTTCAAATTTTATTCTGGCATAGGTGAAACTGAAGTAAAGGCTTGGGTGTGTAAAAGATTTGATGGTTTGTGGTATCAATCTTGACTCGGATTCACTTTCATTTGGATTCAATCTTGACTTTGCCTCAACCTCTATAAGACTCTCTCTTGATTGATCTTGGCTAGTCCTGGTGTTGGACTTGCCTTGGACATGACAGTGGCAGTTTTGACTACAACACAGTGCTTAAGTATCACAATGTAATAATAAACTTTAATTAGTTTAATGTAATGTTATTATATTTCATACTTGAACTTCAGCATTGTATCAAATCTCAGAAGCAAATATCTTTGTTTTGAAAATGATTTTCATCACTTCAGTTTGGAAGGACCCAAAAAAGGGCATGTCCACCAATGATCAGACAAATGGCTACAAGGGGCGTGTCCACGTCTTCATCACTTGGATCGAACTGCTATTCATAGTTCCTTGCTTTCTAGTTCCATGTTTTCTAGTTTCCAGATCTTTGTTTCTGTTATTCTTTATTTCTAGCTCTAGTTTTATAGCTTTCATATAGTGTTCCTAGTTTTGTGTTCTCTGGTTTTAACTTCTGCTTCTCAATTGAGAATGAATCTACCTCTGTTAACTCTTATCTCCATTAACACTGCTGCGGGGAACTCATGTTAAATAAAGCCACTAATGAAAGTTAAATTCAACAGATTTGCATTGATTTCCACTGAGATTGGAAGTCGATAGTGAAATAGGCAGAGCTGTTATTGTTATTTTTGCCAGTGGGTCTTCCCTGCCAGCATATTGAGGGTGATATGATGTGAATGATGTAGTATAGATTGTGGAAAGCATTCCAGCCTGTCTGTTATCTGTACGTTCAGTCAATGTCGATGACTAGCTTTAAGCTGGTTTACATGATAAATGCATGTTTTTCTTTTCCTAATTGGAAGCCTTCAGTGTTCTTCTACTAAAAATAGCTTTTAGGTTGCCTATTTCAATACGGCTTCAGAAAAAAATTTTTTTATAATTTTTATAGTGAGTTTTAGCAGTCGGTTGAACCCTATCTGGGACAAACTTTGTGGCAATTGCCCCATGTTCCCTGTGTTTAGCCTGCAGCTCATATTACAGTGCTTCAGATTCAGTAGAGATCTCTTTCAATGTCAGTATTTTGAACAGGCGTTCTTCTGAAAATTATACCACTCTGTCTTGAACATGGTCTTGTATGTGCTTGCGGGAGGTATGTCTTTCGCATGACAAACTCTTGGGTCTCTCACCCAACAGCAGTGTGAAACTGAGACAGGATGATGGGAGAAGTGTTTCCTCGTGTCGACGGCAGATACCTGATTCTAAATGATCGCTGACGTGTGTATGTGTGTGCGCATTATGATATCTGTGTACTAAAAAGAGGCTCCTGTGAAGTGTGCAAGCGTGTGTACCGTTCGAGCGTCTGATCGCGCTGCTCAAAGTTGTCTCAGATGGAGAGTAGGTGTGCTTTTTCTCTTTCAGGTGAATTCTGTCAGGCTCATGCCAGATATAATTGGTCTTTCGCCTTCAGCGCAGACACACACACTCACGCATCAGCAAACCCACACACACACACACACACAAAAGTTTCTTAACTTGTGTCAACTTTTTAAATTATTTCCCCAAAGTAAAACATGTTCAACAGTGATTTTTTTTTTACGTCACCAAATTATTCTCATTCAAATCCCACAAGCAACAAATAGATACACATTTAAAAACAGCACACCACATCAAAATCAACTTGTTTTTTATTGTTCCAATGATTTTTAAATTAACTCCAAGGACCGTGCAATTCCCAAAGTCGCTCCTTATTATGTGCTAACGTTTAACCTTCGTCTCAGAGAGAGCGTTCGAAGCGGCGCACACTCCACCATGTCATAGCTGTCTTGATTTGTAACCTGATTTACGGTGCTCTAACTCCCAGCCAATCTCTGCCATATTGCTAAATCAATATAGCTGTTGACAAATGTTCCTGCTGACAAACGAGGCACCGGAAATCGACTGAAAACATCGGCCAGGCCCTGCTTTACTATCCATTTGTACATAGCTGGGTGAGGACGTTTTCTCCACGTCCAGCGCCTAGACACTCGTTCAATTAGGGCGAGAGCAGCAACCTCCGCCTCCCTCATCCATTCTAAATGAGGCCACATGTCACCAATAATGCCATGGATGATTTTTTTTTTTTACTTATGAAACCCACAAATTGCCAAAATGTCACTCTTAGGTCATGAGAAAACATAGCAGAGGCAGTTCAAGCTGTGTCAGGACAAAGGGAATGCGGTACTATATATAAGGGAATATTAAATATATACTGTATATATAAGTGTTATTAAAGCATAGATCATACAACATAAAAGTGGTTTGAAAAGAGCAAAACCTTTTCTAGGTATTAATCCCTTTTGCTTGTTCCTGCAAAGGGTTCTTTGGATTATTAGCTTAATAACAAGGTTATTTTTATAATCTCTTTTGATATTAATAATCTTTTTATATTATCTCTTTATAACAAAGTTCTTCTTGGAATCGTCTCTAAAATGGAAAATTTAAAGGTTTCCTCTAAAAATCTCTTTAAATGTGCGAGATGGAACCTTTTTTTTTCTTAAGAGTGTGTGTAGTTCTTTTGGAAACATACAGCAGCTACATTTATATATATATTTAGTCAATTTTTTGTATGTAGGTAATAAATAAAGAGATGTTTAAAGTACCCATCGATTCAAACATTTTCCCCCTCCAAGAAAAGTTGCATTTGATATGCTGAACTGTGTATACGATTAAAAAAAGTGAGTTCATGAACCCATTTTTTTAGTGATGAATATTCGACTTCCTCGACCACATTCAAACATTTTCATTTAACAGTGCTTGGAAAGGGAGTGATGTAGCTCGCTCAATTGCTTAGCCAGCAGAAGCAATTAGACAAGCTGAACTCTGACATGAAGAGAGTAGAGGCTGGGAGACTGATGGTGTTCCTGTAGAGAAGAGAAGTACTGAAACACATATCCTCCATTAGAGAGCTATCTCACTGCTGGTGTATTCAAAGCCATGCTAAAATATACTCATAATGGTGAATGTTGGTTCTGATATGTCATATGAACATACATTGCCTACTAAACACCAACAAACCCAAATACTGATTGACATGTTGTACCTGTTTAATCATCATAAACATTTCTAGAAGGTTCTCTTACATTCACCCTGGTTCGACTTGGTTGCCAATTGGTTTTACAGGAACAATATAAAGCCAAAAAAATTGGTGTTATGTGATAAAGAAGAATATAAAGAATAAGATCATGCGATGATGGATTTTATTTCTGTTTACTATATGTTTGATGATGAAATTGGTCTTTGATAAATAATGCTGTTTGTTTGATAAATGGTCAGTAATGAATGCTAGCGTGTTATGAAGCATGATGTTGATGGAACATGTTGGTATTTGATGAAGATATTTGATGTGTGATAGTGATGTATGATTATCACAAGTGCTTCATGCCTCAATAACTCCCAGAATCCCTTCCTCACTCCCAGTTACAACCATCTCAATCATTCATCACCATCGTTCCCTTCTGATTTGTACTTCCATGTTTTTTTGTTTTTTTTTTTGCTATCATTTTCTGTTTTGTTGGGTTGTTTTTTGTTGTTGTTGTTGTTTTTGTTTTTGCCCTTGACCTTTGTGTCTGGCTTTATGTGCCAATTTTGTACAAACATGTTCATTTCACCTTGCGCACATATGCTAGTCTTGTCCTTTGACTAGATTAAGCTTCATCTGATTTTCAGTGAAGTTTTGTTAACATGCTTTAGTCCTATAGTTAACTGGCTTATAGAGCTGTATAATTTGTGCAGCAATGTCTTCTTGGCTGACAGCAGTGGAACCTGATTTAGTATTCTTGCTGTTTCTGCCTCAAGGTTCATCTGAGATGCCTTTCTCCTCACCACAACTACAAAGAGTGGTAATTTGAGTTACTGGAGCCATATAATATTTTTTGTATTTTTGCACCATTCTGTGTAAACTCTGGACAAACACCAATGGTGTAGCAACTTTGATCTGTTGATGGATTTAAAGCTTATTTTAATTGACTACCCTCATACAAATAATGTTCTGCTTACGACAGAGAGAGAGAGAGAGAGAGAGAGAGAGAGAGAGAGAGTGGGAGAGAGAAGGAGAAAGAGAGCGAGAACAAGTGTGCATGTGTATAAGTGTAAAAGGTGGGTTGATCTGACAGTCATTAGACAGACTTATCAATAGGGAAGTGGTACAAATGCTGCATCCAGACGACCTTAAAAAGGAGAACTCTGTCACACTCATCCTCTCTCTCTCTCTCTCTCTCTCTCTCTCTCTCTCACTCTCTCTCTCCCTCCTTCCTGCCATCTTACTCCTCCCTTCTCTCTCTTTTAGTTTCAGTGCCTGTCTCTCCCTCTCTCTCTCTCTCTCTCACTCTCTCTCTCTGTGTGTGTGTGTGTGTGTGTGTGTGCACGTGCACATCAATGTGTGAGAAGTGAGAGAATGCGTGCCTGTGAATCACGACTGCATCTTAACAGGATGGTGTAGGTGTGGGCGTGGTTTGGCGTGGGTCTGCAATGGAACGGAGGTGTTTGGGGATGAGGCAGAGGCGTAAAGACTAACGTAGGACACCTAAGCCTTGTTGTCCCATAAATATTTATGTGATCTATTACCATGCCACATGCACGAGCCTAAATAAAAAGCTCATGTGCACACTTACGCTGGGCGTTTGTGATCTCTAAGAGGCATGCTGCTGAGATTGTTTGAGAGGATGAATTGATGTTTCATGGAAATGCAGCAGCTTCTTCAGCAACATTTTCTCTGCTGGAGAGCATGATTTTGATCATCAGGGGTTTATAACACTATTTAATGTTCCTGAACGCTGGCTTCTATTTTCTAGCCCCTTTGATCACAACTTTAAGTTTTCAGCACTTTATTGAGAAAACATTTCTGAATTTGAAGCTGCAGAGACACACAGTATCCTGAAGGAATCTCTTGTTTTCCAAAGCCAAAAAAGTTGTAAAGTAACTGAAAGTAGCTGAAATTAGCTAGCATGCTAAAATGTTGCTAGCTGGTTTGTCTCAATAAAACAACCAATTTTTTTTGTTTGTTTGTTTTATTTTGTTTTCTGTGCTTAACTGATTGAAATAGTTTAACATTCATTATTTATCTATTCTTCTAATACGGAATGAATGGGTTACTTTATTTGGTTCTACCTGACAATTTATGCCAGTGCACTAAATCATTTTGTCTTAAATTAGTCGTTTACCAAAATGGTAGATTTTGAGAAGCTTGATTATAAACATGCCAGATATGAATGTTTTCATTTTGCACTTTTTAATTTTCAGTATAAAATCAAATTCACTGCAGACTGATTCCAGGGTGTGATTTTTACTGCTGTTTTGTTTAAACAAAAAGTTACATCTTCTCTTTTTCTCTCTTTTTCTTTCTCTCTCTTTGAACCAGGATGGAGCTGTGCCCTGAGTTATTATATCCCTCAGAAACTTAATCTTGCACCAATTAGTTCCAAGCCACGAGGCAAAGACTGGAGGTTCGGAGTCTTTCTTTGGGGAGTCCTTCTTACCTCCTTGCTTCGTCTCTTGCCTTAAACAAAATACTGAGCTTTCACACACACACACACACACACACAAAAAGCTCATGCCCTTATAAGTCCATACTGTGCTCTGTTCTGACACCTGAAATATTCATGCAGTTATGTGACTCCTCCATGGGGGTGGCTAATTGGGTTGCACTTACATATCGCGCTATTTACATCAGCATGGATACATGCGTCTGTTATTACTCTCTGCTAAGAAGAGCATTTGTCACGTTAGCAATTAGAGTGGGTACAGAATGAGTTGTTGGTCGGGATGTGCATGAATAACTGTGTGTGTGTGTGTGTGTGTGTGTGTGTCTGTGTGATGCAAGGATGGAGGCTGATACATCTGTGTCTCTGCTTGAGCAGTGAGCCATAGCAGATATGTCATTACTTATCCATGTTCACAGTCTCTCCACACACATACTGTATGTACCTACACTGCTCTAAAACAGGCAATATTACTAGGTCTTCCATCAGCACGTAATAGAGCTCAGGCTATCATTAAACGTATTTATAATATTGCTTAGTACGTACACCTAGAATGCAGTAATGGAAATTGTAAATGCTATACTTGTGCATATTTCCAGAGTTTGTGAATTGCTTTTGTTGGTTTACATCATGTTGTTTACTTGTCACTGAGTTGTTTTATATGTTCACCAAACACATGCTGCATCCAAACTGATCTGACTTTGAGAAGTGTGAGCTTTGACCATCTGAAATGTGTCTTAGGAAGGTTGATTGGATAAACTAACAAGACTTGGCAAATGTTTAACCAGTGATCTGATTGTAACCTGCATCACAGCCATTGGCAGGATGCCTGTGCTGATCATGTGACCAAATTCAATGTTATCCTTTTCTTTTCTACATATAATAGGTGTTGGACATATACATAGAGTAGGTAAATGGAAATATCCAACTTGAATCCTAACATGTTTCGTTTTTGCTTGGTGTTGAATCCACTTTCATTACTCCCAACTGTTACTAGTGCAGTTACAAAAGTGTGTATAGACAAAAAAAATTGTCGAACATAATGTATGACAGTCAGATTTGGATCCTGAAAGCTTAAAAGCAAAAGCTTATTCTATCACGCAGCATTTTTCAGTTCTCAGCATGTTCCACATCATAAAGTGTTGGTATTGTTGTTCTAGCACTGCTACACAGCTACCTAACTTCCAACTGATCAAGTTGTCACATCCAAATCTGCCACCAATCCAGGAGCCGCCATGAATCCACAAACCAATCCATTTCAGATATTACATCACTCTCACTCGCACTGCCTATTGAACTCAAGTGTTTCCTCTTAACCCTCATTTACCGTGTATTTCTACCAGTTCACTCACCATCAATCTTTGCCATTTACATCCATCATGACACCAACGGTGTTGCTTACTGCTTGTACTCTCATTCTTGTTTCCTAATATAGGTGTTTAAATGTTTGTGTGGGTCGACGAAGGGCGACAAAAAGGACGACCCTTTCTGTCAGCAAGAAATCAATCATTGGGATTTCCATTGAACAGCTAAAATGCAGTATAATTAGTAAAACTAACAAAGACTCTACTGTACAACTTATAATCTTTTTTAACTTTATTATCCCAGACATCTCACTGGTCAGTCAGATTCCATGTTTTCTCTCAAATTGTTGTGTAAAAAAATGCAAAACTAAAGGTATTCTGATATCTAGTGAAACCCAGCTCATCATCGTGAGTGTTTTCTTTGTCATTGATGGGCTGGATTGCAGATGGCATGGTAATTTCAACCTATTTTATAATAGTGTCTGATTGAAAAGTATAAAAACTGCAGGCATGTTTTCTTGGCTCTGGTCTGGGCAGCACAGCACATTGGTATAAAAGGAGAAACTCAGTCTTGCTGGATATTGTCTGTCTCATAGCTTTAGTTTCCTTCCTGATTCATGAACACACTTTGACGGATTTTTTTTTCCATCATTTTTTTCCTTCATGCTACACATGAAGTTTGCTAAGGTACATTGGTGGCAAATTACTGGCATTTTCTTCTAATGGTAATGAGTGGTTAGTTAAAAATTGCTCATTTAACTTGAATCTTATTTGCAGTTTTAATTACTTTTTTTTTTTGGAAAGAAAATTACAATAGATTAATAATTTCAGTGTTCAGAAAAAGTTTAGAATGTAATTTGTGCATTCACTGAGCTGTCAGATATTTCAGATGTCACTGTGACAGGAAAATCTCCTACCTGTCAGAATGAGACATTTACACCAGCATGAATGAATGTGAGCCCACACACACACACACACACACACACAAACGCACACACATACACATACAAACACACACACACATTTCTGTAAGTCAGGTTTCTGTAAGTGGGTCATGGCACTCTTCCAAGCCAGAGCTTGGTATGAAAGTAGACTTTACAACTCCGGATAATTGGATGCACAAAAGAATCCAGTGTTTATTGAACATTTCTAATTCATGGTGAATGAATAACACCATAGTGTTTCTGTTCAAACGAATATCCTGTATTCATCTAAATAATTAATCATATTCAGCCATTTTGAATTCATACTCTATTCATACTTCTAACTCTTAATTTAGCCTTGCCCCCCCCCCCCCCTCTCTCTCTCTCTCTCTCTCTCTCTCTTTGCGTTTCTATAAGAGGGATGATGACTCCACTTAAACATAATTACCGAATTACCGCACAGCTACTCTGCTGAACACACAGGCAGACACTCTTACACTGTAAAAAAGATCAACGATATGCAAATTGAATATAAACCATGGATAGTAAGCTCTCAAAATTCAGTTTTTAAAGCATTTTGGCTCACATGAGCGTGCTTGTGTAAAAGGGTTTAGTGAAAATATCCCCATCATTTTTTTTTTTTTTCCAAAGAAGTCTGTTGATGAAAACGTCTCAGTCATTTTCTTATATTAGTCAGAAATATGTATGTGCTATTCCTTATAATATATTATTGAGTGTGTGACACAGCTGGGCAACATAATTTGCACAGGTTACACAACTCTGCCCAGCAAAGACACCAAAGTATAACTAGTATAATTCCACTTTCAAACTTTGGGAGATGAGGAATGATACCATAAGGGGAAAAAAGTGATTCCAAGATGGCTTTTCTCATAACTTTGTAGCAGGAATCTTTAATGAGTTTTGACATGGGGGTCAAATTCTTATGCTGCAAAGACTCACGCACAAACACACACACACACACACACACACACACACACACACACACACACACACACACACAAAAGACAGTGCACATAAAATACTTCCAGTTTGTAGTTAAATTTAGAAAATATATACAAGCTAATTTACAAAATTGTATCATTGTTGATTAAAGCAAATATTTGAAAATGTCAGTCATTAATGTGAAAAAAAAGTCTATATACTCTTTTCAAGCCCTTTCTCCCACACACACACACACACACACACACACACACACACACACATACGACCTCTTATCACCCATAGAACACCATACCCACAGTGAAGCATGGTGATGGCAGCATCATGCTATTGGACTGCTTCTCTTTAGCTGGGACTGGGGCTCTAGTCACGATAGACAGAATCTTGGATAGATATCTTTTTTGGTTTCATTCCTTTACAGGAAAGAACCCTGTCATTTTAATAGGATAGTGTAGACTTTTATATCCACTGTACATAACTCCAGCCTCATACTTGCAGTATAAAATAAGCAATGAACAAAAATTAGGTCTTGTCTGATCTACTGCATTTGTGGAAATTTGTGTAAAAATTATTTTTCACACAACATCAATGATACATATGGCATAGTTAAACCAAATCCTCCAAAGGAAGTCAGTGATAATCTTTTAATCTTCAGCCCTGTGAAACATTAAAGGACTCATGAGAATAGAAGGAGTGAGAAATAGATGAGCGCTTTGGGTTTCTCGGTTATTAGGTAGTCTGTA
Source organism: Pangasius macronema (assembly GCA_037577455.1). Taxonomy (NCBI): domain Eukaryota; kingdom Metazoa; phylum Chordata; class Actinopteri; order Siluriformes; family Pangasiidae; genus Pangasius; species Pangasius macronema. Next base: position 3,689,281 of record CM074972.1, read on the forward strand.
TTAATAACCCGGGGCTCAGCGTCTAATGCACAGTTGTGGTGCATGTCCTATCGACGAGTCATGAGAGCTCTATTGTGTTTCTGCATGTTCAGTGATGTCCTGATGCCTGAGGCTTTTAGGAGTGAGTGTGTCTGGGCTTCTTACAGAATCTCACCCTGGCCTCCTGTTACCTCTGATATCATTGATTATTACCGAATCATGATTGGCACCTTCTCACTCGCCTTTCTTCTTCTCTCTTACTCTCTCTCTCTTTGTTTCTCTCTCACCTTTTGTCTTGACCATCACTTTCTCGGGTTCTTTCCATCTTTCTGTCTCATTTTCTTTTGCATTCTCTCTTTTTTCTTTTCCACTTGAATGATTCTTTTTCCTGTTGAATTCTCGATTCTGATTGGTCAGAGGGTGTTGTTTAATTTTCTATACCAGCAGCTCTGACAGTAGGACCAGCTGTAAATCAAATCAACATAATCTAAGCCTAATAATAAACAGATAAATTAAAAAATTGTTATATAACAAATTGATATGGTAAAAATTTCTATAAGGAGACATTTCAACACTTTGTAAGGCAGTATGATTTACAAAAAAAGAAAGACAAAAAAGAGAGACTAGTGATGGGGCTATTATTTGTAAATGATATAACGTAAGCAATAACCGGAACTAGATTGTTTGATGTAAGAAATGTAATTCTGCATGTGGTATAAGAGGAGGAAGACACTCCAGGATGTGCCATTATTGGAAAATAACCAACTTCATGCTGTTAACAGTAACTCTGCTTTGTGCTGGGCCACAGCACACCATTCCATCTTTGATTATTTTCCTTTAACCACATGCCCCGTTGTGTTTTATTCCTCACTCGTCCTTCATATTCTGTTAATGTCTTGTCCTTGTTTGTTTGTCTTTCCTTCTCTCTACATAATTTCCTCTTTATGATGTTAACACCTGTTATCTAATTGTAGCAGCATGAGGTGTGAGACATGTACAGGGTGGGTGTTAAAAGTAACCTAAGGACCTATACACACATCTATAATTCCAGGATAAATGCAGGCGAGAGAAAAGAGGGAGAGGCAGACAGTGAAGATGAGTAGGTTTTGATAGGAGGTAAAACAGTTATAGTTAGTTGAGTGTGCGTGTGTGTGTGTGTGTGTGTGTGTGTGTGTGTGTGTGTGTGTGTGTGTGTGTGTGTGTGTGCTCTGCAGGAGGGAGGTTACCTTGAGGTCAGAACCACAGAATGCTGCAGAAGGACTCCTTTGACTTCAACCTTCACTGACTTTGGCTTCTCAAGGTGTGTTTACTCATTTGATGCATCCATATACCACACACAGACACACACACTCTGCAAATTATCCTCTAGGTTTGTCAGTAGCATTATATTTATCTAGAAGTCAGAAGAATAAATTATAACAATTAATTGAAATTGATTTTAGATATATAAAGTTACAAAGTTACAAAGAATGAGTTATATATATACTAGCTTATCCTTAGAAATTTGATCGTGCCTTTATAACACATTCATAAGCACTGAATAAATAGTTCATAAAGCTGCAGTTAATAAATCATACCTTGCATACCTTACATGTACAGTACTTGCATCATCTATATCTTAGCCCCATTTCAGTACAGCTACTTATTTATGAAGCCTAGTCAAATGATTTGAATGATTTTAATGTCCTCAAACTAAAGTGTTAAAAGCATTTACATTTATAACACTTGTCTGAAGCATTATGAATACCTTATAAGTCTTTCTCAAAGTGTCATGAAAATGCTGCTACTAAAAACAACCTAATAACTTGCAAGATGTGGATAAAAATGACAGTTACAGAGCATGCCAAGCAGCTTTTTCATACGGATGAAAGGATGATGGCTGTTATTTTCTCTTTCATAAATTCTCCAGCGTTGCTTTTCAACATATTTCTTCAGTGCTTATAGACACACTATAAAAAAGTGTTACCAGAAATTCTTACTACATTTCTCAGAAGCGAGCGCATATGTAAAAATACAAATGGTTAGGGTTAGAGTAGCAGAAGAGTTCATAAAGAATTCATATAATTTAGTTTTATACAAGTCTGTTCATTATAATGCCTACACATTCTTGGTGAGACATGAGTTTGGCTTTAGACTAATGGTATTATATAAGTACATAACTATTTTTCTCCTGTACATTCTTATCTGTCTTTATGATGATTTCTGTTATTAGTTATATCAGCATATGTATTTGGTAGTTTGCGTTGCTTTAATAATACTTCTATATGCCTAAAAAATGCAAAAAGGAAGAACACTGAAGCAGTAAAAACGTTGTCCAGTCAAGATGCTTTAAGTAAAAACACTTAATAGATAAGTGTGTAATAAAATGAGTGTGATTTAGTGTAATATTGAATACTATGTGGCCAAGTGTGGTGACCCATACTCGGAATTTGTGCTCTGCATTTAATCCATCCAAGTGCACACACACAGTAGTG
>CM074972.1:3691833-3701958 GCA_037577455.1 Pangasius macronema
CTACAATCCCTGCCGGACCCGAGACTCAAACCCACGACCTTCAGGTTCACCTTCAGGTTACAAGTCCGACTCTCAGAGCATTAGGCCACGACTGCCCCCAGAATCTATCAAAAAGCTATCAAAATTTTTGAATCTATCAAAAAGCATGAAAAACAAAGGCATTTTAAATGTCACAGATCAATTCTATATGCACAAAATGATCTTACTTTTTTTTTTTTTTCCAAATAATATATTATTATATATTTATTCATTGTACTATATCATGGCAGGGGACAGAACAGAGACAGACATGGGTGAAAAGTTGTCAAATTAGATATTAGATGCATTATGAAAGCTTTCACAAATTTTTGTACACATTTGTGAGCATAATGTGGAAGGATTTAATTTGATTTCATACCAATAGAAATAATAAGATAATAAGAAATAGTACAAATGCTGTCCTTGCCTCTAATCCTATTATCTCAGAGAAAAGAAATACGAAACTGTATCTTTCCTTGTTGTTTAAACTTTTGTGAGTACTTTTAATATGCCTCTTTCACTTGGAACCATGGATTATTATAGTATAGTGTCCCTTTAGGAATTATATAAGGTACATAAATAATCTTCTCATACCTTTTCATAGGATTTGACTGCAGTCAAATATCAAAAAACGAATCCCTATATTGTTCAGATGAAATGTTCTTTAGAGCTACTGTTATAAGTTTTCTGGGAGTTTTCTGAACTTTTACTGCACATACCTCATGTTGTGTGGAAGTGGGGAAAAAAGAAATTCTTTTCGAGTCTCTTCAAATTTAGAGCACACAGAGGTCATAAACATTGCTGCCACAGCAAGAAGGAGAGCTTTTAGAAAATCTCCATCAAAGCCAGATTTGGAGCTCAATCAAAGGATAATGTCAATAAGAAACCCGGAATGGAAATCGAAAACCCAGAGCAGGCATTATGTTTTGTAGCTTAAGGCAAACGGATATTGAACTAAGAGCGAATATTTATTCCAGCACTGAAATATTTATTCATGTCTAAACATTGGTGATTTCACTGAGCGGACTGAGCCTACGTTATGCGCGCTGTAGCAGAAAGAGTGTCATTTCCTGACATGGACATGACTTGATACAGGTTCTTGGGAACACAGGGTGCCAGATGGCCTTGCAAATTTGGTTGAGTGTTTAACAATCAGCTGCCAGTCAACCTGCCACCTAAAAACCCCAGCCAGCATTTCAAAGCACCAATTCAAAACACGGAATGAGCTGGAAAGTTTTACAAGCTAAAGCCTTGTGAATGAAGACATTGTGTCTGAATAAACGTACAATGATTTGTAATACACTCTCTATTGAAATATGACCTGTTTTAGTTATTATGTTGTGCATAAGAGACAAGGAACTGTGAGCTGACCTGCATATTACACATAGAGTTTTTATCCAAAATCAGAATTCCCACTTAGCATTGCTTTCTAATATAGCAAGCAAACAGAATAGGACAAGTACTAAATAATAATACTCCATCATATTAAAAATCTCTGACAATATGTAATGTTATTTTTCTCAATGAACAAAAATGAAACCTAATAAATGGTCAGTTGGACAAAGTTAAAACTTTTGGCTTTTATCCGTGCAAAGGCGATTATAAAAGGGAAATAATTGGAACACACTGTACGCTGCATGCTGATTAACACATTTGTTTTTTTAAAACTTAAAAAGAACATTTTAGAGGAATTTGTGAAAATTGTACTGGGGGTAAAATTGCTGCCTGACAGCTCTAGCTTAAGTTACCGTCTGAGTGGAGATTTGCATGTTCTCCCCTTGGGATTACTCTGGGTTCTCTGGTTTCCTCCCACCTCCCGAACACAGTGGTGACTCTAAATTGCTCTGGTGTGTGAATGAGTGTGTGAAAGAGTGTGTGAATGGTAACATGACATGGACTAGAGTCGTGTCCAGGGTGTATTCCAGCCTCACGGCCAGTGTTCCCAGGATAGGTTGTGGATCCACCAGCACCCAAAGCAATCACTGATGATGGATGAAATGTATGAATGAAGATTGACTATAACTAACAATAAGCAAATGACTAAAGTAGAACTATTATATTTTTGTCAACACAATAAAAGACTAAAACTAAATCCAAATCAACTGCCAAAATGAATACTTTATGATAGACTGTATGCTTGAATCATGTTCTGCTTCACTAAAGCCACTTTTTTATGAGCGTCTTGCCAACTGAATAAATCTAATTTATTTATTTGTTATAAAATGAATAGACAATGAGAAATGTGCCTTTTCAAAGTGTGTTGACTTTCTATATCACATTTTGAGCCCCCAGATATCAAATTCAATTCACATTTTAACAAATGTCATCCTGCAGGTCAGATTCAGTCCCATCGAACATCAGCTAGTGAGCTGAAAGGACAAGCTCGCGGTGATTCGATCACCAGCGCATGTCATGTCAGCACTGATGCGGTTAAGTGCATGGACTCGTCGGTTTTGTATTTAGGATATCTGAGAACGTGAGCGCACACATGCACGCACTCGCGGGACATTGATGAGTTTAAGTAGATATGCATTGGTTTTTCATTAGACAGTCTGTGCGGGTGACATTTGTGACCTTCCAGCAGAGACGCTGTGACCTTTCTTTCTATCCTGAGCACGAATCACAGGGCTCACCTCAAATACATGACAGATGGGTCATTTCTGAATTTCTGAAACTCATTTACTGGATCCATCATCAGGGACTAGAGCAAAGAGGAAAGTCAGTCAGGGTGAATGGGCTAAGAGCTGGTTTGGAAACATTTGTCTAAAGCATCATTTTTTAAATAAAAAAAAAAAAATGTGTGTGTTAATCATTTTTAGGAGCAATCTTTGGAGCAAATTGCAAAAATAATTTTATAAGCAATTCAAGCAAACCCTGGAGGATATGACCTGATCTATCTGATCTTATTTACTGAGTCAAAATTGCATTGTTTTTGTGTGCTACAGTTAATGTTCAGCACACATGCCCAGATCATGCTCATGCCTACAGACTGGGTTAAAAATAAACTGCATTCTTGCTTATCCTCAGCCAAGCTTTACACAGAAGAGAAGAAGAAAGTGTGTGTGTGTGAGAGAGTGAGAGAGAGAGAGAGAGAGAGAGAGAGAGAGAGAGAGAGACAGGTGGTGAGGTGAGAAAGAAATACCTCATCCAGCTGGAATCTTACTTATATGCATAGAGCATAAAAAATATTCGCTACAATGGCCATGAAAGGCCATTTCCTCTCATGATCACGATTTTTAATTCCTAACCATTATAGCAATTTCTCTTTGAGTCAGAATTTGTAGAAGGCTGGATGGTTTATCATGGTCAGGGTCGTGGTGGATCTGGGATACTGGACATACCCATACCCAGGAACACACACTATATAGCGCACCAGTCCAAGGAAGGTCTTTAAATCAGCTGATGTACTTTAGCTTATGTAACTTTATCACTTATCATTAAAGGTTTTTATACTGTAGGTGTCATGTCAGTGGCCCTATTTTAAGTGCTCAAAATTCGTACACTTCTTACGCTTTGTTATAAAGTCCTCACTGCATATACACACTCTCAAACATGCACTAAAAACAAGGAAGTTCATCGTTAAGTCGAAGCTTTGAAATTACATTTAGTTTTCACAGGATTCAACAAGAGAGCCACATAATTACACAATCACACCAACACTCTCATAAAAAAATCCAACATTTCCCAGTCATCTATTTTTAAATGGACAGAGTTTATGAATCATTTACACGTTAGATATTTAGAACTGTTTTGACTGCCCACACACACACACACAAACACACACCCCAACCCACATACAATTCTTCTATCACTGTGTTTTGTTTTTCTTTAGAAAGATGTACGCTGCTCCAAATTCTGCAATCAATAATGCAAAAATAATGGTGTTGAAAATAGTTTGCTACTGAGCTACAGATTTAGGAGGATCATCTAACTTGCACTTACACTTATTGACCATTTTTTTCATTTTAGACTGAAGCTAATATGCATGAACAAAGGAATAGTAAATGTAATAGTAGCATAGCAATTAATATGAGATGTATAGTATCTATCATGGAGCATTATAGACAGTAATTAAAATATAATAACAAATTCTATTCAAATAATATATTTATATGTTAACGTAGGTTAAGTAAGCGGTATATGTGTGTATATTTTTTTATGTTTATATTGTGTAGCACACAATTTAGTCCACTATGTGCTTTAACACACAATTCAACACTGCAGCTTATATTTGTGAGCTCACTCAGGTGTGAAGGAGCAAAGAAAATTCAAAAGTGTACAGAGAGAGAGAGAGAGAGAGAGAAAGATTAGCCACAATGACACAAACCACTCTCACTCTAATGTCCAAGAATTTCAACCCTCTTACCTGTAAGATGTGGACTTTTCAGGTGGGCTTTTATTTTTCCACGTGTTTTTTCCAGTGAATTTATTATACTACATATTTTTTTTCTCCATCTTTCTTTCTAACTTGCGATCCGTATTAGCTTATTAGTCACATGACATTTCACGTCCAATTTCAGGGCACCTTCATGTGCTTCTCACATATTACTCACAAAGTTCCACGTGAAAAACATATGATCACGTGTGAAATGTATGTGATTGTTACATAAGGATATGATCTCGGAGTCTTATCAAAGCATATCATATATCATCTGTTCATATGTTTATTCAGATTTCCTGAAGGTGGTAACCGTGTGGTAACCGTGTGGTGCATCATCAGAGCCTCACACTGTACCTATTCCCCTTCACAAAAAGTAGCGCCATCTCTGAAAGAAAGAATGAAAGAAAGAATGATACAGATTTAGATCTTAAATTAGAACATTTTCAACCAAATATCTGTATGTCTCGCATAAAGGTTTTTGGACATTTTTCACTGTAAGTCACTTTTGAGTAACATTCTCCATTTTTGTAGTTGAAATTTAGATGTCTAGCATTAGGACATGCACTAGAGATGGAGAATTCTTTTAAAATTCCCATCAGGTGATTGCTTTAGCTCAAGTGCACTTGTGTGTAAGAGCACAGCACCAGGGTCTAAATTCACTGTCTGCTTTTGAGAAGTGCACGACTGTCTGACTGTCTCTCATCCCATGTTTCGTCTGCTTTAATTCCTCATACCAACAAGAGTTGCAAAATATCATTTTTTTTCCATCAGCATATTTTAGATGTCCCACCCCATCTCCCCTGATCCTCTTTCTTTCTCCCTCTCTTTCTCTTTGTGTCTTTCATGTTCGATTAGTCCTTCCTCTCTGAGGGGTGTCAGCACAGTCACCTCGATCCCATCAAAATCCATTAGATATGACCTGGTTTTAAAGGCAGGGACACAGAGACAATGAGACAGAGGTAAACACAGGAAGTTGCAGGGTTCCAGATCAATCAATAAAAGCAAAGGGGCATAAAAACAGTGGCAGCCGTGATATCCCGAGCAAGCACGGCCGTTTCCTTCAGCTGTTCTTCTGCATTTGCTCTTGCTATTGATCTGTATAGATACAGCAGACTCCCAGCCTAGAGCCCTCTCTCTCTCTCTCTCTCTCTCTCTCTCTCTCAGCGTGTCTCACACACAACAGTGCTCTCTATCTATTAGTTCAAGATGCCATTTTAATGCAGGTGTATTAGTCACATTAGTCTTGTAGCTCTTGTGCAATACTAAAGAAACAAAGACACCAAACAACATGTCTTTTTAATGGAATGACACCATTTCTACTAGCAGCCCATCACATACACACACACAAAATCAAAGCAAAGTCGGGGTGGAAAAATCATAGCTAATGTGTCAAATGTGTCTCAATAAGTCAAAAATGAACTCAAGTGAAAGTCAAAAAGTTGCTACTTTTAAATGTAGTTAAGTATTAAAAAATAACAAATGTTTTTAAGTGAAGAAAGTAAGTTGTGTCATGTTTTCATGTGAAAACTCTTAGAAGCAGCTACACCATTTTTCTTTTTCTGAAAACAACATTCAGTCTGTACGTTTGCTAAGCTCATGCATAACTAATGCTGTGTAGTTGGCTAATGAATTAATCAGAAGTAAAATATCATGTAAATAAGCAATATTTACCATTAGATCAAATTCCACTTGCTGTCTTGCCAGTTTATGTTGGCTACTGGAAATAATGCTAGTCTAACCTGGCATTAGCTTTCTGAAATATAACCAGTTAACATTAGAAAATTGGGGAAACTAACAACCTAAACATGCTTTTTCAAACTAGATAGAGTTCATGCTTTCTTGGGAGGAAATGAAAACGCCTGATTTTGTGCGACTGTTTGCTTACTCCAGCATATTGAAGCATTTTAGTGAGATAGGGCCAGAGGAGCTCATCCTCAAATTCAACACTGCAGTCCGGTGGCTTATCCATATTTAGACACCCACGGATAGCTATAGTGCTAGCTACATCGTGTAGCAGGTGTAGAAGGTTACTACAGATGATGAATTGACACAATCGTGGATTATTTTTTCAACAATGACATGTAAACAGTGTCATTGGTTGGATGAGAGAGGACCTAGGAGATTTGTAAAAAGTACTTTTTTTTAATTATTTGATTTCAATAATCTAGAAGTAAGGCATGTGAACTCCATTATCTAATGTATGCTGTGTGTGTGTGTGTGTGTGTGTGTGTGTGTGTGTATGAGAGAGAGAGAAATAGGGGGTTGTGTGAGTTTGTGATCAAGATGATGAGACAGGTGCAGAGGACTGTAAAACGTTACGAGTTACACTTTGGCACTCGAACATATATAAGGTCCATAAAAGTGCTTAAGCATGCACGTTAATAGATTTGTACAAACTGCTTTTAAGGGTTCATAAATTAGATTCTGCTCCTGGAAATTTATTACAGGACATATAAAGTAGGGAAATGGCTTTCTGATCTCACTTACCTTAGGCTAGATGGGAAAAATAATAGTTATGAGACAATTCTCTGAACATTTTAATACACCTATGTCCTAAAGCTGGAAACCTCATTTAGCCTGACTAGGGGGACGTATAAAATGATCCACGTGTCGTAAACTTGATATCGATCATCAGAGAAATGTTCTTTGTTAAAAGGAAAAAGAGACATTTCTGTTGCCTCACATCAACATGTTCAGTGTTCAGAAATAGAACTAAACAGCAAACTGCTGATTAAAACTAATCAGGTATTCTTTCTGGAATTAGCATATAAACAACTAAATCAACGTTAATGAGACGTTTCCTGTATACACAATCGCTCATCAAGCCAGGTGGGCCTAATGTGTCTCTTTTTTTCCTGTCACCATGAGTATCTTCATTATAGCTGATCACTTCTATCTGTATTGCTGCATTCTGCATGCTAATTCTGCTTTGACTGAAATTATCGATCGATTTAATTAACGTGAAGAGAAGAAGTAGACGAGTTCCTCTCCAGAATGTATCAGTAATAGTTGTTGTTTTGTGTGGTGCGCGCACACACACACACACACACACACACACACACATACACACACACTCCTGGATATTGATAAATATAAATATTTGTATGTTAATGGTGTGTTTTCATGCAGAGGGCTAATTAGCGGTAGCGTAGTGACATTATGCGGTGGGTAATAGCCCATGTCGAGAGCTCGGCTGGAAACCGAGATGAGGAAGAGAACGCTATTCACTGTCACACAGTGTGAAATTGCTTTAACCTTTTAGCATAAGGTCTTTTTTATAACCCACAAACCCTGTTAGCGATGTCTGGGCAAAGGTTTTCTCTTCCTAGCCATTTGTTACTGCAGACAAGTGGACTCTTGACCTGAGTGGCTTTACCTTGATGGAAAAGAAAATGAAGTACACAATCAGTGGGATCTGTAATGTGTAATTGATGTAATCGAGACGAACAGTTGATTTTAGTCAATTTCTACTTTCCCTGCCCTAGCTTGGTCCCTTCATTTCTGTCCCATAACAAATGCATAATATCTGCTCTGTGTGAGCCCGTGCTGCTTTTATTTATTTCTTGAGCAGTGATAAAATATCCATGGTGTTCACCAAACGCCTCGTGGCCTCAGGTTGAGCTGAAATTAGATATCTATAATTCAGTTCACACTTCAGTTGACAGCAACAGGTGCAGTGTTCAGGGGCAATAAGTTAGGGGAAAGGAGATGTGTGAGAGAGCAAATTAACATTACAGGACATTACTATAACCGTGAATTTTATAAATAAACAGGAAGCTGAGTATTCGCATCATGTAAAATACTGTATTAACATAAAAATCAAACTGCTGTGCAACAGTTACAGAATAATATTCTGCTGAATAAACTCTCGGCATTTGACATCCTGGATTTTTTGGATTTTTTTTTTCTTTTTAAACCCAGGAAAAAGCTTGGAGAGCGGTACACAACCCCGGGAGGCTACCAGTTTGGAAGATTGTCTGTTAAGACTTGTCTCCATGAGTGCAGCTCCTTCAAGTTATTATATTTTGGCCTCCAATATAGCTTGGAGAACTCTTGACACACTCTCAGACCAATATTGTCAGATATTGCACATGGGAGTGAGTGCCTTCTTCATGGATGGCTGATAGGAAAACGGCAAAAAAAGAGAGAAATAAACTATAAAACGATTACGGAGGATGTTAAGACACAGAGCCAGTACTAAGGAAAGAAAATTGATTTATATACTCAGGAAACGTTTCGTCTCAATGGGGATATTGGTTGTGATTTACGTCACACCTGGGAGAGGTGACAATGTTAAGATAATAATGTACATTTAATAAATTAGAGTGGGCATGGGATATCATCGATCATTTACTGTAATTTAGTTTCATTCTACCCACTAATGCACACCTCTCAAACTCTGACATCACATACTATATTTTAAATGTTGTCATACGCGCTTCACACGTGATTATGTGAATGTGTGTGAACAATAGGTGATCACATGTTATAATAATAAATTAATCGTTAAAATTGAGTGGTCAAATAATAAACGAATCATCTGAATAAACTATGTGGACGTCAATGAAGCGTGAAAAAGGTCACACGCAAAAAATGAAACGTTAATGAATCACGTGAAAATAAATGATTCGTCTGAGAAAATCGCATGTGAAAATAAATGAGAAAATCAAACATAAATGTAAATGAATCACGTGGAAGAAAAACTCACATCTGGAAGTAAATGAATCATATCAGAAAAAGACGTAAAAAAACGTGTGAAAAGTGCACTACGTGTGAGACGTGTAGTGATCATGTCTATAATCACGTGATTATAATCAAGTGATGAACACGTGACTGAGAATTGTAAAGCAGGAAGTGATGCTATTGATAATGTTGGTTCGCTATAAACTTAGATTTTAAATAAGGCCTATCACTTGTATTTTACAAAATACTTTATTTAAAAAATGCTTGATGTTATGAGTCGGAATAAATATGAATCATATATTAAGCATAAATATGGAAATTGTGGTCCCACACTGAATTTGAGAAAGGAAGTGTAGTCCACTAAGGCTCATGTAATGGCCATGTAATCTCTCCGTAATCCATCATAACAAGACCCCAAGTGACAAAAGTCACGAGATGAGATCAGGGATGAACTGATACTCGAGGCAGACGTGTGTATTTGAGAGAAGGAGAGAAAATTGAGTAGGGTAGGTGTTGTTAATGATCAATAGTGAGGCAATCACGGAGTGTTTGTTGAGGAGTAGCACTTTTGACCTTGAGAGGATAGATGCTCGGCGAGGGCCTGAGCGAGAAAAACTGGCAGTGATTTTATCTACACGGTGGTTCAGCTAGTCACCAGGACAGATTGCTCAAAAGCAAAAGACACAGAGTGAGTACAGCTGTGGATCATGACCCTTGAAATCCTGTCTAAGTCCTCTTGACCTTTTAACCTTGGTGTTAAATACAGGCTCACGTATCGAGTACACACAGGAATTCCTGTAATTTCTGCGATAAAATAAAAGGTTCAAACCAGTACAATACTTTAAATGTGTTTTACAGTTTGATAAAAATGACTGCATGGTATTCTGGGAAATCATATGATTTTACTGCAGCAACTCTGGCATTGCTGCCATTATATAGCAGGAGGCATATTCGCCTGGCTAACATTGCTAGCTAGTTATAGCCTGCTAGTTTAAATAGATAATCCATATAACTGGATGTAGCTGTTCAACTATATATGAACC
>CM074972.1:3702058-3715729 GCA_037577455.1 Pangasius macronema
TCAGTCCTACAGCACACCTCACCACTGTCCTGCTCCTCTCATACATGTCCTGCACCACTCTGACATACTTCTCTGGGATGCTAGGACTGATAATGAGATAGACAATTGTTACATATTGCACTTAGACTGTAACTGAGTACAACAGCTAACAGAAAATGACACAAAACACTCTAATACCTAGCTAGCTATTTGGAAAAGCTACCGAAATAATACATTTGATTAGATTCTTTTCACTCAACATTTTATTCAAGATGTGTAATAAGAGTTGTTCTTCAGTATTCTTTTAAAATAACGCCATAACGTCCTTTAGCTGTGCTGCTGACAGTCTTTCAAAATGTTCACAGCAGCAGAAAGTTTTTCTTTTTTCCTCTTTTGTCAGTCAATGACGTTCGTCTTTGTCCTCGCTCATGTAATCTGTGCCTATGAAAGCTTTATATCGTCAGTCTCATCTGTCATATCGATATCTCTTTCTTCCTCTGTTCAACATTTCCACCATCACGCAGCTACTCATGCTATTGTGGTGTTATCTCTATTATTCTGTTCCATTGCTTCATCACGAGCAATTAAACCTTAATCTCATGGTGACGTGCTTAAATATCGGGCTGATCTGCTGCCATTAGTTGTAATCCTATAGAGCGAAACAGCCCTCAGTCATTGTGCCGTTCCAGAATGACAGATCACGAGTCACAACAGCAACCTTAATCTTTGCTTTATCAGTGACGGATAATTTGAGATGCCTTCCATAATTTCACCAGAGAACCTGACAACATGAAAGAATTTTTTTTCGTCCTCTATGTCTTCCCTTGTCATGCTTTGATTCCAGTCAAAGCAGAGAATAGAGGAGGATAGGGAGAAAAAAAGCTCCTCTGAAACCTAAGCCTTGGTGTAATGATTTTTAACAAGAATGTTCCAAAAATACCAACAAGAAAAGGACACAAAAGCCCAAAAATCCCAGTGCACAGAAACCACAAAACATCTGACAGACAGGGTAAAGAATGTCCCGTAGCATATCAGTGAACATGCCATCCACAATGGGTTAGAAAATACACATTAATTAAGCTTTTACTTAATAGCTAATGCAATTAACTCCCAAAAATCAGTGTTGAGTAACTCATTATTGTATCCCACGGGAAATTCAGAAGAGACAGGTCTTTAATATCTTTATACCTACTACTAGAGACCAGATAGAAAGAAAAAGGAGTGAAGTCTCCTTCCTGTCAGGAGAGAAAAACCCATAATCTCATGTGTCTCCTCTTGAATTTCAGTCACACACCGTGCACAGATTTACCAAGATACTGACTTTCATGCTTATCTGCACCTGATCAAATGACAGTGCCTTAAAAATAACAGGCTTCTTAGGTTTGAGACAGCGAATTACTTTTATTATTAATATTCAGGCTAAGTTGCATACAATATGTTATAGTTGTATATGCATTCTCGTTCATATTGCTTATAGTGCATGTCTTGTCACCTGTATATCTTATGACTGTTTTTTTGACAAATGAAAAAGAAAGAGGAGCTCTTCCTCTTTAGGGTGTTTCTAATTTTCCTGATTTGTATGAAGTGTTTTGTAATTCACAGACTGGACATGCAACAGTCCAGGGTTCAAACTGTAATGACAAGGTTATCATTAGTTAAAGTCCTGCACTGACTCCATCTCCTGTGTTATAGCACCTTGCTTTATTTCAGGGCAAGGACCAGAAAGCCATTAAAGTTAAGTTTAAGTTCACCAGCTCCAACCTCTTTGTGTGTTTAAGAGAAAAAAAGAGGTATTTCAAGGAGACGAAGCCAATTTCAGCTACGCCTTTTACCCGAGCTCTGCCACCCCTGAGGAGAGTTATTGGTTATTGAGCTCAATGCTAGGAGAGTAATCATGACTCTCTTTAGAAAAGGTTTAGCAGAAAATCTACTGGATTTTTTCATTAGCACACCGTAATGCCGATGAACAGAATAAAGAAAGGCATTTCAGAACGTCTCAGCGGTGGTCGGTAATTGGTTTAAATCCCACTTTTCAACATAGCAGGCAAATATGGTAGCAAGCTTTTGTCTAAAGGATAAAATAGGTTTGTTACAAAGATTAAAATATTGGGCATCAGGTCAGAAGGAGGCTTATATGATGCAATATGATGTGTGTGAGCTGCTAAGAATTCTTCCCCACTACTTTCCAGCATTACACCTTTAATCAAAGTTTTTCTCAGCTATGCAAGTAATGCAGGCTGTAATTTCATACAAGTGCAAATACTGGCTATGTCTTGATGTCATATCTAAACAATGTCAAATTTCATATCTCAAAATGCATCACAAACTACAAACATGGACTCCTTGGATTGCACCACCCACACATGTTCAGTGTCATGTTCATAGTCACTAGATTACTGATTAATCATACACACCTGGACTCAGTTACCATCTCACGCACCTATATAAGCACACTCTGAACACACACACACACACACACACACACACACCATGAAGTATCTGCTCAGCTCTGTTTTTACAACTGACATACCATGTCTATATCCTGATTGCTGTTTATGGTTGTGATTCTGGATTGTTTACCTCGATTGTGATTTAATCTTGATCTCTGATATCCTGGTTGTTCTTTGCCTGACCTCACGCTTGTCTCTCGACCTTGACCACGTCTAGTGTTTTGGATTTGTTTTTTATGTTTTCCAGTCCTTTAAAATAAAAGCATTTGCCACAACTGTCACCATCTCTGCCACCTGACACTTGAACAAACCCGTTGAGCGAGTTGGAGGTCAAAGTAAATGAGGTAATATATTTTTGTGAAAACAGGTTTTATTTTTTTATTTTATAAAATACAAATTTTGCGGATAGTCATGAAATTCTTATGGCATTCTGATATTTTGATATGGCAATTTATTTACCAGTTAATTACCAGTTATCAGACTGGTTCGAGCTGACAGGAGGACTGTGGTAACTTAACCAAGTTTTACAACCATGGTGAGCAGAAAAGTAGCTCACAATGCCCAACCCATCAGGGCTGGGCTACAACAGTAGAACACAGCAGTATATAATAGACAGTAACGAGACAAATAATACTTCCAGACATACTTTGCCATAAAAAAGATGCCAAATTGTACATTTTATAATAAAAAAAAAAACCTTGGGTCTCTCAGTCTTTTGTATCTATACTTAGAAGAAAAATGTAGTTTACCAGTGGGCATTTTAAATGTTCATTTAAGTTGTATACTGTAAAACCCGTTAAGTTGAGAATACTCAAAATTTTTGGTTTCTTAAAACAGCCATTAAAATGATCTTACAGCCATGGCCATCAAACTGCAAATGAAATTGAAAACAAAATAATCATTTGAACCCTACAGTTGAAAATGAAAATCCTCAGGTTAAAAATAAAAATTCAGTTAGCCTAAATGTCAAATTCCTATGTTTTAGTGAACATGTAAAACAAATCCTTATACTCCAGACTGATTACTTCCAAACTCTTTAACACACATACTGTTCCTACATGTGAACTGCTTGGATTATCATAGAAAGGTCAGTGCTGTTCAGTGTTCTCAGTTTGATCCTGTGGAAACAGATTAAATAAGCAATGTGAAACCAAAAATTATACAGTCAACATCTTTACAAATTAAACTAAATTTAGTTTATTAATACAAAATTTGAAGTGTTAACATACCTGACCAATAAAGAGTCAGGTGACTCTGTAGGTCTACACATGTACACAAAAAAGACCAAAAAAAAATCATTTTTTAGAGATGATTCTGATTAGTTTACTTAAGAACAGAAAAAAAAGGAAAAGCATTTGGCAAAAGCAGAGTTTGACAGATACCAATACTCACTTTACCACTCCTACTGCTGCCACTACTTTTACCATTACTACTGCTGTAAATGATGGTTGATTAGGACTTTTTCAGACACTGCAGCATCACATCCGTCTTCCCTAACCGGAGTGATGCACAAAACAATCAGGGTTTCTGCTATTTTTCATTTTAAAAATGTAAAAACTTTAGGAAGATGTCTTCTTGGCCAACACTGTAATTTCCATTACCAGATGTGAACACTGTACAGGTAGATAAAAGGGGACCATAAAACCCACTGGCCAAAACCGATGAGTGGGGACACGGCCAAGCTTGTCTTTGGGAATGAATCGATCCCAGCCAACTAATGATCCAGTGGAGCTCCAACTAAAATTCCATTCTACTTTTTCCAAAATCTGAAATTTGGAATTTGTTAACTTTTCCAGGTGTTTCAGGAGAGTGGGAAACATGCACTATGATTTCTATCTTTTTTTTTCCCATCCAAAATATCACTTTATGGCCAAGAGTGCAAAAACCAATGACAGATTTCAAAACAGAGCTGAGGTGTTATTTGGCCTTTACTTTAACATGATGAAATCAGTCTTTGCCTCCAGTCTCCTTATAATTTTAAAGCTTTTTTAAAAGGTAAAGCTACTGGAAAAAAAGCTACAAATAAATGTAATAAAAGACAAAAAATACAGCCCAAGTTAACATTAAGGCATTGATGCTACTGGCATTCAAATATGTGCACGAAACATTGGGGAATTGCCACGATTTGCACATTAACGTGAATGTAAAAACAGTGCAGCCTAACGATGAATCATTTTCTTCATTATGATATCCTTACACTTCAAAAAGCTTGTAAGTAAAAAGCTGTCCCTTGTGAGTGGCAGCCATATTGGATATTTTCAGGTAATGTCAGTCAGGGCAGAGCCACAACGTCGTGACGTAGGTGACATCAGTGTGTCTCACTCAGTACACTTACAAATAATCATTAAAGTAGCAGTGTTTACTAAGGGCAGTCGTGGCCTAATGGTCTGAGAGTAGGACTTGTAACCCGAAGGTCGTGGGTTCGAGTCTTGGGTCCTGCAGGGATTGTAGGTGGGGGAGTGAATGACCAGCGCTCTCTGCCACCCTNCTGAGGTGAGACCCTTGAGCAAGGCACCGATCCCCCAACTGCTCCCCGGGCGCCGCAGCTAAAATGGCTGCCCGTGTGTGTTCACTACTGTGTGTGTGCACTTGGATGGGTTAAATGCAGAGCACAAATCCTGAGTAAGGGTCACCACACTTGGCCACAAAGTCACTTCACTTCACTTCACTGAAATGGTGAGCCATCCAAAATTAAACCTAAATTACTAGTTCAGAAAAACAAATAGTTTTAAGTTGGATCATCTATGATTTTAATTGTAATGATCTTTATAAGTTATATCTTTTATCTTTATAAGTCTTTATAAGTTAGTAGTACTGTTTGGGTTTACAATGTATCTTGTATAATATATACAGGTATTGTATGCACATACAGTACTTTTTACTTGAATATTAGTTACTTTACATTGTAAAATAGAGAATAACGATCAAGTAGAGGCTCCTGTGAATCACAAGACTGAATGTTAGCCTTTCATAAGCTGAGCATACACTTCTTGGAATTCTTTCTCAGATTATACCTACCTAGGCTTATTGAATAATTTAGCCTTAAACAGTGTGCTTTTCAACTGATGTGTGCATTCAGTTATGTATCATATTTCAAAGTCTCTCCATTGAATTGATTAGTCGGCACCAAAAACCCCTTCAATACTGGAATCGCAAGTTATAATACACCCAGTGTTTTTTTTCACAACCAGGAGAGGGGGAAGTGGTAGTTACCTTAGAGTAAAATGCCAGGAAAAAAAGTCCGGAGGTAGGAAGGAGCTATGTTATTGTAAAACGATAGAAATGTATTGTATTATTGTAGTATTGCATTAGGATTTTCCTGTGCAGGGATTCTTAGTCTTGTTTTCTCTCTACTGTCACACTGACTCACTGCACAATGCTGAGAAAATTTTTTTTTAAAAGACTGATTGAATCAAGCATGTTAGAGGAAGCAAAAGACAAAAAATATGCAACTGAGAACCTCAGATCTGATGGAGGATTTTAAATTCCGCCCAGTGTGAGTATATCGCTTCATGCTTAATGTAGTCTCTTAAAGTGACACATCTGATGGAATGCTTCCATTTGTAAGATGCATTATATATCACATGGCAAAATTCATCTGCACAGCAATGAAGTGAACACAGTGTGAGGTGATTTAAACACTCGCTGGACTGTGCATTCCAGCAGTGTGACGTTTAATAGACACCCAACATGAAAAAGTGAGTAATAGACTGTATTACTGTCAGTGATTGCCAGTGCCAGCAGTTGAAAATGGGAGTGAACCCTCATTAAGAGAACACGAGCTGAACTCAGACTACCAGCTGGTTGAAAGCAGCTCGAGTGTGGACCATTTTTAAAGCTCTCTTTAGCAAAACTGTCAAAAAGAAATCCTCATGCTATTTTAGTTCTCCGCCTAAGGTTTGCTACATATAATATTTGTGAGTCTCTTTCAAAGAGAATCTTTTAAGGATGGTGGTCTGTCTGAAAAATGCCTTTATAACATCAGAGCTGAGTTAGAATGTTACTTAGTGGATCTTTTTCTGTGTCCTTAAATAAAATATCACATTTATCCAATTTGATCCATTTTTAAATTCTGTTTTGACTGTAAACTTGACAAGGCCAAGAACATGGCACTTTTTGTTTGAACCACCCATTTTTAAAGTGATCAAAAATATTGGAACATGTGACTGACACGTGTTTCTTGTTGCCCAGGTGTACGTTAGATTGTTTAACCAATAGCTCTGAGTGTCTACTCTTGGTTTGGTTTGGTTTGGTTTGGTTTGCTTTGAGCTTGGTTTCACCTGTGAAGACTGCATTTGTTGTTAAAAAGATAAATCAACATGAAGACCAGAGAGCTGCCTGCCATTTTGAAGTTGAGAAAAGAGGGAAAATTGATCTATTGCACAAGCATTGGGCCAATACAACAATTTGGAATGTCATGAAAAAGGAAGAAACCACTGCTGTACTAACAACCAGTTAACCACTAGCAGCAGTTAATGACGGAAACGTTGTGAGTGCTGTGAGGAAAGTCTCAAAAAACAAGTCAGTGACATCACCAACAACCTCCACAGGGCAGGGGTGAAGGTATCACCATCCAGTGTTTGAAGAAGACTTTGAGAGCAGAAATATAGAGGCCATACCACAAAATGCAAACCACTCATCAGCAGTAAGAATCAAAAGGCCATACTGGAATCTGCAAAGAAATACATGAGGCAGAAAAGAACCGAGATTAACCTAAGTGAATCACCAGCTTGATGAAGCTATTGCTAGCAAGGGATATGCAACCAAAAAGAAGATGTTATGCAGTATATTTTAATTTACTTTAAGACTATCTGTTCCACTACTTTTGCTCACCAAAACATTGGATGGTCTGCCACCAAAGGTGCCATGTTCTTAGTTTCTAGATGTAAGTATCAGGAAATGAAAGCTGAAATATTGATCTATCATCCCATCTTCATGCTCTGATCTCAATCTCAAATGACATCAGTGTATAGCAAAAGCAAAAGAACTGGCCTTGCCATTCCAATACTTTCGGAGGGGACTGTATACCCCTTAAAGGTTCTATATAAAACCTTGCAATTGTTTTCCTGTCAAAAAAAAGTTTCAAATAGAGCCCTATAAGGAAGCTGAGAAGAATATAATGACTTACAGTGGTGTTTCTGTATAATTAAAGTCTGATATGATAGGAACTTTTTTTTTTCAACATTCTTTCATCTTCAGGGTTGTGGATCTGGAACTTATCCTGGTAACACTGGGCGTGAGGTGAGGATACACCCTGGATGGGATGCCAGTCCATCACAGTCCATGCATTCACACACATTCATACCCATATTCACAAACAGGGGTATTGCCTTGTAGACACTCCACCAACTGGCAAGGGAGGAAACCAGAGAACCAGAAAGAAACCCTTGCGGACATGGTGAGTACAGACTCAGCACAGAGCTCAGGATTGAAATGAGGACACTGGAGCTAGTGTACTATTAAAATCCACCAGCTGGCACAATATGAAACCATACTGTACCTAACTTATTGCACTGAAACAGTTTAAATATTGCATTATATTGAATCAGTGCTTGAAATCATACTGTACCTAACTTATTGCAATGAAACAGTTTTAAATATTGCATTATATTGAATCAGCATTAAATACTGTATATCAGGGTTAAATATGAATGTATTTATTTAATTTATGAATTAATTTATTACAATTTATTACAGTTATATATGAAGTAAAGAATCAGAGTCTAGAGTCAGTTTCTAGCCAGTTGTGATGATAGACAGTCTGGAAAACACTCATATTGGTTATAAAGAGGACCTGGAAAATGCAATGTGCCTCAGAATATTTGGAGCACTCTACAATGGCCTTGTGCCTGGTGTGTGTATGTGTGTATATGTGTGTATCATCTCCTCTCTCTCAGCTCACTGAGCACTACCTGCCCCATCTGCTCCCCACACCTGAGGCTGTCCACCTGACAGCTAATTAATAAGCTGGTTACAAGCAGAGGGGGCAGACATATGCCATTCTAATGGTCCCCCCCTCCTCTGTTCATCTTGACCAACCAAACACCCTCACACATGGAGCCATCAATGCTACACACCATGCACTACACAGTTACACCGAGACAAGAGCCTACACTCTACCAGTCAAGGGGGAAGTGCGTGATGGATTGGCTCTATTAAGGACATATGGCTTTTTAGACGAGAGAGAGGCCTCGTCGTACAATAGGGACTAATTACAATATCATTGCCGTCATTCCGGCAGCTTTACAAGTCTTTTTTAGGGCTTGGCTGCCTAATGTGAAGTATAAAGCTGCATTAGGGGAAGTTAATAGGATTATATTTATGCTGTTTGATCTGTGTTGTGACTTGTAAATTCATACACAGTGTATTGGGTTTTAAACGAAACAAGATGTTTAATTAATTTCAACAGCTGTGGATCAGAACATGGGAAATAGAGACATAAAGAGAAACAGTAAGAGAATTCGCAGTAAGATAGATAGATAGATAGATAGATAGATAGATAGATAGATAGATAGATAGATAGATAGAGTAGTGGTGTGTGAGGTAGCCTTAGCACCAATCTGGGGCTTCATTTTGACGGGCTGTGGTTCAGCTTGAAGAAAACTCCCTGCTGGAGTAGACCGAAGTCCGTGGCTGGGGAAATGATGTTGCACTCCATTAGTCACAGTCAACTGCAACTTCTTAAAGGAAGGAATCAGCTAAAAAGCTAAAAACACTGCCTGGACATCATAGCCACCAAACCAATTAGTGTCACTTCTACAGTATACACTTAAATAAGGGGCGCTGGTGTACATATATTCACTGTTTCTACGATTTATGACAAAATATTTCAGCTGCTGAAATTGAGTGTGGATAATAACGATTACAGGTTTACAGACCACAACTTTATGAGGTATAAAATATTGATTTACACTATATACCATAGATATTACAAGTACTGTTGTTTTTTTTCATTTTGATCAAATAATTTTGTCACCGGAGCTCAAATTGTATGTACTGTGTTTGCTACACTTGCCTCAATACAAATAGTATATAATTACTATTATACTTAAGTAAATAATTACTTGCCTCAATACAAATAGTATATAATTACTATTATACTTAAGTATATAATTACTTGCCTCAATACAAATAATTCTATATTTTCTAAATTGTTCCAAAAATTGCAGTGATGATGTGATTTTAATTTAAATGGCATTTTAACATTTTTTTAAAGGAAAAATATTTCTGCAATAATAAAACATTTTCTTCATTAGCAAAAGTAAAA
Source organism: Pangasius macronema (assembly GCA_037577455.1). NCBI lineage: Eukaryota > Metazoa > Chordata > Actinopteri > Siluriformes > Pangasiidae > Pangasius > Pangasius macronema. The sequence continues at coordinate 3,711,755 of CM074972.1, forward strand.
TTTAATTTTTTAAAAATATAATTGAGTTAACTTGTTTCCAATTTTTACATAAAACATAAATCGTTAAGGTACATATATAACGTACACACAATGTGTTCTTAAACACAAAAACTGCCATTTCAAACAAATGAAGCTTGTTACAGCAAATGAAACTTGCCATGTCTGATACTCCCACTAACTTTCTTGGGTCTTCTTGCTTATATTTTATCACGTGTCAACCTAAATTGACAACAGAAAACATGTTTAACACATTATTTTTAATTCAATGATCTTAAACACTTTTGACTAGTCTAATATTATAGTCTGCTTATTTTTATAACACATAACTACAGAAAATTGTTGATTTATTTGAACTTATTTTAGTATTTGCCTTATCATAGCCTACACTGCAAAAAATGACAGCTTAGCAAGTAGATATGTAGATACCTGACCATCACACCCATATGTGGTTCTTCTCCAAACTGTTGCCACGAAGTGCACAATTGTCAGGAATGTCTTTGCATGCTGTAGCTTTAAGATTTCCCTTCACTGGAACTTAGAGGCACAAAACTGTTCCAGCATGACAATGCCCCTGTGCACAAAGCAAGCTCCATGAAGACATGGTTAACCAAGTTTGGTGTTTAATAACTCAAGTGTCCTGCACAGAGCCCTGACCTCAACCCCACTGAACACCTTTGGGATGAACTGGAACACTGACTGAACCCCAGACCTCCTCACCAACATCAGCGCCTGATCTCACTAATGCTCTTGTAGCTGAATGAACACAAATCCCCACAGCCACGCTCCAACATCTAGTGGAAAGCCTTCCCAGAAGAGTGGAGCTTATTATAACAGCAAAGGAGGAGTAAATCTGGAATGAGATGTTCAAAAAGCCCATATGGATATCATGGTCATGTGTTCACAAACTTTTGGTCATATAGTGTATCTTGACTATAGTCAAACTTCCCAAGGATTAACTATTATAAGTTTATAATAAATCAAATATATGATTATTAAACCAGTCTCTAGACACTTCTCTAATTTCAAACTACTCATCGTAATTTTCAAACTACTACTTGTTCTATTCAATTCCTTTTGAAAACTGTTGGTTGTAGGTAAAGTGCAAGCCTTTACACTTTGTACATCTACTTCTTACCTTTTGAAGTTGAAGTTTCAAAACTGTTTGTTGAAAATATTCACTCAGCAAAATCTCTCTCACTAAATAAAAATCTCTCGCACTACTGTACTCAGGTGTAAACTCTGCGAAAGTGTATTTTTGAACACTGAAGCTGAATGTTATTTTAAACGCATTCAATTCAGCAACTTACCTGAACATTATTCTTTGAAAAACCACGAGTGTAATCTTTAATATGTGATATGTAAAATAAAAATGTCTGGCACATTTAATGTGATCTGTTCATCAGCTGTTTACAGTATATACATTGTCGTTTTCTCTAAGCAGACTGGTTTTATGGAGTATGTCGTGCATTTCTTTGCAATGATTACTCTAGAAAACAGTTATTATCCTCAACTCTGTGGAGTAATATCAGTCGTTTCTCATTTGCATAAACCCAACTGATCAGTTTCACACACACACACAGAGCAAGATAAAAACCATAATCTTAACACTAAAGACAGATATTAATGCTACGTCAAAGATGCTGGACCTCTCCTAAAAGATAAGCCCAAGAATAAGCCCATATCTGTATTCTGTTTATGTTTGCAGGTGTTCATCCGGTATGCTGGAAATGCACTGAAGCTATTTTATTTGATAAACCTCATTTGATTTACACTTTAAAGCATAACTATCTGCCTTTCATGTTCTTTGCTGTCTCTTCCTGGGTTTACAGGCATCTTCTGAGCTGTCTCGCAGAAAGCCTTGAATAACCGAGCCTGAACATTTCTACTTAATCTAATGTTAATTATTGATGACTGATCGAGACAGGCTTTTAAAACTGCCCCATGGGGGAGGTCTGCCTGCTATAGTGTGGGCTATTTAATGAGCGTCTCGGTCCAGCTAAAGGAGTCGGCGAAAAATGGAATTGCTTGCTAAATTCGCTCTGGAAGTTGAGATGTGCACAGGCAGACTACGATAGCTATGGAAATAAGAGAGGATAAACTGGGCATGGCGAGATTCAATACATCAGTGTTTGTCATAACTAAGTGCCCAAAGCTAGAGAGAGAGAGAGAGAGAGAGAGAGAGAGAGAGAGAGAATCTGAATGTTCATTTTAGACAGTAAGAAAACAGAGAAATGGTAATGTTTGTGGCATGGTTTAATCGTTATGGGTGCTCATAGTGTGCACATTATTAGCATGTGAAACTCCTATAATTAAGAGTGTGTGGAATGGTCTGGAATCCTAATTCAGCCCTCGCTTTGCAGGTGTTCATTGGGTATGCAGGGAATGCACTGAATTACAGAGAGAGAGAGAGAGAGAGAGAGAGAGAGAGAGAGAGAGACAGATAGAGAGAGAGACGGGTTTAAGTTTTAGGTATTTATAGCCACTTGTTAGAGTATTTACATTAGGAGTAGAAGGATGGATGGATTCACGGATGGATGATTACCCTTATGAAGAGTCATTCAAGTCATCCCAATTGACAATGCCTTGAAATAAATCTGTCAGTATGTACAGTATAATATCTTAAACCTCTGATGATATTTCATTTTCATGTCACAATAATCATGGCATCATACTTCAAAATCTTATTACAATATTCCAACTTCAAAGTACTTCCTGTTTACTTGTACTTGTCCCACAGATTTCTCATCTTGGGTAAAAGATAGAGCAGTATTTTAGAAATTATTTTATTCTGTAGCACATTTTATTCTTGTTAGTCATTTAATTAATGCGGCTGTCACTCTGTGTCACGAAATAGACGTGATCATTTAAAAAAAAAATATTCTGCATGTTCAATATTGTGCTATCATGCTGTATATATCATTATCAGACCTCAGTAATGACAGCCTATCACAGTATCTGGATGCTCGGCAGAATTAATTGAAGGTTGCTGTCTGCAGATGCGGCTATCCAGCAGAACTCTGGATTTCACTAATTAGGTTCCCTTCTTTGTTAGGGAGCAGAGTTGATTAGTGAATTCAGGGAGCAGTGAATTCTAAGGACTGGAACAAATACCTGTAGATTTGCTTTCTCAGAGGCCAGCAGGTTTTTTTTTTTAGAGCAGACTAGCTGAGTTAATGTTACATTGCTAAATCTGAGTCTTATTTTGTTTTAGCTTGAGTTTATCCAGTACATCTTCCTTAGTTACAGCAAAAGAATATCACCACAGCATGTTCTTTAGACCAGAATAATTTCACGTTCCTCTCTAGTGGTCCTCTGAGTTCTCGCTGCTGTTTCTGTTCTGTTGCTTAAATTGGAAAGCTCTGATATAACCTGTACTCCATGCCAAAAAGATACTGACCTTCGTGCACCAAAGGCAAAGACCAGACCATAATTTCCTAATCTTTCTACTCAAGCGTTATCAGAATGCCCGTGGGCTTGTAGCGAGGTAGTTATTTCTGCACTTCTAAAGGAATAATTTGAAAGTATGTGTTTGTGCTCGTTATCGCTTCTGTAGTACTTTTTTGCAGGGCCTTGTATGGCAGACGATCTATATAATCTAAGGCTAATAATAAATGGATTGTGTTTATATGAAAAAGATATGTTTATATAGCATTTATGGAAAGAGTCTCCAGTGTCAGAGCTTTGTTACAGTGAGTAAGTTTTCTGCCATGGGAAACGTGCGCTTTTGTGGTAGTGGTAATGGGGTGACAACATATCATGACATTATTTTCATAGAGTATTTTCCTATGCTATCACGTGACATGATGTTTTATTTCTTACATAATGACTTGTGAAGCATATTCGTGTTGTTTGAGAAGCAGGGGATGCTGTTATGAAATTGAGTAGGTTGATGTTTGGGGAGAGATGAATGTGATGATAATGACATATGAGGCTAATACTTCTTCTTCTTCTTCTTCTTTCGGCTTTTCCCTTCAG
>CM074972.1:3728569-3735842 GCA_037577455.1 Pangasius macronema
TCCCAGCTGTCCCGTTAAAAGGATGTGCATAATCGATTACCAGCACACTGTTCAGCCAGTTCTATACATATGGAGCCTATACAATATACATAGCAAATACTTTTCCATCAGGAAAATTGAATGTGATTTTCACATTTTGTATGAAACGGTTCCTCACAGACTGTAGATGCTGCTGCTGCTGCTGCTGCTTCAGTACATGTGTTATATTGCTGCATGAAGCTTAGGAATTGAAATTGTGAAAGAGGAATGGGAAATTGTAATAGGAGTCGAGGAACTGAGAATAAACTAAGAGCAAATTTTGGGCAATCCCATAATTCTGTTTATGAAAGTTCTGTGAAAAATGGCGCTGAACTCCAGCTGTGACTTTTGTAGAAATCTAGCTGTGTACAATACTGGGAGATATGACATGGATATTTTCTATATTTACTCCAGTATCTCTCTCTCTCTCTCTCTCTCTCTCTCTCTCTCTCTCTCACACACACACACACACACACACACTCACACACACACACAGAGTTTAAACATGGAGCAAGGCGATTGTCTGGAAAGCTAGCAGACATCTTTTAAAAGCTCACTCTTTCCGTTTCTGATGGAAGTGCACAGCAGAGGGAGGAAATGAGACAGGAAAGGGGTGAGAAGTTTCCCACGAGACACTGCTCTGTTTGCAGGAAGAAACGCTTCTCGAATGTGTCTGTCACAAAGAGCGCAGTGTGTGTGTGTGTGTGTGTGTGTGGTAGTGTTTAGTGTGCTGTGTGAATGAACCCCCACAGGCTTTATAAAAGCAGAACTAATTCTCACTTTGATGCATCTCATACTGCTGGGCAAGTGCTGGAGTGGTCTGTCCATCCTTTTGATTAAAGTCCCCAACGGTCAGGCCACTGTGTGTGTGTGTGTGTGTGTGTGTGTGCTTGTGTATGTGCATACAAGTATAAAAGTCACTGGATGTGTGTGCACGATAATGTGCAGTTCTTCTTCCTGGAGGTGGTTTAATAAACAGCGACGTTTCTTCACTGAAGCTTAACAAGAGTAGCAAATCGGAAGTCTGCAGTAATTCACCGTTATGAAGGCTTTAAGGGAGAGAGAGAGAGAGGGAGTGTGTGTGTGTGTGTGTGTGTGTTTGTGTATGGTTGTGCATGTGCAGTATTAGTCATCCCAGGCTTTTAGGAAGAACTGATCGCAATCAACCAACAGACAACTAGAGCAAGGAAATCACACAAATCAGCACGCTCCAGTCGCCTTTAAAGTTGCATTTTCTCTTTCCTTAATTATCCATCTCATATCCCAAGTACAGCCTGGCGCCTCCACAACCACATCATTATATTCACTACTCTCTCTCTCTCTCTCTCTCTCTCTCTCTCTCTCTCTCTTTTATGTGATACAGATATACTGGCAGAACTGGGTCAGGAAAACTGATGGTCCTGGACTTGTGTGACTTCCTTAAATGTGGGTTTTTGCTGCGATTATACATTAGTGTAGGGAAAAAAAAAACATTTCAGAATTGCTAGAAGCAGCCTTGCCATGAAAGCTTTGGCAGTCGTATAGCATGTTGGCGACAGCAAGCAAATGATTCAACAATGATAAAGTGCTACTTGAAGTTGCACAACCTAGTTAGTCAACTTTATTAAGCAATTTGTGTTCAATGTTAGATCACCAGGTACTGTTCTGCGTCCATGTTTCTGCTGCAACAAAAAAAAAAGTAAAAACATTACATCATAATAACAGAAGTCTGGGCTTTGTTTGTTTAGTTATTTATTTATTTATTTATTTTTTCTCCATCCATCGTTATAATGTGAGCACATTAGTCAGTTTTTCTTAACAAGCGACTGTAATGTAGTGAGATCTGAATAAACACACAGTTTCAGCCGTCCATTCAGAAGCACTGACAGGCCAGGCTTCGACCATGATGTCAACTGGTGGTGCGCTTTCTAATGTAGCAGATAAAGAATGAGGGTGCGGTCACTGAGTTAATACCGCCCACATACAGTCGGAGGAGCTTTCTGTTAGATCTGTGTCTATGAAGCAGACCTGCGTATGTTTTAGCATTAATTTAGCAATCCACACGCTCGCCATAATGATGTAATTGGAGCCACACAGATACACTCCCTCACCTCTTGTTCCGTCTTTTTTTTCCTCAAATACATCAGACTTTGCATTTCACAGGCTGTTTATAGCCTCCTCCATATGGCATTGAGTTTATTGCTATGCTAGACAATACCCATTAAAACACAGGCAAACATTCTCACACACACACACACAAACATACACACGCATATACATACACGGTTTTATAACAAGAACACGGTGACAGATAATTTGGTACACCTGGTGCAGATGCTTTCAGATTTCTAGTCATCTTAAAGCAAAACGCCTTTCTCTCTCTCTCTCTCTCTCTCTCCATGTCCTGCTTTGCAGACATAAAAAGTGGCTGCTTTATTTATCCACCTTCTTCCATTGCATCTTTTCTGCTGATGTAGCCCAGGAGCAGTTATTCATTGTAGATAGAGCGAGATAGAGAGAGATGGAGAGAGTGGGAGAGAGAAATTGCTGTTAGTGGAAGAGCAGCCTTGTGTATTACCACTCCCAGAGCTGAGTCAGTTTGACCCCTCACAGCTACCGTACTACACTTCTATTCACTCCTTAGATTAGAAGATTTATCCAAACCTTCTCTTTCAGTGTGCATGTGCGTGTTCATGAGCATGCCTGTTCATTCACACATACACGCATAACCTCCATCAGTGATGTCATCTGCTTTACACCACAGGTTTGGATTTGGCTGAAAGGGAGCAGGTGCTTCAGCAGGATTGGGACGGGGGTCAGTGCCCCAGTAGGAAGGGGCTTTCTGATTGGACCTCAGTTGAGATTAGTGCAGACCCTGGGTTTTAAGAGAACGTGCAGGCACAGAGTTCACACCTTTATCAGTGAGACTAACAGATCTATATGTCACGTCTCCATCGCTGGGACTGTTGTCTACAGAGACCACGCCTCCTTCAGTACGACTGACGGGGATAGAGTTTATGCCTCCTTTGTTGTGATCGATAATCCTATATGTCATGTTTCCATCACTGGGACAGTATTCAACTAGAGGTCTTAACTCATAATTCCCAAATCCAGTTCTGTCCTGTTCAGCAAGCGATGTCAAATCAACATGGCTGCACAGAGCTGGCTGTTTATACAAGGCTTTAGATCAGTCATTAAATATACATACTGACTATACAGCAGAGGAAAGTATATATGACTCATCATAGTTAGCTGGCTAACTTGTTGCTAACTAAAGACGAACATGCAGGCATCCAAGTTTGATTCACACTTTGTAGCTGTAGCACTTTGTAGCTTTGGGCAGAGGTCGAAAATGACGTCATTCAGAGCTCCAACTTCACACTTTCGAGGTAATTCGAATGCAGCATGCAGCTCAGAGGCCCCGCCTCCTTCACTAGGACTGGAAGGCACAGAGGAGCATTTAGAAAGGGGGGGGGGGTGCAAAAACATTCATGCAGTGCCAAAGGCAATTCATCTGATAATGGTAAAAATAAAAAGAGCTGAGCAAGTGATATCTGACTTTATCAATACATGCTCGGATCTTTTTCTGTCATCATCACAGAACTGCTTTAGCTCAACGGATGTTGTTCTGAATCGGTAAATCTTTTTACACCCCTAGAAGTCAGACGTAATTCTTATCCCTTGAAAGAATTGACGTTTGAAAACAGACATTCATTGGGAAACCCAACCCCACCCTGTCTGACAGCGCTGGTCATTTCTCTTCTCTCTCTCTCTCTCTCTCTCTCTCTCTCTGTCTTTCTAATAAATCCACCATTTATTAAGTGGTTAAGCGAGTGGATCAGCATACCAAAGGTGACATCAGAGCCATTATGGCTGATTCATATGACAGTTCAGAGAGAAATGGGTGCAGAGGTGGAGAGGAGACTGTGGGGGTGTAAGTGTTGCGTGTATATATGTGTGTATGTGGCTGTACGTATGTGTCCGTGTCTCTGAGTAATTAATAAATTGATAAATTCTCAATCACCGGAGAGCGATGGAGGTGGAGAGCAGTTTAAACAGGTCAGCACTATTGAGAGGAAGTCAATTAAAATCCTAAATGAAAGTAGCTACATGCTCCAGGAGGAGTGTTTCTTTCCTGATGTAGGAACTGTTGCTGTGGAATGTTTCTCTGATGGAGCCGTAAAGCTTTATTATTTGAACGGGTTCGAATACTAACAAGCACGTTAATGGTGTTGTAAACAGAACAACCATTCAATTATGCAGCAAAGTAGAACTTGAAGTGAAGGAATAACGAGTGCTTCACTCTTCTATGTAGTTGGGATGTGTATGTGTGTGTGCGCGCGTGTGTGTGTGTGTGTGTATGGGCTGTTAATTAGAGCCATATGCTGATCTGACTGATAATGATTACTATATTTTTAGCTCTGTGGAAGACATCCCCGAGTTTGGGATAAAGCTTCTTTTTTTGTGGTACCGTACCTTCTTTCTCTCTCTCTCTGTCTCTCTCTCTTTCCCTCTTGTGAATTGACGGAAGAAAGCAGTAAGAGGTAAAAAGAAAACGAGAGAGATAGAGTGAGGTTCACGCTCCTACTGGATGCCTTCACTCTGGCGACAAGAGCGAGAGAAATCAATTAAGGAGCAGGATGTCATTGCACACAGGACAGCAGTGGCTCTCTGCGCCCTCGCTCACCGAGACAGAGGAACAGAGAGAGAGAGAGATAGAGAGAGAGAGTTGGAGACATAGAGAGCAGCTTGGCTTAGGAGTGAGATACACCATCTGTTGTACTGGTCTCACAGAGAGAGAGATAGAGAGAGATAGAGAGATAGAGTAAGTGGAGGTGAGAACATGGTCAAAGTGGTGAGTGAATGAAGAGCACTGCTGAGGCATGAAAAAGGAGGGGGGGAGAGCAAGATCTCTTCTTTTACCTTTCTTCAACTGAGCAGATATCACTGATTATACCCCGGAGGCATCTCTCTCTCTCTCTCTCTCTCTCTCTCTCTCTCTCTCTCTCTCACTCACATGCTTGTCAGGATTCTGTGACTGGGTTGGGTGGCATGCCTGTAACAGTGACTCCGGTCTTGCCCTGAGATCTGGGACTAGGACTGGGTGATATGATTATACGATATCAATATTGTGATAAATTATATCACAATAACCTTTTCAGAGATATCATGGATATCATGCTGTTTTTATTATATTTTCAAGTTTTTCTTTTTAAATAATTACAATTGCTGGAAGCAGCTGAGATATAATATTAAAAAATTTAACTTAATTTTCACTTTTTTTTTTAATTCTACAGATTAATTTTTGTTCATTTTTACACATTTATACTGCATTAATCGTAGACATTAAATAAAGTATTATCAAACAGTAATAAAAAATACGACTGTATATATTAACATATTGCTGGGAAATTGTCTGCAAGCCTACATGCCATGATACATGTCGTGTTTTTTGTAATTAAAAGAAGTTCAAGAATCTTGATGTGATATTTCTGTCATGTCGCCCACTCTTGCTTGGGATTGTGTTAAAGTGTTAAAGGGATGCAGTCCTTTTTCCATTTCATTTAAAGTTGAAAGTTTGTCATACAGAATATTTGGTTTGGACTATTTCAAAACTACAGGCACTGTATAAGTTCATCGTCATAAACAAAGTTTCCATAGAAACAGGACGTTTTGGAAAAAAATGCAAAAAGTGCTTGGAGGAAAGGTCACCTTGTCTTTCTCCAATCTTTAACTTTTCAGTTTGGGTGAACATTTCCCCGCTGTAGCCTCAGATTCCTGTTATTTTTTGGTCTGAAAGGACTGGAACCTAATGCGGCCTTTTACTGGTGTAGCACGTCCTTCTCATAGCACGTGTTCTGCGATGCTTTTCTGCTCAGCACGGGTTGTACAGAGTGGTTATTTGACTTCGTGTCAGCTCAGACCGATCTGACTGTTCTCCTCTGACCTCTCACATCAACAAGATGTTTCTGAGGGCAGAACCGCTGGATCACTGGATGTTTTTTCGCACCATTCTGTGTAATCTCTAGAGACTGTCATGCAGGGAAGTCCCAGGAAATTAACAGTATCTGAAATACTCAAACCACATCCCATGGTCAAAGTCAGTGAGGTTACATTTTTCCTCTTTCTGACGTTTCTGAAGCTGGATGTATTTCCTGCATATAAACGCTGCCACTGCAGTGTAACACTGTTCATTTCCATCAATTTATGTTTATTATCAATTCCAGGCATCAATCACTAAATAAAACATTTCTCTTTGCTTTATTAATCTTTTATTAATCTCTTCTTTCTCATATCACTGTATCGTAACAAAAAAGTAGGTTATTAATTAAATAAGAGGTATTTATTTAGCATATTTTAGAAAGATTGGACTTAGACTACTGATTTTATTGTGTGTATATGTTTTGTTAGCAAAACCTCAGCAAATGTATATACTGTGATATATATATCATGTATCTTTGCTACCCCTGTATCGCCAACTCCTATACAGAACGTCTTAGTAATAAATCTATGCAAAATTTTAGAGATAAAGGCCCTTGGGTCGCACCACGAGCACTGTCGCTGTGGTATTTATTTTTCATTAATGAACATAGAAGCAGATCCAAGCAGTGAACCCAGGCACGGCGCGTAATGTTCTGCTTATTTTTTTGGAGTAAAAGTGAACGATATTTGCGAGCTGGTTTCTCGCTCCAACAGGCCAACAGCAGTTGTGTGCGTCAGAGTGCGCTCGTGTGTGTGTCTGTGTGTTTGCATGTGTGGGGGAAGAAGAGCAAACGCCATCTGGTGTGATGGAGGAGAGAAGAGGAAGGAGCAGGTAATCTCAGCTGTGATTAGTAACAAAGCGTTAATTAATGTCATAGGAACCAGACCAGGTAACGACATTAGGGGGAATTAGCTCTTATTACAAATGCCTACATGCAGGAGGGTGTACATGCACGAGCACACACACACACACACACACACACACACACACACACACACACACACACACACACACTGATGGAGAGAGAGAGAGAGAGAGAGAGAGAGAGAGACAAAGAGAGAGAAGTTGCAGATCTGTGTGTGTGTGTGTGTGTGTGTGTATTGCCCATCCACAGGCAGCATGGTATGTCTTGGTCAGTTCACAGTCAGATCTTTCAAACCTCTTTTCTTTTCCACTCCACCAACCTTGTGTAGCTACCACCTCCTTGATCCCGACTCATGCGCGCACACACACACACACACACACACACACACACACACACACACACACACACACACACACACACACACACAC
>CM074972.1:3747217-3757564 GCA_037577455.1 Pangasius macronema
ATGAAGACTTGAGACAACACAGGCTTTGTTTCTCAGATAACAGCCATAACCTTGGTGCCAATTAAAAGTGAATTAAAAGACATGTTCATTTTTTATTTTTTTTTTAAATGACCACAATACACTTTATCTTCTACTGGTATTTGAGTACTCAATTAAGGCTCTTATTTTGGTGGAGAGGAGAATAAGTCTCAAAATCATTACCTCCTATCAAATAACTGGAAATATTAGTTTGTCTCTCTTTCTCTGAACATGTCTGTCACTTCCTCATCTCACTCACGTACTCTTTTATATTTACATACTCAGTCACAAAAGCCAAAAAATAAAAAAGTAGATTTTTCCACAGTAGGTTTTTATCCCTGTGTCTCAAATAAGCCCAGCTGTAATCCTCCAAACCAGCATGAGGCAAAACATACCTGAGCAAACGAACCCTGAGGAGAGCGCTAAATCCCGGATCATTTTCTTTCACTCCGCATTCATTACTGCAGATTCACACTGTTTCCCACACTCTTTCACAGTGGACTCTTTAAGACCTTCATTTCACTCAGCTCCTGCTAGAGAGAGAATAATGGCGCGTGTGTGTGTGTGTGTGTGTGTGTGTAGTTCCACTTTCCAATGAGGAAATTATCATTATTGTTTGCTTTCTCTTTACCAGTGTAAACAGCTCAGAAGTTGGTGTGTTCCTCCAGAGTTAGCGAGTGACGCTCATGTGATCTTGAGAATGTATAAATGCTCCAATCTCTTCTTGCCTTTTTGACCTCTGACCTATGGCCTCCACTTTCCCAGACATTTCACACCAATTTGTCCCTGTTTGGGTTCCACTTTCCATATTTGGCCACAGATTTCCATTTCTTGTTAACTCACTCTTTCTCTCTCTCTCTCTCTCTCTCTCTCTCTCTCTGCTGATCGATTCCTTCCAAAGTTGTGTTACTCCGAGGGTTTCTGTTTTTTTTCCCCCATCCATGTTTTGTATTACGCAAATGGGGTCACGCTAAAACAGTCTCACTCAAACTGCGATTACTGCTCCCTTTAAGCTGTCATCCCGACAAGCTAATTTTGGATTTTAATCGTTATCACTGTGAGTTTTTGCAGTGAGCATACATCGTTGAAGGCTGTAATAAAGGAACAGCTTAAAAAGTTGGCACAGCTCAAACTCCATTAAGCACACACAGAACTGCAGAGTAGTGAGTGTGTGTGCGAGTAGGGTAGGGCTGCAGAGCTAAAACACATCCAAATGTAAACAGTCAAACACGCTTTATAATTTTATAGCTATTAGTTACTTTGGATTGAAATTAGCATTATCGTTTTGAGCTGTTCAGCCCTTTTCTACAGTGTCAGAGTTGCCACTGCTACCAAGCAGTTCCTGACTACACAGCTGATATTACTCTCTTTATACTTAAATGGTGGAAATGCCTTTTTTTTTACCTGGTTCTGGCTGATTAATTAATTTATCTTGATTGATTTAAAAAAAAAAATAATGATGAGAAGGCAAAAAACAATCTTGCACAAAGCTAAATATTTGTTACTGTAATTTTATGTAAATGTTATGCTCTCGCCACCAGTAGTGTAGGTTCCTAGGTTTCAGATCTTTAAGCTTATTGGCCAGATTTTATTTATATCCTTATTATTAGTTTTTTCTGGCTGAAGACAAAGCAGGTGTGTCCATCTCTCGCTGTGCCTGATCCACTGAGTTGGCAGCGGTGCTACTTAAACCCCTGTGTAATGTGAAGATAATAGCACAGACTAATGTTGCTCTTTCTGACGCCAGCCAGGACAATTAAACACAACAATGCAAGCAAGACAAACACGGCAGATGGTTGTATGATACAGTCTGCTCTCTCTCTCTCTCTCTCTCTCTCTCTCTCTCTCTCGGAGTAGGTAACTGCTTCTCAGATTATTGGAGCGATTATGGTTATTGGTTATAGATCTTTGTCTATCAGGTTTTTCTCAGTAATTAGTCATCCATAGCATGTGTCAAAACCCACAGGTATATCGTAGAATAATCCATAAAAGGGAAACGGACACAGGTGACGCAAAAACGGGCAAAACAGCCCTATTTACAGCCCTGGTGAAGTATAAAATTCTCTTTGCAGAACAGTGTTGTTTTTTTTCTTATTATTAAAAAAGGACCTTTTCTAAAGAAAAAATTTGATATGGTGTGAATCAGTTTCTGAGCATGCTGCGTTTTAGAAATTAAAGTGGTCGAGGAACTACTGAGTTTCTTTAATCAAAAACCACAAGAAGCCTTTCCGTGCGCAATAAGTCTCACTCTGTAAACACACACAGGGGTGTTTTATGAGCTTTTCTTGCCCTAAGCATCAATGTCATTAAGTTTTTATTGGTATTATATTCGGCGGTCCGTCCGCTTCATAGTTGGAGTGTGTAGTAGGTTCGAGCGCTAGGACTTGGCTTTTTAGCTGAGCGTATTTCTTCTATAAATAAAAAAAAGTCTGATGTTCAGAGACGCGTTCTGCGTCTGTGGAAGAATGAAGGTAAAATGTTTCTCGGGGAGAAAAGCTAGCATCTTATAATATCTATATTTCAAATCTGTCTTCCTCGTTTAATCTGTGACTGTCACTCAAGCTGATGTTGTTGTCCCTCAGTGCAGCGCCGGACGTCTGAGGCTCACAGCTTAATTTGTAAATTACACTAATTAAGATGTGAGACTCGCACTAATTACCAGCGAGAGGTTTCGAATGCTGTGCTGATGCAGCGTGTAGTAATGCTGTATATGTATATTATCTTTGCTAAGGGATTACCAGCGCTAGCATCCGCGAGAGAAGAGACACATTCCAGTTACACACTGATACTTAAAGAGAGAAATATTTAGAGCTCTCTCACTAGGAAGGGTTGTTGCTTTCAATATGAATTTCTGCGATTAATGTGTGCTCTCACATTAACCAGGTACAAATCTATAGTTGTTGCTTGTTTTCTGTTTGACTCCATTTCATAAGTGGAAAAGATTTCATAAGTAAGAACGAAAAACAGTCAGGCGTGTTTTTTGGATAGTGCGCACAAATCGACAAGATCTTCTTTCCGCGTGTGTTTATTGGAACAAGAGGACTGTGTATCTCTCGCATGCCAGTTTATCCTGCTGTCAAAAAATGGTTCAAGGTGGTCGAAATGTTTTGGTCTACACCAGGGGTTCCCGAACACGAAAAGCTTTGCAACTCTCCTCTTTTTTTGGTTTATTCATTTATTTAACAGAGTAATATTACACGTATCACTCTAACCGTGAAGATGCTATCCTGACTCGCTGCACTAGCGCAAGAGTTCAGCAATAACAATAAATAAACAAATTTCACCAGCTATCTACCCCCGTTAGTCCCTCAAGGAACCTCGAGTGACTCCGACGATAGAATTCAAATGAAAACAGGCCAAAACCGCATTGCAGTAAATTAACGAGGAATAAAAAAAACAAACAAAACTACATTTTTTGTCATTTGAGTTTTTGAAAACAGAGGACGGAGATATCTCTACGTGTGCACTGAAAGCGATGCTCCTAGCTGTGTGAAGTTGGATCCAGTGCTCTTGCCTGCATTAAATCAAAGCATCGTTCAAAGCCGGATGTGACAGGGGAAATGAGATTCTCCCTTTCAAACGCACCTCCTGACTTTGAAAGCCCATGTCAACTTTGCGTTCGAGCGGGAAGGGTGATCTGACCACTCAGTCACGCTCAATACGACCAAATCAAAAATCAACGGTGGTGTGTTACACAAACGGTGTGTTACTGACAAGTGATGAACAAAATGTTCATATAATTGTCCTAAATTCTATATAGCACTTTGAGAATTTCTTTAAAATGTAAAGTGCTTTATAAATACAATGTATTATTATTTATTATTATTAATTATTATATCTGGAATGTCACTTAGGCTGTAAACTGACACATACAGTATATGAAACTGTCCTATATGCGAGTGTCTGTGTCTTTACACCCTTTCTCTCTCTCTCTCTCTCTCTCTCTCTCTCTCTCTCTCTCTGTGTGTGTGTGTGTGTGTGTGCATGCGTGTGAATATCTGATTTGCGTTATTATCTTGAGCACTAAGTTAATACACTGCTAGCCTCAATTTCTAACAGTGACACTCCAATGCAATCAGGCCTCCCGTTGCGGGGAATACACACGGCCGCAACGCAAGTCAGTCATTTTCTTGTAATAAATCAAATAACAACGGAGACATGACAAGGTTGTGTTGTTACTTTGCATGTGATATGTGCAATTAATCAGAATAAAACCCAGGCTCTTTCACACAACCGCAAACAGATACATACAGCAGTGTACTAGTGTTGTGTCGCTCTGTCATACGGAACAGTGTTAACAGCTGGCAACCGTGTTCCCGCCGCAGACACATCACCGCATGCTAATTAATGTACACGCACACACACACACAGCACACACACTCTAAAACCCTGACCCCCGCCCACCTCCCATGCTGCTTAGCACTATTTATATTTATTTGCAAATGATTAACACAGACATGATAGAATAGGAGAGAGGGAGGGGAAGAGACAAGGTGGCGTGCTCTACATGACACTGGCTGTCAATCATATGACAGGAAGTTCTACTTACCCAGAATTACACCGAAACATGACATATCATGAAACATAATTCCCACCGTAAATTAAAATAAGTGGCAGGACACAAATGTATGAACTCAGTGTGTTGTTTAATAGTAAGAGTACAAGCAGGCAGGGTCATCACAGGAATATCCATATCATAAACAAGAAATCAGACATGGGTCATAACACGGAAATAACTAAGAACACTAAACTAACACGGCTAAACAAAGAAACAAGGAGGCAAAATGATATACTAGGCAAACTAGTGGTAGGCAAACTAACCAGGATCTAACACAAAGCAGGTGCACACAGCCAGGTAGTAAGCAAATGACGAAACAGGGGTGTATGGGAGAAGACAGAAACAGAAATCAACACATGCCGCTTGTCGTCATTGTAATCGCAACCACAAGTTATGGACCTAAATCATGCAGCTCGTTGTTCTTTGTTGCCCAACTGGCCCCAAACACTTAGCCTGTGGGACACGGGTTCAGCCTAACACTCTATGCTATGAAATTGTAGAAGCATTTAATGCCTCATATCTGTCCACTCTGCCCACTGCAGAAAAGGAAAGATTGTACACGCTATCCAAATACCATACATACAGTAGATCACGTGATTTAAAAAAAAAATCACAAGAAGCAACAAGCAAGTGAAGTAGTCTGTTATTTCCAAGTTGGAAATGATTGTGGCTCAATCAGCCAGAACCGTGTTGCATTCGGTTACTGGTTAAACCTCTGAGCACGTGAGTAAGAGAAAAAAGCCAGTGCGTATTTATGAGCTCTGCATCATCACTCAGTTGGATTGCTTTGTTATGAGTGTGGATGCATGCATGTCCTGAATGTGTCAGTGTGCCACCTTTCATTACAGCCCGAGACGTCTCTGAAATGCTTGAAAGAACGTTCATACGTTGCTTCAATTCTTAGGAGTAAACGTCCTGTTTCTGTGAAGCAAAAGCTCACGCGTCACTCTGCAAGTGAAAATGAGAAATTATTTTTAACACCTCGTTCAGCTTCCCATATAGATGGACGTTTCTCCCTCATTATCGCGATGCACTTTGCAGCTGGCAGCACGTGTTAGATTTCATTAAACGGCAGCTTTAATTAGGAAGGTGCTGAAATGTAATTAACGAAAAAGAAGGGAGTCTGTCGGCACAATCCCGGGGTCTTCTCCAGCAGCCGAGGAAGTGTGCCGGGTCAGCAGAGAGAGAGAGGGAGAGGGAGAGAGAGAGGGAGAGAGAAGAGAGGGAGAGTTATGCTTTTCCCTCTCTGTTTCATGTCCCAATCTTAGACTATGCCATCTATCTTCTGCCCTGCTGTCAAAATCCCTGACAGAGAGAGAGAGAGAGAGAGAGAGAGAGAGAGAGAGAGAGAGAGAGAGAGCATTTGTTCTTTCAGGTTTTTTGAAAGTATTCTGGAAGATCGTTCAGATGTTAAACAAAAATAGCTGCTTCCTCTCCTGCTCTCTCTCTCTCTCTCTCTCTCTCTCTCTCTCTCTCTCTCTCTCTCTCTGTGTGTGTGTGTGTGTGTGTGTGTGTGTGTGTGGGGTGTGTGTGTTGTGGCTAAGAAACACTTTGCACCTGCTCCAATGCTCACACCTGCTTGTCCTTGGCAACTTTTCTTTTCACGTTTCTGTTTCTCTGCTGTGAACTGAGCAGTTTTATTCATTACCTCATCACAGATACACACTTGACATGAGCTAATATAAAATGCTGTTAAGGCGCGCACACACACACACACACACACACACACACACAATGCACCTGCAGCCGATCAGACAATACATCATGTATGGAGAAAGAGAAAAAGAGTGAGAGAGAGAGGCCAGACTAATATTGTCTAGAAGAAACTTGTGTGTGTGTGTGTGTGTGTGTGTGTGTGTGTGTGTGTGTGTGTGTGTGTGTGTGTGTGTGTGATTACATGGTCTGTGTAGGTAGACATGTTTACATAAAGAAAGCTCTTGACGTCACAAACAATTCTTACAGCCTAAATAGCTAATTTATTTCCCTAGCAAATATATTAACACTTTTTTTTTTCATGTCACATTTGGAGAAAATGTATTTCACAATATGAAGATTAAAATGGAAAAAAGGTCTCAGTGTTTTTTTTTTTTCACAGTTTCAATGTTAGCTGTAACAATTATCAGGATTAACAAATTTTTTTAAAAGAAGTTTTATTGTGGACTTTTTATCTTGATATAAATTGGGCTATTATTGCGTGCTACCTCTTCAATCTATCTTACAGCACCGCAGACCGAAATGCAGAAAGAGAAAGAGCAAGAAAGCAAGAGCGTGGACAGGCTGATAAAAGGAAACAGAAAGAGAGAGAGAGAGAGAGAGAGAGAGAGAGAGAGAGGGGACTAAGAGAAATAAATAGAAAGAGAGGGAAGACAAGGTGACAGAGATGGAGAGACAAACTGAGAGAGAAGGTAGACTGAGACAAGTGTGTGTGTGTGTGTGTGTGTGTGTGTGTGTGTGTGTGTGTGTGTGTGTGTGTGTGTGTGTGTGGACCACAGCTGCAACTTCCCTTTCACAGCTGAGTGTGTGTCAGCTAAGCAGAGTTTCACGAGCCCAGCGAGGATACATGCTCGCTGAGTCTCTCTCTCTCTCTCTCTCTCTCTCTCTCTCTCTCTCTGTCTCTCTCTGTCTCTATTAATCTTCTTTTCACGTCCAATCAGTTTGCATATCCTGCATTTGATTGGGTAGACTGGTCACACATTCATTATTTCTAGTTCATTTGGACTACTACACCTGTCCGCAGTAGTAGGTACAAAATGGCGGCCAGTAGGATGCTTCCTTCCAGTTTCCATTTTAGCCACAGTAAAGGGTGCTTCAGTACAAAGTGTTGCTTATTAGCATCTATTAGAATTTTCCTGCTTGCTGCCGAACGCGTTGACCTTCAAAACAACTGTAGAGATCGCCGCTGAACTTCGAAACTAAAAGGTGAATTCACATGTGTAGCTGAAATTCTAAAAATCGTGTTTTTTTTTTATTTTATTTTAAAGCATGCTCATGTGAACGATTGCTATTTCACACCTCTTGCCTCATAATGACTATTTAACTGTACGCTCAGCAAAATTAAGGTCTTGTTACCACAGAAACACACAAACTCACTCACCTACACACACAGACTGTTGCGTTTTACACAAATGCTCCGTGCATATGTAAACAAATTTCAGTACAATTAAGCGTTAGGAAAAGCCAGTGCAATAAGCTCCATTACACACACATAGAAACACACACGAGATCAGTCACTCCTAATTAACTGGATTGATTGTTTGGAGGGCTGAGATGGCTGACACAGACCTAAACATGCACACATGCATACATACACACACACACACACACACACACACACACACACACACACACACACACATATATACACACACATGCATGAGAGAGGACTTATCTAAATTTGAGAGATCGTTATGGAAGTGTCACACACGCTTTTGTTCTCTCTTGCCTGCTCTTGCTGTTGGTATTCTGGTGAAATGTGTCTCACTGTGTCTTCCATGCATAATGGATTACCTGGGGTACATGCTAAGGCTAAAGGTTTAGCGTATCCTGGGTGCATTGTTCAAAGGTCAACAGCATCAAGCTCGCACTGCTATAGCCCAGCTCATATAGCTGTAAGCTGACAGTAAGGGTGATAAGAGATAGATTTCATAAAAAAAATGAAATGGTACATACAATACATGGTGATACTGTGATTACACACACACACAGTATTATCGCTGACATATTGTCACTGATTCTTGTTACTGCTTTTGCTAAAATTACAAGAATGGTGCGGAAAACAAAAAACATCCACTGAGCAGGAGTTTTGTGAGCGGAAATGCCCTGTTGGTGAGAGAAAACAGAGGAGGACAGCCAGACTGGTTCGAGCGAACTCTAATAATAACTCTCTACACCTGTGTTGAGCTGAAAAGCATCTCAGAACGCACAACACATCAAACCTTGAGGCGGCCAAAAACAGGAATCTGATGCTCACCGAAACTGGACAGCTAGATATCGGATAAACATCAGCTGTAGACTCTTAAACCCCAGTCTGACACACACACACACACACACACACACACACACACACACACACACACACACACAGAAACACACAGATCTTTTTGAACACCTGCATTGCTGCTTTGCAGTTGAAAGCCTTGTGTTCTAAGTTTAAAAAGCTACATTTAAAAACACCTCTTTTTATCTGCCAGTTTCACTCATTTTTCACCTCACTTCTCTCTCTCTCTCTCTCTCTCTCTCTCTCTCTCTCTTACTATGAGACGCCATTTTGTGTCCTAATGAGGGTTCCATATCAGGCAACATAGAATCGCATAGAGAGCAAGTGAAAGCTAGAGATGAAGAGCAAACCGAATTCTGGAGGAAAAAAAATGGCTGGAACTAACAAGCAGCTTGGCGTGTGTTTTATTAAGATGGCTCGCTGGAAAAGATGAAACGGTGTCATTGGCTGTACCAAGGACATCTTATCAGAGGAATCTTCCTCCTCAGCTCCACCTTCATCACCCGTACCGGTACATAATTATGATTTATTTTTTTCTGCTGAAACAACAGAAGCGTGTAGTCAGGAGTCGGCTGTCTTTGTGCCGTCATTCATAACTTTTAGAACTTTCTCCCCCCATCTGGATGCATCCCGCTTGTGCCTGAAGCGCCTGTCACGCCGTACGAAAGAAGGCTGTTGTTGTTTTTTTCTCCCCTGCCTAATTAATGGTTTGAAACGGACGGTTAAATGCCCTTCCGGTTTTCAAGTAGTGATGATATCACTTTTTTTAGCAGATGACTGTAAGCAGTTACTTCAGGAAATAATAATAATAAAAAAAAAACAATTATGCGCAAGTTTGCTTAACGCTTCTTTCTCTGCATCCATGCATGATGAATAGAGTGTGTTACTAATCCACTAGAAAATGGATAAAGGTGAAGATAAAAGGAAGGAGGCTAAATGTGGATTTATAACGCAGCCATGCCGTAGTCGATTACTCCGAAACCAAATCAATTTTCCTCTTCGTTGGAGGCGCTTTAACAGGCAGCGACACTTTACAATGTTTCCAACGGGACAATTTGCATTCTGCCTCTCTTACTTTGTCTGTATCTCTATCTTTAAGCCTCCTTTTTTTTTTTCTTCTTCCAGTGGACGCACATTCAGAGGGAGAATATAACATCAACATCAGCAGAGACACACTGTGACATGAGGCCCTTCATCACACACGGATTAAAAAAAGATTCACTGTCTCGTTCTTTGACATTTTCACGTCTGACTTTGTAAAACATGTTCCTATCTTTGACATTCAGTTGGAGAAGAGGCAGTACGACGCTGTAGAAACATATTCACCCGTTCTCATCCGATGTTTCATCTCTGACATAGACTCATGAGCCATTTTATTAGGAACACCTCTATACCTGCTCATTCACACATGAGACTTCTGACTTCCATACTTACGTTTTTGCTAACTTCCATGCTTAAAGGTGCAATAGTCAGTACTTTTGATTAAGCTGTGTCCTCAGCTTGGATGTGTCTCCTGTCAGTCATTTTACAGACACTCTAAGAAGGCGGAGCTTTATGAACAAGGGGCGGGAATAGAGGAGTGAGCTCAAGAATCATTCATTATGTCGAATCCACCTTGAAAAAAAAAAGACTAATCTTACCTAATGCACCTTTAATCAGTTTCAGTCTAAAGAGTAAAGAGTGGTTATATGAGTTAGCGAACCTGATTACGAATGAAATTGGAAATATGGACGAGGTTAACTATTGAATTGAGAGGTAGGAATAATAAATCTGG
>CM074972.1:3797464-3824964 GCA_037577455.1 Pangasius macronema
TGGTTATGATCCACCAGCACGAAATGCGAATACTTGGAATGTTTCCCCTGGTCTTAAGATTTTGTTCAGGAGTGTATTATACAGGAGTGTGTACTTATAGTATGTACTTACAGGAGTGTATATATATATATATATATAAGTGTATAACACTTATACAACAGCAAAATCTAAAGTGTTTTATTCCTCTCACTCCATACTAATTAAAAATGGCACATACTTTTTTTATCCATTCATAATTACTATATCACTTGCATTGTAGTA
Source organism: Pangasius macronema (assembly GCA_037577455.1). Lineage (NCBI taxonomy): Eukaryota > Metazoa > Chordata > Actinopteri > Siluriformes > Pangasiidae > Pangasius > Pangasius macronema. The sequence continues at coordinate 3,797,726 of CM074972.1, forward strand.
GCTAAAACCATTTGTTCCCTCAGCAGACTCCTTATGTTCTTTCTCTTGAATGTTTGAATGTTAGCTTGTTATGTTACTAAGAAATCCCTACGTCCTGAAGACTTTCTCAGAATGGAACAGAAATCTTATCTGTTAGTAAGCCTGACATGACCCTGTCCACACTGTTACAGAAAACGATTCAACACCTTCTGACCAATCAGATTTGAGAATTCAGCAGCACTATGGTTTAATATGAGAATAGCAGCTGTAACTGCAAAACTATAAACCTGCAGTAATTGGAAGCGTGGGATTGGCGTGAGGATCTCAAATCACTGATGGTGTCATTAACTGACAGGATTGCTGCTGGGATTAAGAGAGGCATAACCAGGAATTAGGAAAGAGAAGACATATGCTACTTTTTTGATCAAGGAACCCATGTGTCGGTGTCAGTAATATCCTGTAAGATATTTTTCACCTTCTGTGTAGTAAGTACAATTTGTACCGACAGTAGATTGTCATAGGTCAAGTCGAAATAACTGTGTTTGCGAAATTATTCATTCCAGCTTCTGTTCACTTTTCTCTGTATCTGTCTGTCTCTCTCATAGTAAGATAGTGTGTTTTTCCCCTCCTCTTTCTCAAGTGATTGGGGTGTATCATATATCACCCTCTCTCCCATAGGCTTGCCCTCTAACTAGCTCTAATCCAATCAGGCAGCTCCATATTGGCACGCAGGATCTCTTTGTCTTTCTCTTACGCTACTCAGTTTCCATAAAGTCACTTAAGTCCAGGAACTCCCCTCCTACCGGAGCACCATCATCATCCACCTCCCCCCCCTTACTCGTTTCCTAACGACCTCGAGTAGGTGTGCTAAAAAATAGCGCTCGGCACTGAAAACCCGCTCTGCCGCACAGCTCTTCCTGGAGAATATTACGAGAGGAAGGGGGACTCTCGCTGGGGAAATCTAAGACGAGCATCTATTGTATTAGCGTTTGAGCAGACAGTATTAAAACTGTAATCAGACTCCCCGAGGCAGTGGGGAAGAGAGAGTGAGAGGAGGCGGAGAAATGAGACAGGGAAGAAGGTTATTAGATGGGGTGGTCTTGCATTTATGGGGAAAAATAGTGGGTGGGAGATGGAAAGAGTGAGCGAAGGTAAAGAGGTGCTGTAATCCTACAGTTAGGAACAGCCTTCTCCATTTGGTTTACACACACACACACATACACACACACACNACACACACACACGCACACACTTACTACTTCTCAACTCCATTTGTTTTCATCTTGAGCCCACTAACTGAGTGGCCTCCTATCTCTGTTAAAGATAATTGCTGGAAAAATGGAGTGTAAGAGTGTGAGACTAATCTTGTACTGATAGCACTGATTACGTGCTGGTGAATGATTGAATAAGGCATCAAATAACAATCTAATGGCACACGGATCGGTATTATTTTCCTTATAATAGCAAATCATATCTACCTATGATAATGTGGCATACGGTGACTGAAGATGGGTCGAGGTACACAGTTAACCTGCCGGTGAAGTCGCTGTTCATCTGTATCTGTTCTGAGGAGCAACATTAATCCATGTTAATGCAAATGGGAAAAGATTGTTGGCAGACTCCTTTGGGGAAAAAGTGAGGTTCATTTTAAATTCAAGGCTCTGCCACTATTTTATTTAAACTTATTTTAAGCTTGTAAGACAGTGATCTTTAGTGGTGATTAATAACTTAGCCATGTATTGCCAAAATACTCCAACCAGGGAACCAGTACATACATTCACACAATCATTCACACCTAGGCGCAACCGAGAGTCACCAGTTTAACCTACCGGTGTGTTTTTGGGACGTTGGAAGAAACCGGAAAATCACACCGTCCCTTACAGCTGTCGTCATTATTTTTAGAATGATTTTTTTATTATAATGTTGTTTTTATATAAACACATATTTCTTTTCCCTGGTGTAATTGGTGAGGATAAATCTGAATTCTCTCACTCATAATTCCAGTGTAAGGTGAGGTTAGTCGTTCAACATGCTTCATCAAATATCTCATGGTTTCTGCCTGTTTTGTAATTTAAATTTCACCATAAATAGTTTAGACAGTAGTTTAGAGTTTTACTGTATGGTACCATAGTCATTGTTCTAGTTTTGTTTGTTTGTTTGAAACAAACAAACTTCTGTCTCTGTATCTCCTTGTTTTTCTCCTTTTCTCTGTCTCCTCCTCACTAATGGAAGTGTATTAGATCAGTTAGCTAATGAATTGGTCTGCGTTTGTGGACTGAACGATGGCAAACATATGGAGCGCTATTAGAAAAGCATCAGACACTACACACTTACGCTGTCCTGTTGCTGTGACTGCATTTTTCCCCGGGTACGTGTCAATCCAAACAGCGGGATGCTGACCATGACGGATCAGTGACCTGTTCTGATGAAGCCATTCATGATTGTACATATTAGAGAGAAGTGTAATAGGAAGAGAGAGGGAGGGATTGCAAAAGAAATGATAGTCTAATGATGGCAAGAGAGCATAAACCATATGTTCGACTTTTTTTTTTTTTTTTTTGACGGGTTTTTTTTTTCAAACAGATAACACTGCCCATGTGGGTTTGTGTGGTAAAGGCGGTCCGTAAAGCATATCCAGGTGGTCCACCATTTGTTTTCTTTACTATATTACAGTGGCAGAAATAATAACCCAAAGATATTAAAAACATTATTGATCCCAATGGGTACTCTGTAAAATGTATTTTACAGTTAAAGAATTCCCTGGCTGCAAAGAGTAACAGTATATTATAGTCTACTACAGGGGTTCCCAACCTATAGAACCAGCTGAGCCCTTTCTTCCTAAATTGTTTGCCCCAAGTACCCCTGGAGATGTTAAGCAGATTAATGTTAAGTCAATCTCTGAAGCATGTTGAAGAAGTTAATTTTACTCATTCACAGCTTCTGTTGCTGTTTTAATCTGCTCAGCCTTGCCTTGTTTGGTTATATGGCCAGGTTTTCCTGTTTTACTTCCAAATGTCTTTTTAAGAAAGCTGGCTTCATTTTCATTAGAAAGTTGCTCCAAACATACCACACACTTGGGAAAGGGTTTGGCCTGTACTTACAGAGTGTTTCCCACTTTGGAGCTTGTGTTGTCTAATTTGCACTAGGATGTTCCTCTTGTTTTTCTTTCTTTCTTTTCTTTTTTTTTTTACCACTGACAACATGTCTCTCCATTTTGAGTGATTTTATTAAAAGCTTCTTGGCCATAGACAATGATTTATCTCACTTACAATAATTCACCATTTAACTCTCACATGCTAAGAACTACTATCTCATGACATGAACCATGAATAATTTATTCAACTTCATTTGCTTTTTACTTCTGGGGTTACAGTAAAATGCTACAGTTCTAATGGTTTTAATTCATTTTGTTTATGAAATAAATGCCACCTGCAACGCCATCACAAACCCCAGGAACCCTTTGGTACCAGACAATGTAATATGATATAAACGTAAATACGAATATTTGGAGTCGAGACAGAACTGTTCCTCAAATTTATCTTGCTTTCACTCCCATGTCACTGCCACCCATTTCCTAGATAGGTGGGAAAGATAATTTGCCAAATTTGGTATCAGCCATCTGGTTCTGGTGAAAAACATATCTGTCCATGCTGATTGTGTTTGTCTTGTGATTGTGTTTGGCACCAATCAGCTTCTATTGTTCCACTTTGCATTAGGACTGTGATGGTCGGAAGCGGAACTGGTGCCAGTCTGACGGTTTGCCGTTGTTATGTTTATACTGAAATATCTAATAAACCCGATTCCATATTACACTCACCTTATCAAATGGGCCTCGTAGCTAGAAGAATCGTCAAGATTTGCTGCATACAGTGAAGATATTTTGGCAACACTGCAAATAATACATGAATATGAATACAAAATCTGCCTCTCTTTCTTGTCATTGCATATTCTCTGTCTTTTTCTCCATCTGTGCCTCTCATTTAAGGGCGAAGTACTTCCCTTCGCAATGTGAAACCTCAGCATACCAGCAGGCCTCGCTGAATAATTAATTGGCTTTAATCGATGATCAGCTGGCAGGTGTCTGTTTGCTTCGGTAATGTGTGGCGTGGCAAAATGCGAGTAGAGCTCAGCATCCTTAATCACCCTGTTTACTGCCCCCAAAATGACTCTGCACCAACCCAGATCTACCCAGAGCATACAAAAAAAAAACTTACATTCATCTGCCTAGAATCACTGTACACAAACTATCATACTCCATTCCAAATCTAAGCACCCACCCAGTACCCAGGTCCAAAACTAAAGATGACTTCGCCATGCCGCTGTCACAAAGCTACCACCATTACACCACCAAGCCTGAAACTACCCGAATAAACTATCCTAGTCATAAATATACCCAAACTATTAACCTCCACCCAGAAATTACTTAAACCATCCCCCAGAGCCCAACCCACACATCCAGGGTCTTGCATACATTTTGTAGTGTAACAGCCTGGAACTGAAGTTGAACTACTTGGGATTATACATTTGTATGCAAAGGTTTGGGCACGCCTGGCAAAATTATATATTTTGTTGATTTTTCAAGTGAAAAGAAGAAAACAAGACTTCTGCAGCAAACTATTTAAAAAAATAAAATTTTCTGCAAATGGTAATGCACAGTTACTTATACATCTACTGAGGACTTGTATCATCATTAGGAATGTTCATGACAAAAAAAAAGCATTGACTCTTTAAACCTTGTGTTAACACTCAACAGCCATGGGCTCCTCTAAACAGCTGATGCATACAAAGCAGAGGAAGGCTATAAAATGATATCAGTGCACTTCCAGCTTGCAATTTCCACTGTCTGCAATGTGAGTAAGAAATGGTGGTTAAGGGGAACTGTGGAAGACCACGAAAACTCTCAGATAGATTTGTCCATCTACTGGCCAGAAAGGCAACACAAAATCTCCATATGACTCTAATGATCTGCGGGAAAGTTTAACTGATACAGGAGTGGTGGTACATGATTCTACTGTGCAGCATTGCATGCACAAAGATGATCTGCATGGAAGAGTCATCAGAAGGAACCTTTACCTGTGCCATCATCACAAAAGTGAATGTCTTGTACGCAAAAGTGCTATGGATCGATGAAGTATAAATGGACCTCTTTGGCCATAATCAGCAAAGGAGAAAAGCACAAGTAGCATTTGATGAAAAGAACACCTTGCCAGCTGTTAAGCATTGGGATGGATCTATTATGCTTTGTGGTTCTGTGGCAGCCAGTGGCACAGGAAAAGTTGCATAGGTAGATAGTAAACATAAATTTATAATATATTTAAGACCTTCGTTTACACTATGGCAGTTAGTTCTTTGACTTCGACTTTTCTCTAGGTGGTTCTTCATCAATAAGAAACGTAAACTGACGCATTTGGCATGACCATACCACACGCTTATTACTTAATCCACCGCATTATATCCCAAATCTAGACAAACCTCTCAAACTATTCATGCTACTGAGTTCCATTCCTCTAAATTCACTAAGCTATGCTGTTGCATCTGTCTTTTCTAAAGCTAATAGCTTAAGATGGTTTGATGGCAGCACTTTTTTGTTGTGTTGAGATGTGTCAGAGATACATATATGAACAAATAGAATTACGGTTATGAGCAGTTAATGAATGTTTGAGGTTTGGAAGCATGCACCGGTCATTAAGCAACTGTGCTTAATTAAGAGGGTGTTAAGAATGCTCTTTGGCTGTTTGTCCACATCACATTTGGTCTGTTTAGCACCATGATGCAGTGCGAAGTCTGTTCTTTTTCATATAATCCTCTCCCTCTCTCTCTCTCTCTCTCTCTCTCTCTCTCTCTCTCTCTCTCTGTCTGTTACACACATACGCATTACATAATCTGGATAAAATAACATTTTTGTTTTGAGTTTGTATTATTGCAAATTACTATACATATTCAATATATTCAATATAACAATTAATCATATATATTTGCATATAATGACAGAGTCTGTGATATTTAATTAACAGTTTGTCTCTTTCTTCCTTCTCTCTTTACACACCATACACTGACCTTTGCATGCTACCTTTGTCTGTGCTTTAGGCTGTTATTTTCAGAGGGTGGCATGCAACAGCATTGTGCTTTGCTGACACTCGTGTGTGTGTGTGTGTGTGTGACATGGTATAGAAACCTTAGCCCACGTCTCCTGCCAGTGTGGTCTAGAAGTTTAAATAGTGTAGTAGATGACATTGTTACAGTGTCAGTATATTTAAAGGCAAACGTTTTTGTGGCTAGGGAGGAAAGGAAAGCAAGCAACACTCGGCACGAAGTAATCTCAATCTTGTTAATAAGCAAATGTACGCATAATCACAAGTAAGAGATCATCGTAAAGAATTTAGAGTGAGTCATACGAAATGAGACGATAGAGTACAAAATCATTTCCGCAGAAGGGTTAGTAGCACGTGTTAGTTTATTTAGCTTTCCCTGTTCCTGCTGTAAATACTGAATCGCCTGAGTTTTGTTTACTGTGAGCCACGTGACGCTGACGAGCAGGTGCACCGGCGACGAAACAAGCCAGGATCAAACCGGGCATAGCTGGAACAGAGCCACAGTGTATGTGCACACAAAACCGAGCATACATTTGGAAAAATACACTTAAATAAGATTACATGTAATGTGCAACATGTAAGCAACCGAGTTCAGAGTGCAGATAAACAACTCCTGGAAACTCCACAATCAGAATGATTTATTCAGGTTCACATGGATTTTTTAGACTGACGTATCGGAAAATAGTATCATACTGAAATGGGGAAAAAATCTTGAATAACTTTCACAATATTAAAATAATTTTAGGAACAAATAATTGTGCTTAATGCAGTCATTGATAAATAAGCATCCCTTTGTCTCATTAATTAAGTAGACCTTAAAGTACTCAAAATTACTAGGTAAATTTACCACCTATGCATCAATTATCTAAATTTAACTAAATCAGGCAAGTTGATTACTTTTAAAATTATGATCACAAATTAAAATGTTGCAGTTTTTTCTGGAGAATCAGAGGTGCCTTAAAATATAGTCCACTTTGAACGTTGAACACATGACATCCAAAAGGACCCTTTTAGGAGGTAGGAGGAGGACTTGATCACAATAAAGACCTCAGTGACTGAGAGAGAAATGAGAGAGAGAGAGGGAGAGAGAGAGAGAGAGAGAGAGAGAGAGACGGCTGCCAAGTGTCTCTGTTGCCCGGGTGCTGGTATCCGCGGTTGTGGGTACATGCCAGTGTTCTGATTAGCATGATCTCTGTAGGCTGGAGTATTACACTGCCACCTGGACCCACAGACGCTCTCTCTCTATCTCTCTCTCTCTCTCTCTCTCTCTCTCTCTCTCTCTCTATCTCTTTCTCACACACACATACACACACACGTTTAAACATTCAATAATACACATACAGATTTGTGCAAGGGGGCACATTTCTCCTGCTGCTACATTAACTGTGCACAACACACACACACACACACACACACACACACACACCTATCACAGTGTGCTGTGTGTCACTTGAGCTATTTACCTCTTCGACTGTTGTGACCTTTCTTCTAGAGAAAGAGTTCTGCTGTGCTGAGACACACAATGCACTGGTTTGCAGTGAATTAATGTTGTTTTGCTATTTTGAAAATGCTCCGTATGGGACAACTGTGAATACTCTCGTTTTGCCTTTAGTAGTTATTCCTTTATAAAATGAAATATGGCGTCCTTGATCGTGATCTTTGGGAGTTTAGTACTCAAAAATGCGGCATATTTATAATCATAAAGACAGTCCTGTGCACATCCTATTACCAGTATTAACAATCATACATACCATACCATACATTTTGCATCCTTTCAGCACATGTACTAATCTTTGGGATAGACTTAGGAAGCTAGAAAACAATAATGAGACTAATTACGAGGGACTACGGGTAATGGGTGGAGTGAGGGGTGGAGTGAGGGAAACCAGGTACGTGTCTCAATACTATAATTGATGCCACTTCGACTCCTCAGTCCGTGCTTGACCTGGAAGTCGATCGGAGTCCACCATCATTAAGGACACATCAATTCTTTAAATGCTCTCAGAGGATGTTAGAGGAATTGAGAAGAAAGAAGGAACCGATATTTAGGATACACAGGAGCTTTCTACAAAGTGCAAATAATAATACAGTTTATTTAGACTACAAATGCATGCTGTAATATGTTCCTGAATTTCAATACAGCATGACTGTAAAGTATGTTTACATATCAACATTTAATTATGTTAAAGTTGCTTTAAACGATGTGTTTGATATTACGCCAATAATTCTTGGTCTAATTCTGTAGCAGACTATAATTAGAATATGCCATATATTCTTTCATGACTGCAGTGTTTCTCCTAGTGGTCACTTTGGTCCAAAATATCTGATTCTTCCAGAACATATTTGTCGGCCATCTTTGGTCGTAAAATGGTTGCTAGCGATCACGTCATATTAAGCAATCTGAGACCAACTTATTTCGATTAGAATTTGTGCTTTTTGTCACCATGACAACACACAAAAAAGCAGTCTTTAGCTACATGTGCAGAAATGTCCTGTTTGATTTTAGTTCAGTATTCAGACATAAGCGATGTCATGCCATGAATCAGGTGTTAAATAAATGAGCAATGGCAACAATGGCAACAATTCTCTGTCCTTCCTTTCCTTACATCCTCACTAGAAGCAATTAAGACATGAGGAAGGGATGTTTGGAAGGAATGCCCTAGAGGGACGCTTATATCAGGTGACATGGAGAGGATCTCCATCTCCACTACTCCATCCACTGGTGTCCCACAAGCCTCAGTTCAGGATCTTCTTCTGCCCTCCCTTTATACCCACTCTCTTGGTGCAGTTATACCCTCACGTGGGTTTTCATACCACTGCTACACCGATGACACTCAATTCGACCTCTCCTTTCATCCCATGTTGCTGCACAGATCTCAGAATATCTGGCAGATATCTCATCAGGGATAGCAGCTCATCAGCTGAAACTTAATCCCAGCAAAACTGAGCTACTGAACATCCCCGGGGACATGTCCTTTTGTCAAGATCTTGTGATTTCCCTGGGCAGCTCTCAGATCGCGCCATGTTCCACTGCACACTACCTTGGGGTAACATGGGCCTTCTCGCTAAATTGACATGCTCACACCAGATCCTTAGGAGGATCCGGCCATTTCTATCCACAGAGGCCTTGTTCAGTTCAGTCGTTTTGAGGCTGGAATACTGCAACTCATTCTGGCAGGTCTGCATCTGTGCACCTCTGCAACTGATCCAGAATACAGCGGCATGAAGTGTTTTCAGCCTCCCCAGGTTCTCCCACACCACCCCTGATTTAAAATTCTAATACCTGCCTACAAAGTCAAAAACAGACCAAGTCATCGCAACCCGCCCTGCACCACACACCATCACTCTGATTCCTCCGGCACTGCTTGACTGGACCCACCCTTTCCCAGGGTACAAGAAGATATGCATCAGATATGCACCTAGATGGTGGAACAAACGTCCCCTGGATGTTCGAATAGCTGAGTCATTGGTCTTCAAATGGTCTTCAAGCCATGACTAAAGACCAAGTACTTGAAATAGCAATTAATTCATCTGTTTAAAAATTGTGTTGTTTCTTTTCTTTTCAGGCCGTGCTCACCCCTATCAGGGTTTTAGACTGATAGTATTCTTAGTCCCTAACCTAGTGAACTGGTCTGAGGAAATGATTTGGATAGAGACTACAAAGCACTCCTTTGCCAAATACCACTGATTATAAATTTAAATTTAGGAAAATTAAATTCTTCAGAGCAGGATGTAAAGCACCCTGCAAACAGGAAGAGTACTGTGTCAAAATGCCTGATTTTTGGCCAGGTTAATTTCACATAAGAACAATATTAATAATTGCTGCTTGTTCGTATCAGCCTCATTCTGGCTGTTCAGTACAAAAGAGCTGCAATGACTGATGTGCTCATGCGTAAAGTGGGCTCAACTGGATGGGAACACCAGAGTAAAGCTCCAAGTTCACACCAAAATAGACCAAATCTTTTTCACCCCATCAAATTCTGAAATAATGTAGACTCGCAAATGCTCCAGCAATCAAATGTGAAATGGGTCTTCCGGTGAAATGGCGTGTATTATTAAGCAAACGTATAAACAGGCACGCCGTGGAGTAAAAGCCATCGTTGTGCATTCCTGATGCCAAGCCTGACCTGCTGTCAGAATATCAATCATCCTCCCAAGCAGCCTTTTCTCCTGACACACGCACACACACACACACACACACACACACACACACACACACACACACACACACACACACATGCATACACAGATGGCATAGAGGTCGAAGCACTTTAATGAATTTTCAAAGGGGACAGCATTGGCAATATTAAAAGGGAAGACTAACCTTCAACTCTTCTGACACTATGCCACTAGACTGCTCTCTCTCTCTTTCTCTGTCTCTCTCACACACACACACACACACACACACACACACACACACATATGCACACTGTCTATGGCTAGAGTTGGAGTCCAAGAGCATGTGTGCCCTGGGGCCCTGCCCAGTTTGCTTCCAGTGCTGTGTGTGTATGTATGCGTGTGTGTGTGTGTGTGTGTGTGTGTGTGTGTGTGTCTGTGTGTGTCTGTGTGTCTGTGTGTGTATGTGTGTGAGAGGTTCAGAGGTGATTTTTAATGACGGCTGCATATGGCCCCTACCAATGGGTCTGAACAGGCCACTCATGGATGCCATCCATCTGCTGGAAGAGAACACGGAGTACACACACACACACACACACACACACACACACACACACACACACACACACACACACACATACACTTACTGTAATGTACAAACATAAAGGCTCTTGGTTAATCCTAATCCTGGTTTAGTGGTGCCAAGAGAGAAAGAGAGAGTTCTTTTTCATGGACAGGATGCCAGTCCCTAAACGATCTCTGCTGGTACAATCAAAAATCACGTTAAAAAAAAAAACAAACCCAAACAAAAGAACCAGGTCTGGAACAACTGGTTACGTCAATGGCTTGGGAATGAGCGTTTTGTGACCATGATTACAGCCCATGCAATCATTTTTTACAATACAGCCCGTTAAAAACTCAACATTATTGTTACTGTAAAAATACCTTTTGTCCCATGAATCAATATTATGCATTTAAAACAACCACTTCGCTAGGAAACTTTGTCTGAGCATCTATAAGATGAGAAAAAATAGTTGACATGTATTTGTTTGTTAAAAAAAGAAGCGGCAGTTATAAAATCCTGCAGAATGAGTAGGTTTTTTTGTGTTTGTTTTTCCGTGCATTTGTATGACCATTTGTCTAGGCGTTATAGTTGAGGCTGGAAGGCTGTGGAGTTTTTTTACACACCATTTAAGAAGTGTTATAAAGAGAAAAAAAGGGATGAGAGGACAAAAAAGTTAGTCTGGAAAATATGATACGTGCATCTGAAAATGTGCAAGAGATAGAAATGCGTTTATGAACAGAACAAAGAAATTTGTAACTGTACTTTATTACTATATAACTTGTATAAGTTTAGAGGAAGTACGCCAGAGAATAAATGAAAAGTAATACTTATTCTGTTTTTATTTTTTAACAGTGACTGTACTCATGGCACATGCGAATAGAGCAGTAGTTTGATGTCTTGGAGCTCATATTTGCCTTCACATGCCTATAATCGAACAATACATACGACACTATCTTACTCTGTACGTCACCCCAGACTTTAAACTTTAACCTTTATTTGTGTTCTATCAGTGTCTAAACATTTATAACAAAGTAAACGTTCAATATCTTCAATCTTAAATATTCAGGACTCTGCACTATTTCTAGGTCCCTATTTAAAGTAATATGTGGTATTGGCCATGTTAATTGCTTTGTACAAAGGTCAGATTTTCCTCATGCCCGATCTCTTCTATCGAAGCATGTGTTCAGACGACAATCTAAAATAGATCATAAGTTTTGCGCAGACTTGTGGAGTCCGTGCCAGCTCGAGTGCATACTGCCATTAAAACAAAAACGGGACACAGTAAATTCTAAGGAATTCTTGTAAATATTTCAAAGATTGTAGTCTCATCCCGTTTCATTCACTCCGGTTGCTGTCAATAATATAATTTGTAATGGAAAGTGCGTTAAATTAGATAAGAATGCAGAATAGAAGCGTTCTCACTGGTGCGCTCAGACTTTTGGACCCCATTATAGATAACCAAATTATCTATGAAAATATATCAAAGCTACTCTTGTTTTATTCATACTACTATAATATCAATGTGCTTACTACTTTTCCCTGAAGCTGTGACTTTTTATTTTATTTATTTATTTTTTTAAATCACAAAATCTCTCTCTGATTCTCGCATTCTGATCTCTCTTTGTTTCTCGCTCTCCTCGCTTATTGTTTTTTCACCTCTCGCTGGACCGGCTCCAGGCTGCCATCTTGGCTCTAATGGAAGGTGGTAAAGAGCAGCTGCCTGTATTTCCGGCTGACTGAGCAGGTTAAAGTGTGACACTAGCGGTGGGAATGCTCACTGTCACCGTGCTAATTGAACAATAATAAGACAGAAGCCATTTTCTTTTCCACCCCGCTCTTCTCTGTGTTCACCCGTCCGCCCATTCGTCCTGTTTAGGGAAGAGCCAGATGGACCAGACATGCACACTCAGAGTGATAATCCAGCCTGAACTCCTGGGTAATGTGGGATCATGTGGATATGATTTTGCTGAGGAATCAGGCTTATATAGAAAGGAGTCAATCTTTGTGCTTGTTGCATATGGTATCATTCTCAGCAAACATGCTACCCTAATGCTTATCAGTGGAGGGGTGGCTTCAGGCCGGGCCATAACCATGACATGAGCTTCACAATCTACTTCATCTTCTTAAAGTATAGAACTGAGGTTATGTCCCATTGAACAAACTTGTATAAACTGAACGAAAACGATGCCGTGTAGAGTAATTAATTAGAAAAGTTTTTCATGCGATTACATTTTAACTGAAAACAGAGCTAACACTTTATTTTAAGGAACACACATCACAGGCTAATTATTATCTTGTTCTTCGTTCAGTAAAGCCCAGCTTAGACACCGTTAAATGTTTATTCCCTATGAATTAGACTTTATACATAAACACTTCGTAATTGGGGATCTGTTGTGCGAAGCTGACTAATAAGTGCATTATTAGTTGTGATAAATTATTAAATGCCCTTATTATATTACTCAAAATTTCAAGCTCGAGTGAATCATCGAACTTCAGATCTTATTCGTGTATAATTGGTGATAACTAAGTGATAACTACAACTCTACTTTAGAATGTAAAACATTGTAGTATTAATGACTTATTCAGCTTTTATAAGGTCTTGAAGTGAAAAACTGCAGGTCGCTTGACTCTACAGGCAGAATATGTATTATACACTAATGAAAGGTCAGCGTAGGTGAATGATTTGTAAAAGAATCTCTCAACAATGCATTCAACTAATACATTTAGTAGTTATTTTTACACAACAGATCCCTAATCATGATTAAAACCAATACGAATAAAGTTGAATTCGTAATGTCTAATCGAAGCTTTATTGGACAAAGAATAAGACCTTAGTCCACCCCTATTATGTGTTCCTTTAAAGAGTGTTACCAGACCAGATGTGAGGGCGATTCTTTCCCCAAACGCACGCTGTTTACTGTAAAACCTTCTGCATATGCATCACTGGCTTGAGCGCAGTTATAGAGTCCAAGTCTATGAACAAAGCTAAGGTGTTTTTTTATAAAGCGAATGTATCTTTCTCTACATTACTGGAGAGCTTCTGTAGCTCTGATGACATACTTCCTTGTTTATGCCTTCAAAAAAGGCCAATATAAACCAGAATAATTTCACTTTCCCTTTTGATACTTTGGATTCAACTCTCTTCTTAAACTGATGTCTCGTCTCAGCCTAGAGTTTCATTAGAATCACACAGTCCAATTCAGCTGTCGTGTCTTTACAAACATCACAGAGCATTCAGACATTTTTGGGCAAGACTGCTAAATGCCCTCTTTTGTATACATGAGTTAACAGATGCACTCAGTTGGCCAGTGTGACCCTGATTGACATCCATCCCATCTAGAGATCAGGGCACTTATGCTGACTTGGACTCTGAGCCAGGACTGGCGTTGCTGGGATTTAAGCTCCTGCTGATGGGGAAGCCATTTCTGCACCTCCCGAGTCTGCATGTGCATGTTATTTGTTTAAGAACATTGCTTGTATACATCATTGTTCTGCAGGATTATCTGGATTTGATAATATTCAAGCTAGGATTTAGGCATATAAACAGGACAGGGCTTAATCTGTGTGATAGGCCATTCTTTAATTGCAGTGACTATATCGAGTCTGTCGGGTAATTCTGACTTAAAATATTGACTTAGCATATTCATACAGCGTATTGTTATTCATGTCAGATTCTTCTACATGCTGTTTAAATGTAAGGTTATGCAGTGGGATTATATGACAACTTTTAGTTTGCTCATTTTAGTTAGTTTTTTAGTTTGCTTACTTGGCTGTGTGTTTCCAAAGCCCCCCGAGCAGTTTCCACTCTTATGCACAACTTTCTCAGCGGTTTGTTAGATTTGAGATGTGAAGCCTTTCTCCAGCATCGAAATCTATCAGTAGAATTTTACCATTCATTTGTTGTCTTTAGTGGAGAAATACTTCTCGATGAATTTCACGTCTCTCCTACAACATTGATCGAATTGTGTCCTTTTCGTCCTGTCGTTGTCTTGCTCGTCCTCTTGGAAATTTTGTATTAGGATCTTTTATTTGTGACATCGTCGTTAAGTATGGCAATAAAGCTGAGGTAGATGTATTGTTAGAAACTTTATTAGATGATAGAAACGTCAAGAACGGAAGGAAAACGTGCATCGTTTGTGATGTCCACAAAATTCTTTGGTGAGAATCAAAGTTCTCACTCCGAAAGCCAGTATAATCGATCAAACTGCAGTTTTTACCCAAAGCCCCATTATTATAAAATTTACCTCTAATACCGATGTTTAAATGTAATATAATGGTCCATGACTTGAAGTTAACTACATTAAACCTATTCACACACTTACTGTGTTGTCATGATCGATCGTTGCTGTCATTAAGTAGCCTGCTGGAGAATTTGAGTACTTGTGTCCATCCACTGCTAAAATCATAATCTGTATTGTATTAATCCGTCATGGTCTACATCACTAACATCTTTCTTTCTTTCAATATTTTCAGCAGCAACAAATGGTTCCCTTTGAGCAGAGATAAAAACCTTGTATATGTATGTGCATATACAAGGTTTTTTTCCCTCTTGTCTTTTCTTTAAGCCCAGACGCTGTAGGGATCTTCGCTGTGGCAGCACGGGTCCCTGTGTAACTCTTATACGTGAACTAAAAAGACAAGGCACGTTGAGGCACATATCTGTCCTTCTGAGATGAGCCATACAAGGGCGGATGCAGGGTTGGAAATGTAGAGAGCACCCCACCATTTCCTTTGTCATTCATTCATATTTCACAAAGATGCACGTATTCACATTTTCCATGTGACACTAAAAAACAAACAGTAGGCTTGATAGAATTTATATTTCACCTTCTCTGCTGCGAGCCAGATTTATTCAACTTGCACTAGACTGGGTACAGGTCGGACGTGTGAGATAGGTGAGACAAGGACCATCCATGATAGAAATAGAAAAGTGCAGATAACCAGAACCCAGCAACGTACATGAAGGCAGCATCAAACAAAACCTAAAGCAAAAGCATGAGTAGAATCAAAGACAGAAAGCACAGAAATGCAGGAACCCAGCAGTAAGGCTGTATGATAAGACCTCGCAAACAAAGACACAAGAATCAAGAACTAACACGTTACAGGTGCACACACTCAGGTAACAAACAGCAGTAAACATGACAGCAGGCTTGAGCACATGACCTCAATGCAAAAGGGGAATCTGTGACAATATCGCTTCATTTTTTAAGACTTTTTTCGGTTATTCTTTTCTTATGGCTTTGAGCTTTTTCTTCTTGTCACTTCGCTGAACTAGCGTGAAAGACATGCTTTTTCCCCAGGCTTGTTCACATATGAGCCATCCAGAGAATCCCTAGGTCTCTAAACTGTGTCTGTCTTCCTGGGATTTCAATTCTGGCTTGCGTTCACACTTAACACCTTCCCCATTAATCGACATTAGCGTTCTACATAAAGTTCATACATCAAAATTAATTCTGTTCAATTCTAATTGCACTTGTATTATTCTCTGATCACACTCAGTATAATATATTGAGATCTATGTACATATCATGCTGCTACTCTTCATTCTGTATGCTTGTTGTCATGCTGACATTGTCATATTTATACATTTATTTTCTCCTCTACAGTGTTATTCTTACTATCATTCCAACTCGACTCCCCACGAGGGATTCATATTTTCTCTAGGATCTGCCAAATGCCTGGCTCTGTACACACACACACACACACATACACAGATACACACAGTCCTATGTTACAGTACCCAAACCCAATTAATTAATACAGACTCTCTCTCTTTTTTCCCTCTCTCTCACGCTCTCTTTTCTATTATTATTCCAGCCAGTGCAACTTTGTATCAGCTGTATTGTCACAG
The DNA here is from genome assembly GCA_037577455.1 of Pangasius macronema. Taxonomy (NCBI): domain Eukaryota; kingdom Metazoa; phylum Chordata; class Actinopteri; order Siluriformes; family Pangasiidae; genus Pangasius; species Pangasius macronema. Next base: position 3,814,329 of record CM074972.1, read on the forward strand.
ATCACCGATATTTGCTTAGCTGCAGCTGTGCCCCTTAGGTCTTGTTTTATAGTGTGTGAGACTAAGCTCTCCACCTTCACTCCTCTTCTGACCGCTCCTTAGTTTGCTCAGCTCCGCATTACAATAACCCGAGATCTTTTCATATGCCCCGTACAATGTTCTTTACGCAATATCTGTCCGTTTACAGCCCAGTTGCGCATAATATCATTTCTTCATTTTCATACCCGGGTGTTTTCGTATCGGTTTGTGTAATCAGAGAACTTTTATTTTTCACTGAATCTCCTGATTGGTTAATTGTGACCCCTTTTCTCACGCTCGTCTCTCTTGGCATGATGTTAGCACACACTTTTCAGACAGACAGACCGGTGTTTGAGATACAGGATGTCCCTAGATGCACTGGTGGAGTGTGGGAACAGGACTGTGGGAGTTTCAGGAGAGCGAGAGGGAGAGAGAGTGAGCCGAGAGAAGAGCTCGCATGAAAATGGGAGCTTCATAAATTTACTCTGAAATGAATGTCAGTGTGGAGTAGAGAATTGGAGGATATGGCAAATAGGACGGTCTGATTCTCTTACTCTCTGTCTCTCTGTAACCATTACTGGTTTTGAGGAGAAAAAATGCACTTGGAAATACTCATATTTCATAGTGTGTGTGTGTGTGTGTGTGTGTGTGTGTGTGTGTGTGTGTGTGTGTGTGTGTGTGTTTGAAGATCTTTGAGCAAAATTACCTCAGTGAGGTGCATGTGGGCTGAAGTAGCTTCTGAGAATCTTTCTCTCTTTCTCTCTCTACCTCTCTCTCTCTCTCTCTCACACACACACACACACACACACATCATAGGGAATGCTGACAATTATAAATGTAACGTGTGCAAACTTTGGGTCCTATAGGGATAGTCACATGCTCCTTCATGTCAAGTGTGTAATAAATGAGTGTGTGCCTGAAACAGAGACTATTCTTAACCCCAACACTACTGCCATTCTTCACCAAGCTACTGTACACTCAGCGGCAAAGTGCTGATGTTTCTTTTTTTTCTTTCCCTCTCTCTCTCTCTCTCTCTCTCTCTCTCTCTCTCTCTCTTCTCTCTTTCCTCCCTCTCTCTATCTCTCCTCAATCTTTTTCTTTACTGCTTACAGATGTGACCAAGAGCAACAGGAAAGGTAGGGTAATGAGTAGTCTCACACACACACACACACACACACACACACACACACACACACACACACACACACACACACACACACACACTGTATAAACACAAAACAGAATGAATACTTTATTATTATTATTATTATTATTATTATTATTATTATTAGTAGTAGTAGTAGTAGTAGTAGTAATATTTATTTATTTATTTATTTATTTATTTATTTATTTGAATTTCAGAATTAGCCATCTGTTTAGTCAAATTTACTCCAAAAACATAACCTAATGTGACTTATTTCCTGCTTACTCAGACTGAGCATGAGTGAAACTGCAACTCGTACTTTCACTGCTTTATATACACCATTTTACTGTAATGGTTTATGTGTTTATTAGAAGAATGACTGCACTACAACTGAGATCATCATGATTAATTAATCTCTAATACTGCAAACTGTAGGCAGGAAAAGTGTCTTTTTATCTAATTTACACGTTTTAAAGGTTACTCATTACACACGGACACACTAAAAAGCAAGACAGTGTGTTTCATGCTTGTAAAATAAATCTCAGGTTATAAATGGAAAACTGTTCTGATCTTGCCAAGCTTCGGCTTAATGAGAAGATATTAAAGCTAATTTTAATCCATATTATTACAGATGTGATATGCATGCTGCTTTAGTTAGTTTAGCTCTCTAGCTAAAAAGGCTACAGCTGCAATCTTACCTGACTTTGCTGACTTATCTTTTGTAGTTTATTTGATATGAATGCAGTATCGAGTAGTGCTCAATAGACTGTGACTGGAATTGAACAGAATACACTGAGTGCTATGCGCATATGTAAGATAAATAAAGACAAATACACATGCTGTCGAGGACAAAATACTGACTGCACTTCGGTTTACCTGCTGGTCAGTCACTCGTTATCAGTCAAGGTGGGTAAAGAGTGTGTCTGTGTGTTTGCTTACACCTTTCTACACAAATCCCCATACAGGGACTGCAACACTCAACACCTCTCTATTTCTGGATCCTGTAGTTCTGTGCACTGCAAATTTGAATTTTATTCAAATGAGAGAAACGTGGCCCAGTTTCCTGAAAGAGGATTTTTCTGTCTCAGAGAGAGAAAGAGAGAGAGAGAGAGAGAGAGAGAGAGAGAGTTATTTTGGCAGAAGGGATTTGCAATTAGAAGTTACTATGCCATTGTCATTATGTGCTAATGTAGTAAAATACATAAATACATCTGTTTATACTTTCCTTAAATAATCAATGAAATACAAAATTATAAATAAGGAATCTGACAAATTAATAGTTAAGATATTATGACAGGACAATTTGGTGTGATAGATTTTTTTTTATTCTCACAATACGTAGCGTACACTTATTTAAAGACATTGCAATTATCTTTAATCTTAACAAACCGAGACAGGATCATTATATTTCCTATTCTACCATTTCACACATTTTAATGATCAGCGTACTTTTGTTCACTAGTTCTTACAGACCTATTATGCATCACTATCATCACCATCAAACACAGCATCCAAACCAGCGTGTTCTGTTTCAACTAGCCATCTGGGACGCAGTAGCCTGTTACTACTGAAATCAAAGCTGGAGCTGAAGTGTGGAATCGTGCTGAAAGTGTGCCTGGAATGTGCATATCCGGTCATGTGGAACTGGCGAGGAAATCATTCGTTATTAAACGGTCACCTTTTTTTTTTTCTCATGACTTGAGTCATGAAATTCAGTAAGGTAGATTATTCCTATAACTCTGCGCTATCTGAATCTCTGCATCTGCCACCATTACTGCTGGAAAGCAGCGGAGCACACATCCAGTTTTCGACACAAAATGGAGGCCGGTTTCAGGCAGCAGGCAGAGAAGGGAGCACAGTGCTGAGCTGGAGCTGGAAATGACGGGCTGAGGCCAAGAAGGATGCCGCCAAGCATCTGTGAGAGGATGCTGGTTTGGCTCGGGAGTCAGAGAAAGGGATGAGAGAGAGAGAGGGAGGGAGAGAGAGAGAGAGAGAGAGCAAGAGAGAACCCCCTGGATGGAGGGAATAAAACGACCCCAAGGGAAGATAACAGATGGACATTTAGGAAGAGAGAGAGCGAGAGAAAGTGCGTGTGAGTATGTGTGTGTGGGTGGTTGGGTTAGGTTGAATGCCAGGACTCTGTAGGGGAGCTCTTTTTGGTTCAGTCTGAAGTTCATTCTCTTCTCTCAGACGTGCAAACCTACACACACTCGGTCATTCACACACTCTTTATTTATTAATGATGCGCTTGCTATGATCCAAGGTTACACTCACATTCGGCTCATAACTGCCACTCAGGCTCCGGATGAGTGAGCAGGGGCTGAACGCTGCCATTCGTTTCGTTTTCTTTCACACAGCAGAATATGGGCTTGACATGGCATGTGGGTCAATGTTAAGAGCACAGAGTGAAGACAAACTGGCACCATTTTCATCCGAAGGAAACCCAGAGAAAGAGAGTGTGACTCTTTTGGGGAAAGTGATCAGCTTGATCTTCTTGTTCTCACAAATAAGACCTATTTGGCGGACAGTGTGCACCGGAGCTATGATAAATATCTGCCTCGAAACACATCCAGTTATTCAGTGATGCGCTACAGGTTTGGACACAGTTTAGTTTTTAGTTTAGGACACAGTGTGACTTACTGTAATCTACATATATGAGCAAAACTCGCATGAATTCCAGCTCCAATGACGAATATTCGAAAGGGCTTATTTTCACAGTGTTACAGAGGAAAGGGCTGCAGCACAAATGTCAATTGGTTCATTATACACGCAGTCAGTCAGAAGGGCTGCTGGCTGAGTAGAGAGAGACAGAGAGACAGACAGAGCTTTAAAAAAAGAGAACTTGAAATGGAGAAGGAGACAGGGAAAGAAAGAACAACAGACTTTTCCCTATATCCAGAGCAAGGGACTATGTGAACTCTACACATCTTTCTGTCTCTCTCTCTCTCTCACCAGTATGTTTAAACTGTTAATAATCCCAAGAAAAGGTCATTGTCATGTGTACTGTAATGCCAACTGAATCTGAATACTTAAACTTAAGCAGATTTGAGCTGTGTGTATCACAGGCTACATTGTAAAGCAACGTAAAAGACGCTTATTATATCATGAAATGATATAATATCTCTATCACATTGCCTCCTGCCCACAGACTCATAGATAAGGCTAGAGTGGCTATACAACATAATCACGTTCATTCTCACACTATTCACTACACAATGGAAGAAATTGAAAGCACAGAGTAAGATTATTGGTAACATTGAATAAATGCAGACTGATCTTTAACCATGATACCTCATGGGTCACTACTGCAATGCGTAGCAAAAGAATTGCTTTTTTTTTCTGTCCATTTTTTTTTTTTAATCCATTTGTAGCAGCGGTAAATCTGTAGATGGTAAATCCTAACCCAGCTGTCAGTGAAATCACAATGGCAGATTCATGTTTGTAAGAATGTTCACAATCAGAATTAATATAAGCTCCACTGACACAAACACAGACGCAAACCTCTCATCAGTACCAGCAATAGAAAGGTCACATTACAATATGCTAAAAAGTGCAGACGGGAGCTTGCGCAATTCTGATAAGGAAGGTAAAAGTTTGGAAATGGATCTAAATTTCTACCGCGTCACAGAAAGCCATAGAGTGACTTCAGGAGAGCACACATTGTCCTCCTGCTTAGACTGAGGGAGTGTTATGATATAATAGGATGCGATGACCCAAAACACATTGCTAAACACACTGCTATCATATATCATAAAGCTCATATAGTATAAGAAACTCTTATGTTTGGAGTGGCAGATAATTCCCAGAGCCAATGCTGTTCATCTGACAGATGGTTTGCCTTTTACTCAAAGGTTGATAATGACATCCACATCATCATTAGTTTATTGGCTGCCTGCAGAAACAGACCGAATACCATATCATCATTAGGTTATGAGAGGGAATGCCAGTAATTTATGGTGAAGGCTTTGTATTTGCATTGTCCACAGCTTTTATATCTCTATTTCAGAGAAAGACAGAGATAAAGCAAGGGATCAAACATGAGGAAAGGCTGTCACTCATAGGTCTGTTTGTCTGTTTCTGTTTTTTAGCACAAAGAACTAACTTCAATAGAGTGCATACTGTGCTCTTAGAAAAAAAATGTTCTCATCATTAGCTTAAAAAAAAAAAAATTAGACATGTGGTCAAAATATTAGCTGTGTCAATGTCATCTGTCTGGTAGATTATATAGAGGCAAGGTTCTAAAACTATTTCGGTTCAAATTTGTGAACGTCAGAATCACGATCCTAATTTTGGCCTCAGTCCAGTGCCGTGTACATTTGTTGCCTGGTAAAGAAGATCACTATTCATGACGTAGCATAGATTTGTTCCATACAGTCATCAAGGCAAGGCTAGAAAGAGAGCTGAGAGCTCTCCGAGAGCATCTGATATCCTTTAGACACTTTTCTGGCTGCAAGCTTTCTGATCTGGAAGGTTGCAATCTGATTGGCTGCCTGCACTTTCATGTATATACTTTTTTTTCCCACCAGTTTCCAAACTAACTTTTGGACAGTGTGACATGATAAGTTTTTTTTTTAGACAAAGATGTAGTGACTAGATTGGGAAAAGTCTGCAACATAAGTTTAAAAAGTGTTTAGAGAGTGTGTTTTTTTTTTGAAGCAGTTAGTGACTCTCTGGGGTAAGCTTGAAGTTTGGCTTGCCGGGATGAAAAGCAGCTTGACAGGTGTAAAGTTGCAAGGACAGAATGGTTATTATTAACTTGCTAATTCTTAGTGTGAAGTGGATGTATGGATGGAAACCTGAAACCTGGAGGCATGTAAAAGTCTTTCTGGATGTAGCTCTCTTGTCTTTATTGATGATGGGATGTCAACAGCAGCACCAGAATGAAACAGTACAAAAGTTCAAACTATCCCAGAATCCCTCCAAGCTTGCTTGATGACACTTCCCCTTACAGTAGGATGATGACCCAAAACATACAGCAGGAAGCAGCCAAGAGTCAAGAAGTGGAATGTTCTTGACAGACAAAATAAATCACCCGACCTGAACTCCAGTTAGCTGCATTTCACTTTCCGACTTAAAATATCCACAGAACAAGCATGAGGTAAAAAAAAAAAAAAACTCTGGTAGAACATCACCATAGGAGAGACCCAGTGTCTGGTTGATGTTCCTCCACTGATGCTTTCAGGCAGTTATTAATAGATTTCTAACCCAGTGNTGGGCATTTTATTTTGGGTTATGTTTATTCCTCATATTACTTTTAGCCCATGGAGTAGGTGGAGTGAATAAAGAAGAACTATATTTGCCCAGTATAGATGTACATCCTGTTTAAAATAAATGAAATATGACATTCTGCACTGCAACCCCACCCTCACTGCGTCATTTCTAATACAATAGTGAAAATAATATACATGCAGTATATTAACATACTAATTAGTAATGGTCATGAATGTTCATGAATATGTCTCAGCGACCATACCGCCATCTTCTAAAGGGCAACACACCATAGCATCTTACTCCTGCAATATTATAGAACTTACAGAACATTTGGGAGGGTTTTTTTTGTTAAGAATACAAAAGGTATTTAAACATTTTGAGAGGACACATTCAGGCTTTTTTAAAGTCCTCAGTTCCATTATTTTTGCCCAGGTAACAGTGGTTTTGTAGTATCAAAATCAACAAAGTTCCTGGGAACTGAGAGCAAATAAATAAGTAAATAACTAACAGTAAGTGTGTAAGTAGGTGTCAAGAATGATCAGGTTTTTTTGGCATTTATTTTGAATAATCTGTAGTAGGGTTGATATTTTGGGCAGCAAGAAAAGCTGGAAAATTTTAATTTTTGCATATAAATTTCATACAACTAGTTTTGCTCATTTTTATGATGGGTGCCAATAATTTAGGAGGGCAAAACTGAGTTAGAAAGAAGATTTAGGTTGACTTAATGAGACTTGAATATATTTCATCAGGAGAAAATATGTTTTGGAGGAAATTTGAACAAAATCTTAAGACCGGGGGAAACATTCCAAGTATTCGCATTTCGCACTGGTGGATCATAACCAGGTTGTAAGAACTGCTTCAAAATGCCAAAAGAAGAAACAAGAGTACAAAAAAAGAAACAAGAAGACAAAAAATAGAGAGTAGGCAATTTACTGAAAACTGCATTTAGAAGTCCTGACCAAGGACTTCTTACAGGACAATAATGTTGCACTTCTGGACCATCCTGCGTGTTCCCCTGATCTAAATCCCCTTGAGTGTATATACAGTGTATATATGCAGTGTATAAATATAAAGACAGAGGAAAGAATACAGTATATATATACACCAATCAGCCATAACAGTAAAACCACTGACAGGTTAAGTGAATAACATTGATTATGTCTTTACAATGAAACTTGTCAAGGGGTGAGATATATTAGGCAGCGAGTGAACAGTCAGTTCTCGAAGTTGACGTGTTAGAAGCAGGAAAAATGGGCAAGCGTAATGATCTGAGCGACTTTGGCAAGGGCCAAGTTGTGATGGCTAGACGACTGGGTCAGAACATCTTCAAAACAGCAGGTGTTGTGGGGTATTCCCGGTATCCAGTGGTTTGTATCTACCAAAATTGGTCTAAGGAAGGACAACCGGTAAACAGGTGACAGGGTCATGGGCTCCCAAGGCCCATTAATGAAGGCTAGCCCATCTGGTCACATACCACAGAAGAGCTACTGTAGCAAAATTGCTGAAAAAGTTAATGCTGGCTATGATAGAAAGGCGTCGGAGCACACAGTGCATTGCAGCTTGCTGTGTTTAGGGCTGCGTAGCCACAGACTGACCCCTGTCCACTGCCGAAAGAGCCTACAATGGGCACATGAGCATCAGAACTGGACCATGAGGCAATGGAAGAAGATGGACTGGTCTGAAGAATCACGTTTTCTTTTACATCATATAGACAGCTGGGTGTGTGTGCGTCGCTCACTTGGGGAAAAGATGGCACTAGGATGCACTATGGGAAGAAAGCAAGCTGGCAGAGGCAGTGTGATGCTCTGGAAACCTTGGGTTCTGGCATTCATGTGGATGTTACTTTGACACATACCACCTACCTAAACGTTGTTGGAGACCAAGTACACTCCTTCACGGCAACAGTATTCCCTAATGGTAGTGGTACTGCTTTTGGCAGTCCAGAGCCAAATTAGCATTGCTATCTAAAGGTAGATACAGAATAACATATGTAAAGAACTGAAGAAATTGGCCCCCAAGGACTTGCAGCATCTGCTGCGTCTCTTACTTCCGTGTCATACTACCTCTGTAGTTGCCGTTTAACTGCGTGACCAGGAAGTATTTAGCATACTACAGTTTGGATTCTCTCTTTCACCCTCATGACTCTTACAGCAAATGAAATGAACACGTTTCTTCAGCACATCTGCTGGTGTAAATGAGATAGAACTAGATTAGAGGTGTAATTCAGCTTCAGCCGTAATAAATTGTTTTGGTTCTTTGGGAGAAGATTAACATTTAACAAGGATGTAAAGACTCTTCAAAAATAAATGTTTAATTTTGAAGCCACAAGGCTGAAGTGATATTTGAGTGACTATGAATGTTCTTCACTAGTGCTTGTGTGTTCAGAGCCATATGGGATGCATCGCTAAGAGAAACAGAGAAAAAATAAAAGCAAGTTACAGTGTAATGAACTCTCAGAGGAGAGTGTCATCGTTCATAGTGATATTTTTAGTGCAATTAAAATGAGCAGCACAGTAAATTTGTCTTTCAAGTCCCTAGTGCCATTATGCAACTTTTTTTTTTTTTTTAAATCAGCTCGACTCAGCACTGAATGTTGTATTTTTTATTTATTTATTTTTTTTTTTTAACACAAGATTAACCGGTGTACTGTGGACAGAGAGAGATGGGAGAAGCTGCGAAAAAGAGAATTACAAGACACAGAGATAGAGAATGGTGAAAAAAGAGCTCTAGTCCAACTTTGAAACCTGAAGTGCTCTAGTCCAGAATAGCAGCAGTGGGTGTAATTGGTCCAGGGTGGCAGAAACGTCTATCGACAAGCCTAACCCTGTGGATCCCAGTCTATATGGACTTTGGGAAAGCCACTTATTATTGAAATCTCAGAGCAAGACAGAGAAAGAGTGACAGAGAGAGTACTGTAGATTATTTAAGAAGACCAGGTATATGCTAACACACACTCTTTGTCAGTAATGGAGTGGCCTTTTAATGGATATTACTCTTTGGAATCTAATTAACAGAGATACGAAACCCATAGCAGCTGAAGATTCTGCTAATATCTGATTCTGAGATCTGAACTCTCAAGGTGTAAACTCGATCATTTTCATGTTTGTGAACTTATCTGTATGACAGTGTAACATGCAGTGGTTATACAGTATGTGAGACACAAGTGTGTTTGCTCAGCACTCAGTTTATTACAGGAGGCACAATAGAACATCAGGTACTGTTGCTGCTTCGGTGCTCCGGGCTTCCCAATTCACTCCTGAGCTCAGGTTACTATCTGTCTAGAGTTTCCAATGTTCTCCCTGTATCCATATGGGTTTCCTCCAGGTTCTTCCACCTCCCAAAAACATGCTGTTAGCTGGATTGGTGACATTAAATTGCTCCGAAGTGTGAATAAGTGTGTAGACATGTGTGCGTTCTGCAAAGGACTTGACCCATCCAGGGTGTATTCCTGCCTCGCTCCCAGTGTTCCCTGACCAGGATAAAGCACTCACTGAGGATGAATGAATCAATAGTCAGCAAATTGGTCAACACAGTGAATCTATTATTATGACCTGGACTAATATACAAAAACTAGTAGAGTCCAGAAAATAGAAAGATAGAAGTTGACAGCACTATTCACCTTGAGAACTGTAACATGAATACAGAGCTTTTAAGCCAGTCTGCCATTCCACCTTTAGCACGCATAGCATGATGCTGCCGCCACCGTGCTTTAGCGCTGGGAATTGTGTTTGTTGGGTGTTAAGCTGTGTTGCTTTTGCACTAAACACACTCTTTTAGATTTTAGATTATACCTAAAAATGTACTACCTTGGTCCCTTCAGTCCATAACACATTTTGCCACATGGTCTAAGATGATTGTATATATGTTTTGGCAGAAATTAGGTGAGTGGGCTTTCGTCTAGTCGCCCTACCCCATAGCCAGAGTTGAAAATTACAAGAGATTGTTGTCACATGCAGGGAGTCACCAGTACTTCCCAGATATTCCTGCAGCTCCTTCAATGTTGCTGTAGGTCTCTTGGCAATCTCAATTTTGGAGGGGTTTCCTGGTGATGTCACTGTGGTGCCTCATTTCTCCACTTGTTGACGATAGCCTTAAAGGTGTTCCATGATACATCTAATGTTTTGGAAATTCTTTTATACCCCCTGCAGATCAGTACCTTTCGACAGTGAGATCCTGTGCATGCTTTGTAAGCTCTTTGCAGACCTTAGCAGTCAGATGAACAGCTGATCTTTATTTGGCGTTAATAACGATTTTAACAAGAGT
>CM074972.1:3829964-3832505 GCA_037577455.1 Pangasius macronema
TTGATGTAACGGGTGCACAGAATACAGTCTTTTATTAATGTTTAATGTGTAATTAAATGTTGTACATGACCAGGTTGTGTCGACCCGTTATTGTTGGGGTGTGTGTGTGTGTGTGTGTGTGTGTGTATGTGTGTGTGTGGCCTGTCTGGATAAATAGAGGCAGTTATAAGATGTTTTACTCATTCAAAAGAGTAAGTAACAAGAAGAGAAGAGTTCACCAGGTCCAGCTACGATCAAGATGTTTATTAGCTAGTTTAAGGTGTACGTTTGCTTAATCTGGTGATTAATTTAAAGGAACAGAATTCCCCATATATTCAGTTAAGACATCTGATGTACAACATGTGCTTCTTTGATCTAGATATTCAGCGATGAAACAAATGTGCAGTGATATTAGATGGAAGGCTAAAATCTGTTATATATATATATATATATAAAAAATAGCTCAAGGGTTGAGCAATGTAGTAAAAATGATGTGAGGCAAACTATTGCACACACACACACACACACACACACACACACACACACACACACACACACACAGGTAGATTATGATTTCTAGCAGTTACAGTTCTGTCTTTGTGTGTTCTTTGTGTAATTTGTACTTGCACTGGACAATGTGTACTTAGTGTACTATGAGCTTCTCCTCCAAAAGCATTTTAGGGAGAAGATGATCCACGATTAAACAATCCTCCTCCTTCACGTTCATTACACCCAGGATCGGAGCAGCACCACATGCATGCATGAATGCTTTATGCCCTGTAATAAACATGACATGACATATTGAATGATATATTCATGTACAGGAGCATATAATTGCACCAGGTCGCACAAAACATGTAATACACATCATTAAGTCTATTTTCTAGGATGACTACTCTTGGAAATTTGGAGCATCACTTATTATGCACATCTATTATGTCTGTATTTGTCAGTTACATCATCCATAGTACATTAGCAGAAGAGCACAGACGGTTACATGCTACCTGAAAATATTGGTTGTAGCTACCGATGCTACAAAGTCCTATTTCATTATCATTCCTATGTGCTCATATCTCTTCTTATAATTTCTGAAGCTAGCTGGCTCAGAATGCACACACACTGCCGCTGACGCTCACCATACTCAAGTGTGATCAAGACAAGATCATTATTTACCAGCTAAATGCAACGCTACCTTTTTGCCAGCTGTGAAAAGAAGCACTGCTGGGTAACACTTGGATGAGAAGTAGCATTGCCATAGCATTACCGGCAGTTCTGACAGCGGCAGTGATGTGTTATGAATGTGTTCGTGGCAAAAAGAGATCAAACATGAAGGGTGTTTTCACTCTGTGTAAACAGGGCAGCCATCTTGGATGACTGAGATTCACTGAGATAAAAGTTTGTCATTTTTAAATACGATTATGTAGCTTACAGTCGGATCTCAGGCAGCGGCTAATGCGTCCTAGCACAGAGAGTGAAGAGAATGATTCAACATCAAATTATTCCAAAAATGTTCATTATTGAAACAGGATGAGATGTTCACTTTGCATTTCACTAATTGAGAGGATAATCATTAATGCCACACTCACGGCATAGAAATCCAACTGCTAGGAAACAGTGAGAGATGGGGGTCTGGTGTAGCCAAGACAGGAAGTGGAGAGGTAATTGTCGTTTCTTGTTGTTTCAATGAGTCAGCAGGCTGTTCAGAGTTTTAACCTTACCCGCTCTTTCATCACTCAGAAACTTGGGACAACTCTGTAGTGCACACTCTCTCTCTCTCTCTCTCTCTCTCTCTCTCTCTCTCTGACACACACAACACCTTTTATTGTGATATTTACTTTTACACAAACTAGTATATCATGATCAAGTGCCATCTTTAACCCTAATATCCAAGCCTTAAATTGGACATCAGGGAATAGGTTAATTTTTTCCTGTAATTTGTTGGTACATTAGGGCAGGATAAACTTTTCTGTAATGGCATGTATTAAATATTCAATATCCACAAAACCACTAAAAGTCATTTCTTTTATTTAATGCAATGTAATGAGAAAACACAATGGAGTTATGTAAGCAAATAAACAATAAAACTCTGCTATTATACAACGGCGCTGTTGAATTCTTGATTCCGATTGGTCAGGAGGTGTTGATTCATTTTCTTTAACAGCAGCTCTGAGACTAGTGCTGGCTGCAATTCAGATCACATGACTTTTTTTTTTTTTCTGTGAGAAGATAGTGCTGTTTATTAATGTTTATTTAAATTTTATGGAAGGAGTGCCCAGCGTCGGTGCTTTGTAACAGTCTGAGGGAAAGCTTTTTCCTTTTCCACAACAGGAAGATCTTCAGTAGAAAAGAAAACAAGCCGTAGTTTTATTTAGTTTATTATTTTTTTTAATACTTCAGGAGGTTAGTGAGGGAACTGTTTATAGGTGCTATAGAGTAAGCGGTAACAGGAGCTAACTTGTTTCTCAAGCATTAAATATTGAAGTGGAAGTGGAAGTGACTTTGTGGCCAAGTGTGGTGGCCCATACTCGGAATTTGTGCTCTGCATTTAACCCATCCAAGTGC
>CM074972.1:3833842-3846230 GCA_037577455.1 Pangasius macronema
TGGATGGGTTAAATGCAGAGCACAAATTCCGAGTATGGGTCACCACACTTGGCCACAAAGTCACTTCACTTCTCTTCTCTTCTCTTCTCTTCACTTCACTACTTTTAAAAAATTTACATCTATTATTATTGTTTTTCCCCATTTCTCCCCCAATTTCTACCTAATTCTTCCACGTGAAGCCAGCCAACTGCTGCTCATGTTGCCTACCAGGGTAGCGTAACACTCAGAGACAAATGATTTCTGCCCTCTTCCACATACATGAGCTCACAGAGACCCATGATTGGCTAGTGCTCCTGTGACTGAGAGGAGAATAAGAGTATGCCATCCCTCCCACCCAGAGAGCACAAACAGTTTTCTTCCCTTGGCTCGGATGTCTGTGGTGTCATTCGGGGATTCGAATTTGCAATGTTCGAACACCTTTCTCTTCCGCTGCATAATTTCTCTTTGAAGTACATCACATAATTCCTCTCATTCATAGACTATCTATAGAGCTAAGTGTTCCGGTGGCTTCTTCGAAACCAAGTACGGGATTCATCAGATCTTGCTACCAATGTATTATCAGGAAGTAGTTTGTAGGAAGTTCGTGGCAACTCATAAACATAAAGGACGGTGAAGGCCTGAGATTGACTGTTCCAGGATGAGGCTCTCGTGATTTTAGTCCTCTATAACTGCACGCATTTCAGCATGGCAGCTAAAAGGCTTTAGAATTCCCAGCCAGCAGAGACGGGATCTGCTAGAAATGCGCTGCTGCTTTAAATGTGCGCCAGGTTTTATTTATTTATTTATTTTTTGTACAGAAGGTGTAATTTTCCTCTGAACGTTATGATCAGACAAACAAAGCAGCAACCAATTGAGTGAAAGTGAAAGTTTTACCATAACCGTCGTTTGAACTTGAATGAATCTGCTATGGTGGTGTAGGCTGAGCAGAGAGAGAGAGAGAGAGAGAGAGAGAGAGAGAGGCATTTCTGCACCTGCTGTATAAATGAACTGTTTGCAAACTATATGCTGAAGGTATTTTATGTTAATTAATTTTATCCACATGCTCCACAATTACAGCTGAGAGCACTGCAGAAGGATAAACAGAGGAGAGACGGAGAGACATAGAGAAGGAATATGAATAACCCAGACATACACTTCTCCACTCCCACCACAGCATCTCTACTTCCCTCTCTCTCTCTCACTTTCTCTCTCTGTCTCTCTCTCTCTCTCTCTCTCTCTCTCTCTCTCTCTCTCTGTTATTGCCAAACAGAAAGAGCAGATCTTTGGGTGAAGAGGCCAATCTTCACTTATCTTTCCAATATACTTGCAGGTTCCCAGGCCAAATACTACAACTCCCATAATCCCTCACTCACATGCCTATGAGGCAAGAGAGCCGGAGCAAGTCACGCACCTACACCTTAAGCATGTGGACACCAGATCACACACACACACACACACACACACACACACACACTTTAGCAAGAACCTTGATCTTCAAATGGGGATTATGCTAGGATTTTTTTAACTCACCAAAAAAGAAATAGTGTATTAGTGAAAATAAGAGAGAGATGGATCAGTGGAGATTTCACACTATGTTCTTAACTGTAGCCAATACCTATCCATCACTTTTACCTTATCTGCATTTGTCAGGATCGGTCTGATCACCAAGGCACACCAAGTGAAGTCGTGCTTCCTATGGACAATGGATGACCCTCTAATCATCAGGATTTCAAATTCCTGACAGTACACAGTCGTACCATTCAGCAGACCCGGGAAATGTTTTAAATGTTAGAAAATATCGCCATAGTGATTGTTTACCATTGAAGCAATGGATTCTACTTGTCTCTGATGGATACAAAACACCCAAAAGTAAAGAAACTCTAGAGATCAGGTAAGAAGAAAGATATTTAAAAAAAAACAACCAGAAGAGAAAAGGCGAGTCGGCATGAGAAGGGAGTCTGATGTATAAAAAGCTACATTCTGTAATAGGCTCCTGTGAGAAATATTGATTGTATGTCCTCTTCTCAAAAAGCTCTCTATTTACAGACAAAGCACAGTTCCCAATCGGGAGATCTTCTTCTCCATCTGGGCTACACGACGTGACAGACTCACAAACAGTTTGAACACGCACTTCTTTTCATTCGACTAGAGA
The DNA here is from genome assembly GCA_037577455.1 of Pangasius macronema. NCBI lineage: Eukaryota > Metazoa > Chordata > Actinopteri > Siluriformes > Pangasiidae > Pangasius > Pangasius macronema. The sequence goes on from CM074972.1 coordinate 3,835,974, forward strand.
AGTTGCAATGGGACACAAAGGCATGCGGCTCCTGCGCTAAGAATTCTATCCATTTCATTCCATACCTGAATCGAAAGTGCATCTCAGAGAACAAAAGCTTCTAACCACCCCAATTCCCTCTTTGTGTTTTCCGCGAACCAGAGCTGTCACTTCGGACAATGTGCAGCGGGCCGCAACTAACAATGAGACACCCGCGATTATTTCCATCTCCTGTTCTAATTTATCTCAAGCACAAAGCCTTCTCCTTCCCCTCAATTAAAGAATGAGAAGGAAAAAAAACAGTAATTGAGGAGGGCTTTTGGGGAAGGAAGAGAGACAGACAGAGAGAGAGTGGATGATTCATTAGCCAGGCTCGACTCACTAATATGGAAATAAGGGGCGATTGAAGGGAATTTTGCAGTAAACCACACTGGGAGGTGGCGTGTCCCATAGCGGGAGGGCAGGACAGCTGAGGCCAATAAACGCGCCGAGTCTGTTGTTAGAACTAAATCTGTATGGATGCACTGAACTTGTATAAACAGCACCATCTTTGTTTTTGTTTTAATCTATAATTTTTCTTCATGTTGTAAGAACGTAGTCGTTTAGGCAAGTGACTTCGTGTACAGTGACGGGGCGTGATCTCTCATGCAATGGCTGAAACAACTATTATTAAAGTCTCTCTCTCTCTCTCTTTTCGATTTCCTTCCTCTCTTCCTTTTCTCAGGTCCTATTTTGCTTTTAATAATTTACTATTTTTAAACTCTTTCACTCCACACTTCCAATGTCTGCCCATTTTATTATGGGTTTGTGACAGAGAAAAGACACTCAGAAATCATTCCACAGCGTGAAACAGGAGGTGACAGACAACAAGACAACAGATGCGTCGTGCGAATAAGATGCAGTGTGTAGCTAGTAAGGCCTCCTGTGTCCCCGTTCAGATTAGTAATTAACATCTGTCTCGGATGATTGGACCACTAGTGGACAGCGCTAAGCACAAGTGTGAATGGGTTCACACGTGTCGTCGTGTGATATGATCACTCAGATCGCACACGGAGACCTTTCTCGCTCTACGAAATGTACTCATGACCACATTCGTGGCACGAACGCTAATGCATCTTGACGTGTCAGAAGAAAGCCTAGTCACCAGTGTTATCACTTTTACACGAAATCAACTTTCAAACTGCCCAGCCGTGCTGTTGGGTCTGACTCAGAGGTTGATTTTGTTTTTTGGCTGATGGATGGTTGTACATACATATATATATATCTCATAGTAAATCATTTTAATACTAAAACATCTCAGCCACTCCAAAGTCTCTTCTGATGAACTTTGCTAACTATTTATGATGATATAGAGTGAAAAGAAAGACACCCCAAATTAACAATGTTAGTATTTTGTTGATTCAGATTCAGATTCTTGGCTGAAACAAATGAAATATGTCCCTGTACATCACTCCTTTCACGTTTCCTTTGACAGTATGTAATGCCCCATTACCGTTTGCAGAGAAGCATCTCTGCACCGTGATGCTCCCACCAGCGTGCTTCACTGTGGGTATGGTGTTCTTGGGTTCATATGTGCTTCTCTCTCCAAACGTAACGAGCTGAGTATACTGCTGAAAAGGTGCAGAGATGATTCGGTTCACTGGAATAATAAGAGACACAGGGACGACGAAAGTCCAGTAGGACGTTGAGAAAAGTTCACTGATGACCGAAGAAAGAGGGTTCCTTATCATTAGTCTGCGAGCACGCTGTGAAATCTTGTCCAGGGATGATTGGTTGTGATTTCATGAGCTTTCCACCTGCATATTATAGAAGCAGTTGTAGTTACAGGGATGTTCGAGCTTTTTGTTATGGCTATGTAGCTTTTTTCAGTCGAGTGTTGTTTAATAATGCTGTCCCTGAACTTTAGGAACTTCTTGACCTTCACCCTGACCAACCAATGGGAATGTCTTTAAGACATGAAAAATGAACTCGAATTCGTTAAGATTAGAGTTAGTAAAGTAGTAAAGTAGTGTGCAGGGTTTACAAGGCGTGGATTATTCACTCCGACACTGTATACACTGTTGCTAATCAATAAAATAGCATGAACGAGTTTCAATACTTTTTCATGCTAGGGAAAAAAAATACAAAAGCCAGCTTTAATTCCTGACTTTCAGTAATCAGTAAGAATTTTTTTAACTAAGCACCTTTTATCAATAGCTAATTAATCGCCTCTTTAATCAGGTGTAAAATGTTTACTTCATAAAATCATATAAAGACCGAATCGAGCTGAAATTTTAGATATATAAGTATTTAATTGAATAATGATATGCAATGCAAGATGTGTTTAATTTCATTGCATCCAGTCTGCTGTACATTGTCTGGAGAGTCAGGTAGCTGCTGGTTATGTGTAGGACAGAAACAGGTTTAAACATCCACATACACCCCCACGCACACTATATCATGGGGCATATTTATAGCACCGCCTCGTTATTTGTCAGCACCATTTGATCAGTTTGATCTGCTGTCACACGCTTCGTGCCCTGAGAAGTGCTCTGAGGAGTGTGTAGCAGTATGCAGGGTGTTTCTGAGACTTATATAAATGCCTCGTGCAGAGGGGCTGCTTTTAGCTGTTCAGGACTCGGAGTGCGTGTTGTGGGAGAGGAATATTTATAGCCAAGCCGGAGACCAGAAGAAGTCAAACTCCCTGCAGGACCGAGAGGACTGTGTGCAAATAAACTGAGAGAGAGGAGAGAGAGCGTTAGTGTCTGCTGACTCTGTGTGTGTGTGTGTGTGTGTGTGTGTGTGTGTGTGTGTGTGTGTGTGTGTGTGCCCCATCTCTTTCACACCAGAAACCTGCTCTGAGAGATACAGCTGAGACACTGCTATAACTTTAAAATGAAATATTTTGTTTTGTTTTGTTTTATGTAGGTAGAATTTTGTTGCAGGAAGAAAAAAAAAGGTTGGTTACTGGGGCATCTTGAGTCTCATCTGTGGGTAGACCACAATTGGTTTTGACAGGCCCTCAAACACACACACACACACTGTGTGTGTGTGTGTGTGTGTGTGTGTGTGTGTGTGTGTGTGTGTGTGTGTGTGATGCACACACACACACACACACAAACACACACAGCTAAATAATGCTACTCCTACAACTACACTAGCCCTCATATGATTAAGCTATTTATTTATTTATTTAAATGTAATTTTACTTTATCTCATGTTGACCATCCAAGCAGAATGTCCTCACTGTCTAAAAAACTGTCAAATATTCCATATGACACACACACACACACACACACACACACACACACACACACACACACACACACACACAAGCACTCACAAAGTCCTTGCGAAATGACAGCCGTCAGCCCTCCAGCTATCTTTAAAGAGCACTTCATTTCAATGCATCTCATTTGGTAAACAATAAATGTCAAAAGCAGAGGATGGCACGTGCATGTATGTGTGTGTGTGTGTGTGTGAGAGTGAGAGAGAGAGAGAGACTCATCTTTCAGGTCTGCCATTCCCAACCTTCATTTTTCTCTGAAGGTCATTAACGTGTCAGGGAATACAGCATAGAACGAGGCTTCTCAAACTTTGTGCAGCCAGGGACTCCTTTTGACTGTAAAACAAGTCATTTTTATGAACAAAATCCAACTATTCAAATATTAGTTTTATTATTTTGATGTGTGGACTGCTATTTATTATAGAGAATGTGCTGGAGAAATTAGGCTTGAACTGACAAAACACATTAGGTCCAAGCTGTCATTAGTTATAGCAGAAAGTCAGCTAGAAGGAGAACTGAACAAATAGATGGAGACAAAAAGAGAGGCAAAGATTTTGGAAGAGGAATAGAAAGAGAGAGAAAGAGAGAGTGAGAGAGAGATACAGGGTGTGTGGTGAGGGAAAGGCAGGAAAAGAGCATTAAACGGTTAACCTGTCCATGATCAAATCTAACTGACTAGACTGTAGTGGAATAAAATCACAAAATAATTAGGTTTCCATTTCTTCCTGTGTGGAAGAAAGACAAATAGTGGAAAATAACTTGTAGTCACTGTGCTTCATCATCTGTAGCAGGACATTCACTGAATATGGAACATGCGCCAGTATGAGGGGAAAGAAGGAAAACAGGGGGAAATGTGTATTTTTTGGAATGGGAGGATGACGTTCAGTCGCCTGTTACTTCACAGCTTGAGGGAACGGTGTGTAATACCACATGACATGTTTACATCTCCTGACCTGAATCTATCGGGTCATATTTTGGAAGCTGAACTGCATTAGGGGTGTGTATATTTATCAGTAGTCACACTTAAAGGATTCAGTGAGTCAGTGATTCAGTAATTCAGTTAAGTAGTGATTTAAAGAGGCCACACCTCCTTCCTCCTGTGTGTGTGTGCGTGTGTGTGTGCGTGTGTGTGCGTATGTGTGTGTGTGTGCTCACGTCGACGTCACATTTACCAACATAAATAACAATCATCTCCCTCATTGACACACTTACCGACACTCACCCGTAGCCTTGAAGAGCACTGGTGATAACGTGGGCGGGTCTTTGAGTCCATATATGGAAGTCTGACAGGATTTCTGAAAGAGTTTCGAGTCATATCGAACATATCTTCATATTAGGTTATTATGTTTTTACTGGTATCCTCTGAGGTACAAAACTTTTTATTCCTGTAAATGCAGTCATAAAAATGCTTTCGGAGAAACATTTGAAGAGGCATTTCAGGTCATATATTTGTGATACTGTTATTTTGTCAGGGGTCTGAGAAACAAGGCCTCGTCATTGTGTTCAGTTCACACTCTGGTGGCATTCACTAACATTCCCTGTGTGATGACCATTCAGTGTTGTGACTCTCTTTGTACCTTTGAGTATTTGTGTTAGCGAGTGCGTGTGTGGGTGTGTGAGAGAGAGCGAGAGAGAGAGAAGGATGACTTGACTTGAGCCCTGATGAATCCTGATTTGAATAACAATGCAATATCTACACACACACACACACACACACACACACACACACACACACACACACACACACACACACACACACATTACTGTAACAGTCTCTAAAGGCCAGTTTATACTTGACGCATTACTTTACGCAAGCCACATTGTTCACTCACTCACCTGAGTATCTAATGTACATCTGGAAGATTAAAAGTGATATCCACTAGATGGCACATCAGAGCCAGAACATCCCTGTCCATCTGGATTCCAAGTCGAACTGTAAAAGGTTTAGCGATTTCATGCACACTGATGTTAAACCCTCTGAAGAGCTCTGTTCCTCTTTAAAGGTTTCAGCCATTGTCGTGATTGTTGTCATGAGCCGCATCTCAAAGCGGAAAAACTCGAAAACTTTCTAAAGTATTTACTAATCTAGGAGAAAGGTAAGCNGCAGGTTTGAAGGCTACATGTGAGGTTTTTATCATTTAAATGCTAAATGTATCAGAAAAAGGAGTACAACAGTCTAGAATCATACATACTGCAAACATGTGATGTCATGTGACAACTTAAAAAGAATAAGAAACTGTTGTTTATGTTTTTCTATTATAATAATAATGAAGGTTGTATTATCTATTGGAGTTGGAGTGGGTGCTTTCTGACTAAGTTAGGAGGTTAGTTGTCCAGGTGTCTGCTCTTTCTACAGTTATCTTGCATATGTTTCTGTGTGTGTGTGTGTCTGTGTGTGTGTGTGTGTGTGTGTGTGTGTGTGTGTGCACGTGCTCTCACCTCAGTGATTCTTCCATCACTGGGGAGTTTATCCTTCATACTGTCACCCTCTTCTTCCTCATTAGTGGTGTTGAGCTGACTTTCTGCAATGTCTATTGGGAAAAAAAGTGCTCTACTAGTAAAACTGGCTTGACTTACACACACAAACACACACACACACTTTCAGACAGAGTGACTGAGCAAGTGAGTATTTAAATTGTGTCCTACTTCTGAATACGGCAATAAAGCCATGCATTCGGGGACTAATATAGAGCGAGCTCAAGAAAGCACTGCAGAGCCAATAGCGGAATACATTAGCCTGTCAAAATGGAATATTCAATAAGACCATAAACACTCCTCACATGAAGAAGAGCATTTCCAGCTCTCGTTTACACACACACACACGCACACACACACACACACACACACACACACACACACACACACATTAGACGGCTGCCAGTTTCCCTGTTCACTCCTCTAGGATGAGTGTGTGTATGCACTCGCGCTCCAGTTTTTTCCAGTTAATTAATACCACTGGCTGTGTCTTAACACACGTATGTCTCATGAGGACAGTGCTTGGCGATAAACTATTGACCTGTGTCTAAAACAACGCAGTTCTCGTACTCACCAGCCTAAAAGTACATTTGCCCAAAAAGTTCCAGAGTACTTTACTCCAAAAACTTTTCACAGTCACTCAACTCCCATTCGCTTGCGACGAGAAGCGCAAATTTCGACGTCATGAGAATCGAGTCCAAATGTTCCAATTTTGCAATTCACTTTCCAAATGCGGTTAAATGCATCATCCTAAACAGTTTCAGAATGAAGAAGATTAATTTCCCAACAGTCTAAAACACTTTAACTGGAGCCCTTCTTTAGAACTGAACAATTTATCCACAACAGTTATAGAGCATTGCCTTGTAGGGATCTGTAATATATTTAAAAGCATTGTTCCTAGGAAAATTAAGTAAAATAAACGTTTAGATCACATTACCACAAACTCCTCTAGAGTACTTCATTTTTGAATACTGTGTTCTGGAAATTTTTACAAAACCTAGACTACAGTGTTCCAGATGTTTTGGCACAATTAGTGTAAAGGTTTTAAAAGAAATTTGGCCTAGTAGTTCTAGTAACTCTACAACCTGTACGTTCTATAGACTCATTTTAAGCCGAATAGGTAACGGACACCTTGGAGATGTGTATATACTTTATTTATGTATTATGTATTTACTGTTGCCAACTGGAAGTTGCATTTTTTTCCCTATAACAGCACATCCTGAAGTGTTTTATTCCTTGTATACCACAGCGATTTCCCAACAGCGTCGTGCTTTTAATTTGCCTGAAATTAAGTTTAATGTTTTGGATCTGGTGCAAAACAAATTAGTTTCTGTTATCGCTTACAGCTATGTAGCAGCTATCAGCAGTCCTTTCCTCATCTGCTTCTCTTTTTTTCCTCTCTTAATGTTAATAAGACGAATAAAAGCAGCTTGTCATGTGACCAATACACCGAAAAGCCCTCTGTCCTGAAGGCATTCCTGTGTCTGGAGGAAATAAAAAACTCTGACCACGACCACTTCCAAAAATGCCATACAAACATCTCCTAAACATGGAAAACTGCCATACAAGTCCTTGGGAAAGTTGTTACTATGGAAACGATAATATATTAGAACAAGCGCATTAATATCAATCTTGCTGTCCGAATTATTGTCAGAGCCGCTGTTATAGAAAATGAATCAGCACCTTTTGACCAGTCAGAATCGAGAAGTCAGCAGTGCTGCGTAATAATGAATATTATACAGCTGCGCTTTGTAATTCCTGATTCTGATTGGTCAGAAGGTGTTGATTCATTTTCTGTAACAGTAGCACTGACAGCAGTGCCAGCTTCAGATCATAGGTTTATATATCAGTGTACACCGGCTCATTTATGCAGTTATCCAATCAGCCAGTCATGTGGCAGGAGCACAGTGCATAAAATCATGCAGACACAGGTCAAGAGCTTCAGTTAATGTTCCCATCAAACATGATCTCTGTGACTTTAACTGTGACACGGCTGTTGGTACCAGACTGTTGTGTGTGAAATTTCCAGATCAGTGTCTGAAATACTTAAACCAGCCCTTCTGGTACACGATTGGCTGATTAGATAACTGCATGAATGTGCAGGTGTACAGGTATTCCTGTGAGTGTAGTGTAGGAATCGTTCCAGTACCTTTTTCTATTGTACCACATCTGGGCTCCATCACATGATTATTTTCCCCTAACAGCTTGACTCATGGTGTTTTATTCATTGTGTGACTCCTCCACCCTTCTTCATTAACCCAGTGATGCAATCTGGAAGCCCTGGCCTGTAACCAATTAACCAAGGAACAGGAACTGAATTTAATTTACAGACTACAGATCCTTTAGTTTTAGCTAAATGAGTGAACGCTCCTCCTTTAATTAATGCCTAGAGCACAAAAGTCCATTGACTTCATATCTCCTGGGTCAATAAAACAAGCATGAGGACGTATGTTGATGTGTTTGTTAAAGGAAAAAAAAAGATTTGGGTTTTCTGTGTATGCTCATGTATGTGTCAAGATCCCTCGACAGCAGAGTACTGGGCGTGCAGGTATGTCACATCGCTCCATATCTAGGTCACTAATGGAGTTACACATTACTGGATCAACAGCACAGACTAGTGGTTAATTCAGGAACTGCCAAAAACACCCCTCAGCAAGATGCTTCGCACTTATGTCATCCCATTCCAGATTTATCTTATCTTTCAGTCACTTGCGCAGCCCTCCACATTTCTTCTACACTTTTCTGTATTCTCTACCCATCCTATTTTTCTCCCTTTTTTTTCCTCTTTCTCTCTTTTTTGGTTTGTGGCTCTCTTTCTCTGTGTGTGCTTTAGATTTATGACTATTGTTTTATTTTCCTCCCCCTGGGTAGATCGGGTCAATTCTCGTCGTTCCTCAAAGAGGGTCTTGAAGTCTTAATTACACACACGTACACGCACTCCAAGTGTGTGTGTGTGTGTGTGTGTGTGGAGAGAGAGAGAGAGAGAGAGAGAGAGAGAGAGAGAGAGAGAGAGAGAGCACTGCATTTACATGACCTAAAAAAGCTCTTCTGCTTTCCCCTGCTCATAAATCATACACACCCACACACAAATAAGATTTATATCATGACAAGAAGGTTTATATAATAAATCTCAAATTCACTCTGCATTATTTTACTCAGCCAGGTTGCTTTTTTTTTCTACCATGAGAAACCTGCAGGGGTTTTGGAGAATCTGGAAATAGTGTATCTCCTCACATTAAAAAGAAAGCAAGGGCATTAGAGGTACAGTGAGTTTGCCAAAACTATGATGTAGTTCCAGCCAGTGCACTCCTAGTTATTTATCCCACTTAGTGTTTGAATACATCCATGCAGAGCTCTAAAGGATGGAAAAGCTAGGCATGAGCTCACTTGGCAAGATATATGAGAAAATGTTATCAGTGAAGCATAAAGTAAAGAATGAATAATACTGTAACTTGTACATGGTTCTTAAGGGTTCTTCTGTAAGGATGATGTCAGGGGAAATCAGCCCTGCCTCCACACAAGCTCATCTGAAGCTGGTAAGACCTTCAATTCCCACATGCTCAGGGATTTTAGCTTTTTTTTCCCCTTTCGTATGCAAGCACTGAAATGAGATGAGAGCTAATAAAAAGCGGCAACATTCAGCGCCTCCTACTATGACCTAACAGGAATCGTGGTCTAATTGGAATACTAGATGGGTGAATGGCTGGATGGAAGGATGAAGGAATGGATAAAAGGATGCTCCTGTGGGATTGTAAGACAGAAGGTGATACTCTCTGCTAGCCCTTTATAGACCCGAAGGCCACGCATGCTGAGGCAGGAAATAGTTGTATAATATATGATCAATGCTATCATTTTCAGCAGAGAGAGTGCAGGAACGCAGCGAGGCAAATCTCGGGTTTCTTAAAAAGGCCTTTAGCCAGACACCTCGTCTTCCTTTATTTCCTTTATTCAATTTCACCTCCTTTATCTAATGCTTTTTTCTCCTTTTCTTTCTCTCTCTTTCTCTCTCTCTCTCTCTCTCTCGCCATCTCACTTGATCTGTTTGTCTTCTTTAGCTTTAAATCACTCACTTATAGTATACCTTTTCCTGATTTTTTACTCTCTCTCTCTCTCGTCACACTCCATATAATTTAATATAATACATATAATCCTTTCACACTCTTCATGTCCCGTCACACTCCTCATGCCTCATACACTCTCCTCATGTCTTATATACGCTCCTCGGGTCCCATCACACTCCTCATATCTTATATACGCTCCTCGGGTCCCATCACACTCCTCATNCCCCCGAGAACCACACGGCCTCATACACTCTTACCCTACCCGACGCTCTTCCGATCTTCTTATATACGCTCCTCAGGTCCCATCACACTCCTCATATCTTATATACGCTCCTCTGGTCCCATCACACTCCTCATGTCTTATATACGCTCCTCTGGTCCCGTCACACTCCTCATGTCTTATATACGCTCCTCGGGTCCCATCACACTCCTCATCGCTTATCTACTGTCCTCAGGGCCCGACACACTCCTCATGTC
>CM074972.1:3869349-3884211 GCA_037577455.1 Pangasius macronema
ACAGCGAGGAGGAGCAGAAGGGGCATCAGGATGGGTCAGACAGCGAGGAGGAGCAGAAGGGGCATCAGGATGGGTCATACAGCGAGGAGGAGCAGAAGGGGCATCAGGATGGGTCAGACAGCGTAGCATGTGTAGCTAAAGTATTCGTTTTAGCCTGTTCATAAGAGTAAATACTCTACTTGTCAACTTGGAAATGATGCAGTTATTGAGAGGTGATATCATTTTGGCATTTGAGTGATATTGCACAGAGGTGTACTCAGTTCTGTTGTATGTTGCACATGCACTGATATCTTTCACTTTCAAAATAATAAGCAGGGTGGGTTTTTTTTTCCAGATGCCCCAGTTTCCAGCATCTCACCATTAAAATAGTTCTTGCAGTTCATGAACCTGACAAAACCTGGAGCTGAAAGAGTTTAACCTTTGACCTTCTGTGTGTCTTACTGGGTTGCTCAGCACTCTCTGGTCATCCTAATTGAGTTGATTTACTGTTATGTCCTTCATTGTAACCACTCTTCATGAGATAGAGATTAATTAACAGGTTTTCTTTTATAAATAGTATATCCCTAGTGTTGAATTAACACCCATATTGTTGATTTAACACTGTCAGAGTTCAATTGCACATATATAAACACTGTAGGGTGTTAATTCAGCACTGGGGATTTTGCTGTGTAGACTGTTGACTAGTAGGCTAGATGAGTTAGTATGTAGCGTGTAACATGGTTCTAGTAGCCATCAGGGCTTCACGATAATGGCTTAAACGAACGTCATGAATAATTTGCTCGATATTAATTGTTTTCTTGCTTTTTATCGATTTATCAATAGACAGAAATTGTGTTCTTTTCTTTCACAGTGTGCATAATAATCATTCATGTGGACGAATAAGTGAAATCAAAATAAGTGTTCTGTTCCATTTTTAAACACAAGTGGACGATAAATTAGAAAGTAGTTAATTAAGTAAGAACGTTAGTTAATTAGCTCCTTAGTAGGTGACCCATTAACAGAGCACAGCAGAACAGAAAAATTAAACATATCAAAGTGAGGTTTGTGATTTAATACATCAGTTAAGAAGGAAAAAAAATGTATTGATTTAAAATACTTTGTGGAATATGTCAGCTCTTTTCCCTTCCTCTTGCGCTTGCCTCTTGTTCCATGAAAATCTCTCTAATTCTGCAGTGTGTTGCTGCACTGATTTTTCCTTTACCGTCACTCTTTTTTTTTTTAAGATATTTTTCTCTCCCTCTCTCACCTAGTGCCTGCTCTCACTCCGAATTGTTTGCATTAGTCATAATTCAGGAGCCAAGGCCCATTAATCAGCTCTTTCACACTCCTCCCGCAGCTTTCAGCATTGCAATCGGCTCTATTCATCATAAGCAGCCAAATGGATGCACAGCTCCAAACCTGCACCTTTTATTCCACCTGCTCCTACGATTTTTTCCAAACGCAGGATTTCTGCAGGAAATAATGGCCAACCAATTTGAAACCTGGACACGCGTTGTGTGTGTTATGGCAACGTGAGCAAAATACACCACGCATGCTAATGAGTGAAATGTGTGATGACGATGATGACGATGATGATGATGATGATGAGGAGGAGGAGGAGTGACAGATTCGACAAGAGAGACTGAGAGATCTTGTCAGTGAAAACGAGAGAGATTTAAGAAAAGGACTCTTATGTCTGTTTTGAATAATCGAGAGCATCTCTTAATCTGAAGCCGTAGCGACTCGTCCGGCCCTTTACTGATTGTGTAATAACATGTCGCATCTTTCATCTCTCCAGAAGGCCGCGACTCGTTAATTCTTTCTGCGTTCTGATTATTAAAATGCTAATCGCTCCAACAATCAAGGCCAGCGCGCGCTGGAGACACAAAAGAAGCTTCCAGAAGCCGAGCCGCTTATTTACCTTCACGTCACTCAAGGCCGCTCGCGGAGGTATTAATACGCTTCATGAAAAAGACAATGGGTGCCGTGATTGCCCTCGAGCTTGTCTTCTATTAAATCTGTGTCCTACATAGGAGGCAATTATTAAAGGAATATTAAAGTAATGATACGAGACACAAGTCACTACATCAAAATATATCAATTTGCTTTCCAAAAGTCATCACTTGTCACGTATACTTACGCAAAAGTCTATAAAAGTGTTGCTGTATGTTTTTGACTTCTTCTTGCAGATATAGCTCAAACTTACCTGGTATGAATGGAGCAGCACGTCAGTTGTACAAGCCTTATTGAGATGTCGTCTTTTCTCTTCTCTTCTCTTGTCTTTTTATTTTATTTTTTTTTTGGTGCTTAAGCTAATTTCATGGTCCGCAGCTTTTGGTAGGGACGCGAGTCGTAACTCGTGGTTTGACGCACAGCGGGAATTATGAGACAAAAAAGAACTGGCCGTCTGGGACAAGTGCCCTCTTTAACTCAATGGTGTTGACTTTACATGCGCACACATTTAAAAGCACGTATTAAGGAATTCTTAACACGGATGTGCAGCAAGCTTTACGTGGATTAGCTTAAGAGTATTGTAGGCAATCGCACTTGAAATTATTTCTTGTTAGACAGAAAGTCAGGGTTATTAGGAAAAAAAAAATAACAGGATAGTGGACATTGTCAGGGTTGATAATAAACAGGCAGCCAATCATGAATTATTAATTTATTAATTTCCTTTTCTTTTTGTTTTTTGTTAATTTCTTTCTTTTTTTTCTGGCCCAGAAATGAAGCTCCAACACCAGACAGAGCTTTAAAAGATTACAAGGCACGTAACTCATGTCTCTGTCTATACTTCCCATTAAAAAAAAGTTATTCGAAGTTAAAAATGATTCCTTAATTCCTCAATTTTACTATAATAATTGAATAAAATAAAATCGAACATCTTATATCAGAGTTATGTGATAAATAAATCAATCAATAAATATTTGCTGAGTTTATATAAATTAATAGATCTGCTTCTAATAGATAGCTTCTTTACTCTCCACACAGGAGGTATAATGTATGTAGAAAATAGATTGTTGAGCTTGACGCTCTCACACTGTGCTCTTTACGTAGACTAATATCAGACACTTAAAAGCTTTTGAAACATCTCAAGTGCTGTCATCAGTCACATATCAGCTGTCATCAGAAAGACATTAACAGTGCAAATTGTTGATATCGGAGTGATCTTTTAAAAGCCCGCTGCAACCTCACACCCGTTATGTATCCCTCCACAGACAGACATGTAATAGCAGCCCTTGTTTTTCAAGACTTCAGTTCAGATCAGTTATTAATACTCCCTGCACGTCTCAATTTTACAGGGAAAAAGGCCAATTACTTCAAGAAGTGATCAGCTGCGGCAGTACTTAACTTGCTGCAAGGACTGAGTGTGTGGTTTCTCATTTCTCTCTTGTTTTGTTATCCTCTTCTCCTGCTGAAGATAATAATGATTTTTGCTCATTTAAATGCTGTTCTTTTGTTCAGACTTGCTAATGGTTTGTCTTTGTTTTTTTTGTTTTTTTTTAATTATACTTTTTTTTTTTTCCCACTGTGCCTTGGCACAGATCCTACACACCTCTTCCAGAAGATATTCCCCCAGTCTATGTTCTGACGATGGTGTAAAGGAGCGCAGTCTAACAAAAAATAACAAACTTCTCCAAAATGTCCCATAGGTGTTGAATCGAGTGAGTGAGCAGGCCATAGCATATGATTCGCATCACTTTCTTCCTCATTAATACACATTAATACACAATACACTGTGGATGGGATGAAGTCATCTTGGAAGAGACTGGTCCCAACAGAAGAGATCTCATATCATTACAGGTGCAGATTTTTACACTTTAGTTGATTCACAGTGTCCAAGATGCTCTACAAGTGTCTCCAACCTTGATATACATTACAGGAAATGTCCCCTTCTCTTTGTGGGGGTGCCAATATTTTCGCCTCAGAAAAATGAACACAAAAAATACTCTTTTATAAGGTCATAATTAGCTAATTTATAATGCAATTGAAAGCAACCCTCAGTTTGTCTTAGTATCAGATGAACTTTAAGAAAAAGGTTTTGTCTTATACACAGTATATAAACGTTATTAATTAAAATATGTGCCCTGCTTGGCGTATGTATCCGCCTAGCGACTGGAACGGTTGATGACGCCGCTCCAAAGACATAGCCAGTGTGTGTCTGTGTCTTAAAGAGACCTCAGATGAAGGCATATGAGCGTGATTGTGACTAATGCTGACTTCCTAATTGCACTCATGGGTCTTTTACAAAACGCTTCAGGCCAGCCTGTCTGTGTAAACAAGCATCCCACCAGCACCAAGCAATATCTCTTCCAACAAAAAAAAAATGATGGATAAAAAGAAAAGCAACATAAAATGCATCTTGCAGGAGCATCTGGCTAACACCGAACGCCAGTCTGACCTCTGGCTGTCTCACACACGCTTTTGAGAGCGCACACAAAAGCTGCTTATTTCCACACGGTCATTACAGGGCTACAGAGCTTAGTTATACATGACGTGATATTAATTATTGTTGGTAAACAATGGCAGTTATGGAGATGATTGCATGCAATCTGCTTCACCCGTTCGGCGTCCGCTATTCTCACAAGCGATTAAGAGCCGCAACCAGGACAGATGTTCAAGATGAGTTCATTGGCATCTTTAATTAATTGCACTTGAGATAATTATTCAATCATTGCTTTGATTACTTTTAGCCGCTTCCCAGATTACACACTAAACGGCTGCTTGCTGTCAGTAGGATGGAAAATGGGATTCAGTATTTGCAGTCGGATATTAAAAATGATACACAAGTGTAGTAGCACTGGCAATGACTGCTAATCAGATTTAACTTCACTTGATTTCAGTGTGCTTTAAGTCTGATTGTGATATTTTTGTAGCAGTGAGGCCTGCTGTTTGCCATCTAACGGCAAAACGTTCTCATTTGTATTAGTGTAATGTTAATGTGTCTGTGTATACAATATATTACAGTAGTTATGGAAAGTTACAGGAATGTTCTGGGAAACAAAAATAATAATAATAATAATTTAAAAAAAATTAACAAGTGCTCTAAAGTACCCCTTTGGATTTATTTATTTGTCTTTTTGTTTTCTCGCTTCCTTCCTTCTTTACTTACTACTTACCTATTTACATACTTACTTGCTTCACTATCACAGGTGTGATAGATATGAAATAGTGTTAAACACCTACATACTATACAGTATTTCATAATGAAGAAAAGTTCAATATGAACAAAAAATGTAAGCATCCACTCCTGATGAAAATCCAGCACTGCTGATGTAACCTCTTTGCCTTACAAATATGAACCAGCCCTTCACAGTCTGTAGAGATCACCCAGCTGCATGGCTACTTTGTGTCGAAAACAACTGAAAGAGAAATTGAGAATAAAGTAAGAAGCTCGGTCTTGCTCTTGCTTGCTCTGTTTGTGCTTGTAGCCTGAAGCTTTGCTGGACTGCAGCTCCACTCAGCCGAAAGTAAACAGACATATTTCAACTTGAAAATTGCACCAATAAGTACAGTTTTAGAATTAAAGTTATAATAGCTTGGCAGTTTTACAATTGGCAGTTTTTGAAGATCTTGCCTGTCCTCCTAGTGCTCCTCCGTTTCTGCAACTTTAGTGTCCTGCACAGAGCCCTGACCTCAACCCCACTCAACACGTTTGGGATGACCTGGAACACCGACTGAACCCCAGACCTCCTCATCCAACATCAGCGCCTGATCTCACTAATGATCTTATAGCTGAATGAACACAAATCCCCACAGCCACGCTCCAACATCTAGTGGAAAGCCTTCCCAGAAGAGTGGAGCTTATTATAACAGCAAAGGGGGAAATCTGCAGCAAACCTGGAATGGTTGTTCAAAAAGCATTTATGAGTGTGATGCTCAGCTGTCTACAAATTTTGGCTGTGTAATATACTGGATATAAGAGCAGGTCGAAGGGAATCCAGATATTTTATCGAGGATAGGTGAACTTCTTGATGGTGAATGTATCACTTCTCCTTTTCTGTGGATTTTTTAATTTCCGGGATGAACCTAAAACCAAGGACGTTATTAGAAAGTATTCAGTATAAGGGAACATTTGAGCTTGAGTATGGAACGTGTGAGGACTTACTTTCAGATGTGTTTGGTATTACTGTGTCCTGATCCCTGATGTTGCTCACTGCCTTGTTGCCTGTCTTCAATTTCTGTTTGTATAAAATAAATGATTAGAAATGCTAAATCAGGTCGCACTGCATTAGATTTTCTGAACATGGTCAGACAATACAGATTACAGGCTACATTTTTTCGTCATTCACCATTGCAGAATGTATTTTTCTATGAAAAATGAAGGTGTAAAAGTAATAAAGCAGTTTACCTGTCTGAAAACCTCTAAGATGCTGAAGCGAGATAGCCACGTTTTCTTCTTCGGCTTTGTGAAAACTCCAGGGCCAGTCTCAGTAGTCAAAGGCGTCACGTTTGTCAATCCCCAATCACTGTTTTTGAAAAGCTCCTTGGTAAGAGGAGTGGTGATATCATCAAACCCCCAATCGTCAGAAACATATGCCTTGTGGAATAACCTCTCGACACTAACTTGTCCAGAAAAATCAACAAAAACATTCTGATAAAGCTCCTCAATGTGGTTCACTCCAGATCCACTCAGAGCCTCAGTGTACAGAGTCAGAACTCTGTTCATGAACTGATGAGGTGACACATCAGGAGGAAGCGTGTGTGGAGGACCGTTAGCCAGCAGTTTTAGCAGCAGTAAAATGGCCATGCTTGTGCTGTTCTCGACAGAAATTACATCAGTCCTGTCACTTTCGCTCTCATCACAGAGACTGTCTGAGTCTGGTGGATAAAACAAACACCACTCCAAATCCTCATCTTCGATTGCCTTGAGAAAAGACAGAGTGAAGGCATGCTCTACCCGCTTATCTCCAGCATTAAAGGCCTCCGTGAGGTCAAATGGAGTCCCAGTTTTTGACAGCAGCTCTTCATAGATCCTGTCTATGACTAAACGGTGGAACTGCTTGGGGATGTTCTCACCATCAGCTATACATAGCTTAGGCATCTTGGATAAAAGGTTAAGCACAGATTCTGCCATTTGCCCCACTTGTTCGCTCTTAGCTGCTAACATCAGTGTTCCGGCAGGCTTTCTGCCGGTCGCCCGCTGTGCTCTTAGTATAATCACATGAGCACAGTGGTGCACGGCGAAAGGAGAGATTGTAGGAAGCCTGAAGTTAATGATATATGAGATTCTAGCTGAATCATCATCCAGGCTCGCACTTGATAAAGCTGAAACAATGTCTTCATCTTCACTCCATCGTGTTGTCCTTGAAGTCATGTCTCTTTCAGACTGCAGACAACATTTAATCAAGTTACCACAGTGACCTGGTCATACCTACGTCTATTATTATTATTATTTACATAGATAATTACTTTAGAGGCAAATACAAAATACACATTTAGATCGATTTGTCTTTTATTTACCCTAAAATTCCACAGAGCTGTATTGGAGACTTGGAGATTGCTTGGCTGACTTTGGCAGGATATTCACTGTTCCTAAGAGAGAAATCATCATCTCAAAATCAAATTTATATTTTAATGATAAGAAAAACACAAGTCTCATAACCGGCGCTGGAGAGTTTAAGAGTGTGTTTGTATCTTACGTCGCTGTTCTCGGAAAACTGTATACATATAGGTTTCTCTGTCACTGTGCTAATCTTTTCAGTTCTGTCTTTAGTTGAGTTCAGGCACATACCCCATACATTATAACATCAAACTTACACATCTGTTTAATCAGTAGGACTAAAATGATGTTTTTTACTCTTTCAAACCGGCATTGTTAATAAAATATTTCAGTATCGGCTTCGGGAGAGCTATAGATGGATTGCATTCTTGTAAATCCACTGACACTTTTCTAAACCCTGTCTATATTTCATGAGGAAAACAAACATGGCATTACCTTATTGAAAGACAAGTCGCTGTGTCAAAGTGAATATGACAGAAATTTCTGAATCCACTCGCAAACTAAATCAATTCCACTTGCTAAATTCACACACTGCAGACTGAGAGTGTTACTCTCTGTGTACGCTG
The DNA here is from genome assembly GCA_037577455.1 of Pangasius macronema. Lineage (NCBI taxonomy): Eukaryota > Metazoa > Chordata > Actinopteri > Siluriformes > Pangasiidae > Pangasius > Pangasius macronema. The sequence goes on from CM074972.1 coordinate 3,877,396, forward strand.
TGCGGTGAAACACTGGACCGTGACGCCGGTGTTCCCAATCACGCAGCTCTTCGACATCACAGAGCAGAACTAGTGAGCTGTTAGCATGATGTCACACAGTCTTCCAAAATGGCTTCCTCTGCACTTAACTACAGTATACAGTATACTCTGTACCAAACAACTTTACTTATGCTGCTGTTTATGTCATTTTATGTGCTCCAGACTACAAAGAACACTTTTTTTATCCTTTAACACGTGTTGGAACTGGTGTACGGTGGATATCTATACACTAGCGGGCACTGCTTTCTGCCTAACGTACTACACACTGACCCGTGATGAAGTTGAAGTGTGTAGCTTGCTGCATGCTACAGAATTAATTTCAGGAACTTTAGGACTGTCTGGCTAAAGACAGTGACGAGTTCAGATTTAAATTATCGTGAGAGACGGATTCAATTAGCAGCTCTTTGAATGCTCAGGGACACCTCCATCTTGCACTCCAGCATTAATCTGTCCTGTCTTCCTTTCAATCTTCCCCTCTATTCCTCTCAATCCATCCTGTCTTCCACTCCATCTGTTTCTCTCCTCTCTGCAATCGCTCAACCTTCTCCGTGGTCCATCTGGTCCATCCCTCCATCCCTTCATTCTCGTCTCCTGTCCTTGAATGTCCTCACACAGGATTACACAGACTTTTGAAAAATAGCTTGAGAGTATAGATTTTTATTTTTTTTTTACTGCCGTACTCCATTATCCGGCTGTGTCGCTGTTCTCATACACGCCCGCCTAAGTGAATATTATTAACAATTAGCATAATCTCCATCCTACAGCTCTAATACGCAGTCTGATCTAAAGAAAAGGCTAGGAAAAAGTTCTGAGATAGTCCTGCTTTCTTTCGGTAAATAAGTGACATGTCTCATTAAAGTGAGAAATGGTTTGTACCTCTTCCCACTTCTTTTTTTTTATGGTGTCAGTGTCCCGCAGCTTTCTGAGCTGTGCTCTTTTGACTGTGAGCTAACGCTAAAAGCACTAACGCCTGAAAGAGCTGAGGCAAGCAAGTATAGCTGCCAGGGCTAGCACTCTCTCTCTCTAACTTAACGCACACACAGACATATACACAAACACACACACACACACACACACACACACACAAGCCTTTGACTCAAGTTATTAAACCTAGCACAGATGCTAGCACTCAGTGCGCTAGCCGTTTCTCCCCAGGGGACAAAGAGCGAGCATTTGTGATCAACTAAATAGCTTCACATTATTATGCAGGACTCTATAATTATCTTCCAATGTGACAGCATTCTCAGGGCTCATATTCATCTCACCAGTTATGTGTAGTGCTTATTAAATGGAATTATGGTTTATAATGGCTTGGTCAATAGGGGTGATTCAGCCCATACATCACTGTCAGCATCAGAGCTTTGGGTAAAACTGCGCTGTATGATAAAACGAGCTGTGTGGATTCCAGGTCATGTGCCAGCATCTGTATTTCGTACACATTGTAAAGTCAAAAAGCACTCTGTTATATTAGAAGGGAGCTCCCATTATCGATCATTGTAGCCGATAGTGTTTTCACACACTTCTTTAAAAAGCTACTGTAAATCAGGCTGACGATGTTAATTTGACACTAGCTTTGGCTCTCTTCTCTATATTGCTGAAAAAAAAGCATTCTTATGTCTCTCTTTAGAGAACCAAAGTCCAGGAGGTGGAGCTGGACCTGATCCAACGGCTCCTGTAAAGGCGCAAATATACTTCACTTTCACAGCTGCTACACGAGTGGCATGGTTCAACATAGTCGCTTGGGTAGTTTATGTACATCTGGAGAATTAATTGTGGCATCCACTAGATGGCATACTAGAGCCAAAACATCTCTGTCTATCTGGTTTCCAAGCTGAGCTGTGATTTTAGCTATTTCATTCATAGTAATGTTAAACACACTGACGAGCTCTGCTTCTCTTTAACACTGACCGCCGTCGGCATGATAGCTGCCATTGGGCTGCGTCTCAAATCGAGAACTCTGAGCTTGCATTTAAAAAAAAAATAAATTATACGTTTAGAGAATCCAGAAGACTGGTACAGAAAACAGATCTTTCAGTAGGGTCAAGAGGTTTTTAGAATTGAAGCAGTTACTATAATACAAAAATATATAAAAGCGTTAGTGTTAGTACTCAGTAACGGTTTAGAACAGTACAGCTTATGTGATCGGAGACATGCTGGTTTGTTTATTCAGTTGTGGACACAGTGTCACATGATGCTATGCCTGCTCCACTGTTTCCATTGGTATTGCACCACGAGGACAATTTACGTGGTGTGCACATGTGCACAATGGCATATTTATTGGGGAAATAACGCACAAGCCCATTTTCATTGTAGAGCCAGCAAATGGCTATCTCCGATCTTTTAATATTCAAAGGAAATATGAAATCATGGTTAAAAAAGTACACTGGACAATTATAAACAGATGTATCTTCAGCTCTCAAAAAACCAGGAGTCTGTTTTCTATCAGAGTCGTAGGATGCTTCTGTAAAGGGTAGAAAATGTCCACAAGAGGTTATAACATGCAATATATAATATAACCATAAAAGGAATTATTCGGGTGAAAATGACTTTCTGTATTTCACGGAGCAGTCAATAACAGTCGTCCTGTTCAAACAGACCTCGCTGTAATGTAATTACTAAAACGGGTAAGAGAAACAGCCATGTTGTTATTATTATTGAGTTGCAGGTAAATCCAGGCTATGATGCATAACTCAAATGCTTTACAGTTTACATCACTGAAGCACCTCTGGTTAAACTAATCCAGCTTGTGCAGCACTTTATACAGCATCGCGACATATGGCTAGATAGCATAGCGTTATTGCCTTAGCCAGCAGAAACATTAAGTGAATAGCACTCACAAAATGAAAATGATCCCCTCGTCCTAAAACTCCTAGGACTCAACGTACAGTACATTAGACACATGTTAATTACGTAGCTTTCATATAAGGTTCATTGCAGTTACTGAATTTTGATTCTTATACTGAATATTTAATATTTATAATATTTTATACTGAATAGCTGTCCCTAGCAGTCCAGAAATATTAACTATCCCTTTAATGCATGTAAGAAAGTGAGAATTCCTTTAGTATGAAAACAAAATAATTCATTCACAGTAAATTAAGGTGAATTAATTTCCACCACACAGCCTGAAGCAACACAAAATTAATGTGTAGTTGCAAGGAAATCACATTATTTGGTCACATAGTACCAAATCACAGACACACACACACACACATCACCTTTGGTGTTCATGTGTTTGGGCCAATCCAATCAAAAGAATTATCTATGTATCTCTCAACACACACACACACTTCATATATATATATAAATATATTTATATGGATATATGCACTAATCTGTTTGAAAGTGTTGCAAGAAAGAGGCTCATGTCATACTAAATGCATCACCTGAACACCATCCAGCGTCATTAGAACTACGCATGGCAGCATGTGTTGCGGTCAGATGCAAATCTGGAACAAAATTGGCGACGGACAATGGAAAGCACCCGATATCTACTGTAAATAATGACGATGCATTGCTCATTGATGCTTTGGGGCTGTTTTGTGGCTGGTGGTTCAGGGGTTTTGGTGAAGATTGGACCAGGGCATTTCAACCCAACTCCTGGTTGCCTCTGCCAGGAGGTTCAGACTTGCCATCATAGACAAGATGATGAGCCAAACATACTTCCAGAAATAAGTAAAGAATCACAGAAGAACTGTTTTGCAATGACCACTGAGCAATTGAATTATGGGGTTTGAACACTATAAAAAAAATTAAATGAAACTATGCAGTATCTCTGATAGACATGGCATTGGGAAATACAGAGCTGCAAATATAGAACCTGGAGCATAATGCACTCAGGAGGTTGACCTTCCAAGATCTTTGCTTCTGATTGCATTACATGTTACACACACACACACACACACGAAGACTTCTATTTACACACTTATATTTGAGCGCAGTGGCTATGCTAACTCTTTCACACTTCTCTCTTCTTCTCACACATAACACACAATTCAGCCTTTTTTTTTTTTAGAATTAAGCAGGAAGACATGTTTTTTTTTGTACTTCAGTACTCATGTTAAGTAAGTATCCTTAATCCTCCTTATTACTAATCAGACAGGGGCATCAAGAAACCTTTTATTTAGCTCTGTTTATATTTGTCACTGATGTGTGCTGAGTTTTATGTTTAAGATGGTATGACGTTTAAACAGTATCATTAATAGAGAGTGTCAGGGCGACTGTGTGCTGAGCAAGCAAAGCTGTGTCGGTGAGCGTTGAGTCGTTGATAGCACGAAAGCAAAGTGAAGAGCGAGGAGAAAGGAAGTGTGCGTGGCTCAGTGCTCAGTGCTCGCAGTAGGGAACTACTTTCGAGACTTCATTTATATCGCATTCATTTATAATGACCACACTCACTGACAGCGCTGTCAGGTGAATGTCAGACTGATGTCTGCTAAGAATACTACATATCATTTTATCAGGTTATGTGTGTTATAGGAAATTGCCAGAAGACTTGATATTTTTACAGAGCACAGTTTGCAGTCTGCTTTGCTTTGATCATTAATTGCGAACTACCTCCTGATCTGCTGAGAATGAATTACGTCACACAGTATCAGATGGTATCAGATGTTGATATGGGAGCATTTTTTTAGTGCAAGTATGAATAAATGAGCATGATATCAGACCAATTGTTATACTTGGAACAGCTATTAGAGCTTGTATACAGTACAAGCTCAACCACAAAGACAACCACGTTCCAGTCTTTAGTCTTCACTCTCTATTAGAGATATTGTCTTCCGTATAACTTCTATCATCATCTCTTCAGTCATATTCTTAAACCACGTGCATGGCACAAGTGCGCTCCCCTCCCTGTCTACTTTTAGCTTCTTTTTTGATTTATTCCTTCAACTTTTTCACGGTAGCCATTTTCCCCGAGCTTCCAGTGTCAACGCAATTATCCTAATTAGCGCTAATTCAGCATGGCTGGAGCCATTTCGCTAACGGAGCAGAACGAGAGCCCTAACAAGAACACTCAGAAGAGGAGGGCCCTACGCCCGCCGCCTCCTCCGGGCACTCGGTAACCGTTCCCATGGAGACCGGCTTTCGGAAGTGTCCCAGCGAGGGGAGGGGTTATCTTAGGGGTGTAGCTTGAAAATGAGCACTGAGATTAGGATGTAGGCTGCAATCTGAAAGAAGTGAAGAGCGGTGTACTTCATGGTGGGCAGAGTCCAAGTTATTTTTGGAAGCAATCAGAAAGTTTTAAAGGAAGAAAAAAAAAACAATAGATGTATGAAAAGCTTAAAACTGAGAAGCTACTAAAAAAAATAAGGAACTTTTCAAAGAACAAACTTTCACATGCCAAAATCCCAACCTGCTTGTGTAGCTGACGCACACTGTCACCCCCAAAACTCTATTACCTTAAGCTTCTTAATCTTGATGTTGCGAGTATTCAGACGTAGATCTTATTGGAGGGCAAAAGGATGACATGCAGTCTTTACACTTTTAGCAGCAGAGCCTTTGCGCTTTGGGGGGTTTGACGATGTAATTTCCAGCTGAGAGAGAGAGAGAGCGAGAGCGAGAGAGAGAGATGTTATCATTAATTCTAAATTTGCACATTTTTGTGGTTTGATGATTACAATGTTACAGCCCAGCCGACTGTGTAATCTGCTGCACGCATTATAGGCGATGATGGCTGTGCTGAAATTCTCTAGAAAAGGTCAGAAGCAGTATGTATTTGATGCTATTGTTATTATTGGCAGTGAAGGCTAATGAATATTGGATCGGACTAGGACTAATCTTAAACTCTGGATCGAATTGAACTCATACTGTTTTATACTGTTTATGTGTTCACTGTGCAAGTATCTTCTGGTGCAAAATCAAAGGCCAGATGTTAGATGAACCTAAAACATGTACAGTGGTGTTTTTGCTCTTCGCTGATGGATGGTTTCTTTTTTCCCTGAAAAAAAGAGTTTCAGGATTTTGAGTGCACAGCTGATCCCTCCTCTTCTGTTCAGAGTTTTTTTTTCCTCTGTTTGCCCCCTGCCCTTTCTCATTTCCCTTTTTGCTGTCTGACACATGCTGACAGAAAACAAATGATTTGTTCTCTCTCTCTCTCTCTCTCTCTCTCTCTCTCTCCCATAGACACACACATGCATGCATTTTTCACATTTTTCAGCTCAGGGTTCACTGCTTTGTAGCTGTCAGTGTTGTCAGCAGCCTGAATGCTGACCATCTCACCTGCAGAGGCAGATACGGATATGACCACACATCTGCTGGATATCCTGCTATGCCTTCTTTTGCTTCAGGGCTGCATTTGGGTTGAGTGAATGAGACACTTCCCACCGTTTTCTTTTCTTCTCCTGGGTCAAAATAACGCTTTAGGGCTGCAAGCCTAATGAGCACTTTGGAGGGGAAAAAAAGAACCCTGATATGCTGATGTATTTTAGCCTGAGGTTGGCATGGAACCTTAAGTCTCAAACGGTGTCCTTTGTGTACTTTTGTACTTTTAGTGCAAGTTGTGTGTTCACACTGAGTGTAGTAAAGAGTAATATTAAAGCCCAGGGCCCGTATTCACAGAGCTTCCTGAGCCTAAAAGTTGCTCCTAGTGACAAAATTCTATGAAAAGTCTTAGAATTATGACGTTTTCTTAGAATTTCCCTTTAAATTTAGGACTAAATCTTAGTAAAGATAAAAATGGTTCATGAAACATCTCAGCCCTAAAAACAGCTCCTAAGGTAAAAATTGTTAAGAGTAGAGAGCAGGACTTTTAAGAGGCTTAAGAGTTTCTATAGCAGAGGA
>CM074972.1:3885681-3899612 GCA_037577455.1 Pangasius macronema
TAGTATGGACAGTTCGCTGACTAGCTTAGCTAATGTTAGTGATGGACAGTTCACTGACTAGCTTAGCTAATGTTAGTGATGGACAGTTCACTGACTAGCTTAGCTAATGTTAGTGATGGACAGTTCGCTGACTAGCTTAGCTAATGTTAGTGATGGACAGTTTGCTGACTAGCTTAGCTAATGTTAGTGATGGACAGTTCTCTGACTAGCTTAGCTAATGTTAGTGATGGACAGTTCACTGACTAGCTTAGCTAATGTTAGTATGGACAGTTCGCTGACTAGCTTAGCTAATGTTAGTATGGACAGTTCGCTGACTAGCTTAGCTAATGTTAGTATGGACAGTTCGCTGACTAGCTTAGCTAATGTTAGTGATGGACAAAATCTTGCCTCCCAAGTCACTTTTTATACTGTAAAATAAATTGCTGTAAATACAATGAAACAAATTTCTATCTATCTATAAAAACTAAAAAAAAGTGAAAGCTAGTTTACTAGAAGCTAGCTAGCTATATACCGTGTGTCCTTATCTATGATACAGTATCGTGTATTGAGAGAAAGGAATGCAGTAAGGATGGCAAGTTGACATGGAAATGTTTTCAATTTGAATATTCATGCATATTCATATATCGTTGCATTTTTATTAGGGTAGAGGTGAGGATAGAGATGTTCCTAGACCACGAATAATACCTTCCTGGGTGGAAAAATATGTGCTACACGTACACAGTTAGGAAGTCTTATTTCTTGGGAACTATATAAAGGTTAGGGTTTATGGATCTTTTCAGCGTTATGGTCAAGCTGATTGAGACGAGGAAAAAAACACGATGGAGCATGAATCATCCAGAGGATCTCACCCCCTCCTCTGGTCAACAGTATAAGGTGTACTGAGTGAGATTGACCGAGGTAATTGCAGGTCGTCGACTTGTAATAAGTTGTACATACAAAAGAATTACACAGTACTAAGCTCTTAGATAAGTCAGTGAGCGTGTTGCTTAAGGACACACACTGTGAGCAGGTAGTGGCACAGGTGGGAGGCGCTGTTTCGCTCTTCACGTTTGAATTTGAAGTGTCTTTAATAAGGACGCCTTTAATTAGTCAGCGCAAATGCTTATTAGGTCCATAAATCATTTTTGACACTGTCACACACTGCACAGGCGCATTGGACATTTTCCACAGGTACGGTAAATGCATATTCATTTTCTTCTTACTTAAATATACCTAGCAAGGCTAAATATTATTATTGTACTAAATATTAATGTTATGGTTTGATTGTTTTTGCGGTTTAAACACCGTCCTGCAACATCCTCTATTTTACAGATCACATTTACCCAATGGTATATAGAATTAATAAAACTATGGGTTTCATAACGACCTCTGATTTCCTAGACGAAGCCGAAGAGATTTGTTAAGAAAAAGGATCAGTACAAAAGCGCTGTTGAGTCACGCTTACGTACAGTATATATATATATATATATATATTCTCTTAAGCACAAGGACAGGGAAAGGGACCAGCTTTTGTTCAAATACCCTGAAACACTGAGACGCTGAGGATTTCCTGACCCGGCACGCTTTCTTTTATACGATGAAATCCCTCTTCATTTTTGGAACATCATACGAATGACACACACTCGCTTGGCTCTGTGAAATGGGGCCAGGATAATAGGCGAACGTCAATAAAATCATGAATTCGTATTTCATAAGGTTCCTCCCAACACACACACACACACACACACACACACACACACTCTCTCTCTCTCTCTCTCTCTCTCTCTCTCTCTCTCTTTCTGATCAATCTAAATGTTATCCACCCACATTTATTCCACGACACTCTATTGACAGATGACCCTTCTTTATCCAATCCATTTCACACACACACACACACACGCGCACGCACATACTTCGACACAATGGCACAAGCAGGCGTATTTGGAGTTTACATCAGAGCTACATTATTATGAAAGATGGCTATTTACGTGTCTCCTTTTTAGTGAGGTCGTTTGGGCGGATGGAAAAGGCGCTTTTCGGGATTACGATTCCTCATGCACGCTCCAAATCACACTGCAAATTCAATGTGAAATTGGCCTACAGTGTGCTGAATACTGTCAGCCTCTGATGCACAGGGCTCACAGTGAAAGGGGTCATTTATATGGATTAGTTAATGTGCTTTTAGAGAGAGAGAGAGAGAGAGAGAGAGAGAGAGAGAGAGACCCTGTGGACATATAAATAAGGCTCCTTTTCAGTATGATCCCTGGCCCGTTTTCTTTTTCTCTCTTTCTGTTCTCACACTCTTTTATCATCAGTTATTTGGAAATAATACCAAAGAACACTCTAATTGTCTTCGTTTTCTTGGGTATTGAAATCATGGTCTTATGAAGCAAGATCTACTGTTAGTTGAAGTAAAGAATGAAAGATAAATCAAAGTGCGACAGACAGAGAAGCAGTGAGACGGATAGGGCGTAGCGTGTTGTTGATTTGAGACACTACTACGATTGTCGACGCAACGGTGCAGGCATCACTCTTCTCCACACGGCATGCTTTAATGAACACATAACTGACATTTATCTATTCACTGAAACCTAGAGACGATTCTGAAGTTCATTTGCAAATAAAAGATCATCACGAGTTAATGTTCTGAACGTAATATTGAGATTACACAAAAAGCATCCAAGATATAATATTAAGGAATATATGAAATGTTTATACTGATATACACCTACTATTGTTTTATTCTTTATAATGATTTCTAAAATCTATAACCTTCCACTCAGTTCACACAACATTTCTCTAAATACTCATGGAGATATTTTTGTCAGATTGTAAAACTGTCCTCGCAGAACTTTTTTCAAACAAACAGTTTATATTTGTGACCTCCTGGAGAAGTGTGCGCAGGCGTTCTCTCCGAATTCTTTGCTCCGCTCTTTGGATTTTTTGCGGAGGAGCCGCTGAGTGAAGGAAGGCAGTCTGGCAGAGTTTGAGCGCTTGACACGAGCTTAAGATTAGACCGGCAGCCATTAGTGTCAGAAAGAGCCTCTCTCGGCAGAAAGATGTTAGAGCTGGCCTTGCTAATCCACCCCCAGCTACTGCCAGTTTAACACACCAAGGCTCTGTAATGCCACAATTTACACACTTCAATTTACCCTGGCATCCAACAGCCGAGAGCTATGGCTGGCTGAAATGCTCTCTCTCTCTCTCTCTCTCTCTCTCTCTTTCTGTCTATCGCTTTGACTTTTCTCTTCCCTCTCTCTATCTCGCTCTTCTCTTGTATACACGCACTTAGGATGCTAGATTAAATGCTTTTTTTCTAATTGATTTCATTGTCAGTAAGCTCAGCGGAGACACTTTCCGCCGCAGCTGCCTCCTCGCCCTCCTGAATCCATCTCTCTGAGTCTTCACCATTTCCCCCTCTCTCTGCTCTTCTGTCACTCTGTAAAATGACTCTTGCTGGATGATCCATCATTCTACATGGAGAAGGCATCCCAGTCAACATCTCACGAAGTCCTTTAGCATCTTTTATCTTCGCACTAACTTTGGTGATCATTCAGCCTCTGTTGCACAAGGCTTTTTTTTTTTCCCCCACCACACATTCATAAACTGTCCATCAGTTTGGGTCTGGAAGAGGTGTGTTTTTTTTACAGTGTGTGTATGTGTAAATTCCATAGTGTGTATGTTATATATAAACTATCAACTCGTATATGTATACTCTTAAGATACATTGCTAATTCCTGTCACACTTCTTGGACTACCTTCATTATTCTTCCTCTTCCTTCTCGTTACAGGAAGATGTTTAAGTTGTAAAAGTTGTCAGGCTTATGAGAAAAAAAAAAAAGAAATCAGCAATTAGGTTTACATTTAAAATGTAATCAGGGCCATTTAGTGCAATCAGTGTTCCTTCATAAGCAGGAGATGGAGAGAGAGAGGCCAAGATTAAAACAATACACATTAATTGTTCATCACTGAAACTCATGCATGATGGAAATGTTTAGAGTTGTCTGGGTGTGGCCTAATATTCAAATGAATATGCTAATGAGGCTCCCAGCCTCCAAGCAGGACTAAACACAACCTTATTATTTTATAGTACACAATATCTAAGTGTGTTTCTATTCAGTCACAAGATCACGGAGCGTCTTAGTGCATCACAAATTCTTTCTTACTTTCACTACAGAGCATATTTCACTCCGTACACTAACCCAGAACCCTCAGTCTCCCATGAGGCCTCCGCTGATGAAGGATCTTTTTAGGTCAGTGGCGCCCACGTTCTCATTTATCCCACAGCCATAATTACTATGAGAGAGGAATCATCAGTGATAATTATTTCTGCGCAGCGACTCCTCTAATAGGATTTCCTCTCATCCCTCCCTCAGCAGTCCGCTGACACAAACGGGTTTGGACGTGCCGTCCCAGCGCATTGCTCTTTAGTTCATTATCAGACTTTAGCTGTTATTATTACTAGCAAACGCACAACCGCACTTTGAACTGAACATGATAGAAAGACTGACTAAGGTTGTGAAAGAGGGGGAATTTGAAGAGTTTGGGCTGGACTTCTGGAGCAGGATGAACACTGTAAACAACTGTGATACACACTACTTCCACACTGTGTAGCATTTTGCTTAGCTTGAAATTGATTTGTCAGGATGAATCCAAACCTTGTAAATAAACACAAGTGAAAATGCTGTTTAACCACCACAGTCAGTGTACATTTCAGAAGCAGAGGGCATCGCAATATGATGCAATTTCCTACTCAGAACTGCATAATAACATAATAAGTACAGAAATAGCTATTGCATTAGAACATTAGATCTGACGTACCTTCAAGTCTGGCTAGTGTAAACGTTAAAAGGCGAGACCCCTGTGTGTAAACTCAGGTAATCGATAATCGGTATCATAACACAGTCAAAAGTAGGAAGCACATGTAAATAAGACTCGGAAAGGAAGGCTAAAAAGCTGAAATAAGAAACAGCAGGGTGTACAAACTAATCAGGGAGTAAACACAGAACAGGTGCACACACTTAGGGAACAAACCGATGACAGGACGAGGCGATAAGAACCAAAACGTAAACACATGGGAACCAACTAGTTAGCAAGCTAGTTAATTGTCAACCACAGAGGGAATTTAAAAATGATATATAATTAAAATAAATAAATAAATAAATACTACCCACTCATCCCGTGTGCTGCACGTGCACACTGTTGTGATATAGGTGTTGAATTCGATGCAGCACAGAAGAGGAACATTTTAAAGTAGGTGAACAATTATTTTTGCACAGTGTTGCTAATGCGGTGCCAGAAATATGGCTTGTACAAGACGTGCAAATGGATGGCTGTCACTCATGCACATAATAACACACACACACACACACACACACGCACGCACACATCTGTGTGCTCACCCTGAAAGTTCTCTCCTGATGTTCTTGGGATGAAAACAGGTCAGCTGTGAGAAAGATTGCTTCATCTAAAGGCAGCTCAGGATATATCTCTAATCTCTAACAGTGCATGGAGGGAAAAATGACGGAATTATGCATCGGCGTGTAAAGAAATATCCCGGTGTCTCACTGTTTGTACTAGTGTCTTTGATATATTCCCTTTTTGCAGTCACAGCTCATAAACTCTAGTGAGTTAGCTTGTGTTATCGTTTGCATTATAACGGCTGTAAACATTGCTTCCCTCATTAGTGCAAGTTCTCAAAGACTGGGAAGTGCAGTCATCTTGATTTGAGAAGAATTTACTGACCTATATGTAGTAGGACACACAGGACACTCCCAGGCCATGTAGTCTGCTACTGCTATGGTTACACTATTATCTTTACTGTTTACACTACTACTTCAGCTATTTATATCAAACTCAGTAACATTTGCACTATTGACACTATTGGTCACTTTAACAGAACTGCGTACTGGTCGGTGTTGTAGTCATTGTACTGTCTTGTTCTGTCCTGTGCTGTCTGCACATGTTTGCACTTGTGCACTTTATGTAAAAATGTATGTCGTCCCTGTAGTTCTGTGTTGTTCTGTGTTTGTCTTATGTAGCACCTTGGTCCTGGAGAAACGCTGTTTCGTTTCACTGTGTACTTGTATATGGCTGAAATGACAATAAACTCCACTTTGACTTTGACTATAAAATGCTGAAATAAATCTCATGGTAGGGTGGAGAATGTGTGTGTTTGTGTGTGTGTGTGTGTGTGTGTGTGTGTGTGTCTTGGCATAATGTCAAAGCTACGATCTTTACTCCCTGACCACTTAATTAAGCGTTTGCATGTGTAATAGTGAATAGGTCAGTATTAAACATCTAAATCCTGCAGAATCTGTCCAAGCTGCGAGGCCGATCGATGACCCATGCGGTCGGTGTAGCCCTGATTGCCCTCCTGCCTGTGCTTGTGTGTGTGTGTGTGTGTGTGTGTGTGTGTGTATTGATGAGATGTTTGTGTCGATAGCTCAACAGCAATCCACCACATACTCCAGTTTCTGTGATATTGATTGCTGGACTTCCAACATGGAGGAAGTGCTCCGCTATCGATCTCTGTAGCACATGAGAGTAGTCCAGTATGATAATTTATGTTATGAAGTCCTTACACACATGGTTTATTTCATCACAGAATCTGATTACAGCCTATTTCCTTTTTTTTTTTTAAATAAGAGGATCTAGTAGTTAAATCCATTTTGCACCACATGTCATCTGCTTGATTAATTTCCACAGCTGCTTCATGCTCTTGTTTTTCATATTGTTTTGTTTCTCACTTTTCACACATCAAATCTATTTTTGTCACTGGAGCCATATATATTAAAAAAAAAAAAAGAGTAATCTGGAGTAGGAATGTAAAATGGTTCCTAGAGCTGCAACTTAACCTTCTGGAAAGTTTCCTGCGGTGAAAACATGCCTGTAATGTTCTGACATTTTGAGCTATAAGACTCGAATGGCTGTCATGTGACTTTAATGACATGTTCAACAGCCTGAGAAGAAATTCTGCCTATTTCCATCACTGGATGACCAGAAACTTCACCCATCAAAATAAAATCCAGTAACAGCAATCCTGCAATTCTTTCAACAATAACTTATTTTATTCCATCAATTACTTGAGCTAAATCTCAATTTCCCTTTCCTTAATAAAAAGCCTGCACTCTCTTAACCGTCTGCCGCTTCTGCTGTTGTCTCTGAGCACTGCAGCAAATTACACAGATTTATTATCTTCTAATGTCTTTAACTGCTCTTGACCCTCTTCTACAGATCAAGTGGAGGCCAGTTCAACACAGCCATCCTATTAATGCCTATTCAGTGGTCAATGGAAGATCTCGCTCTAGTGACCGATTGTGATCTGGAGATTTAATGACATTGTAAGTCTTTCCACTTGGAAAGTACATTATGGAACAGGATAATAAGAGTTCAGAGCTAAGACAGCCGTGCTAGTGATTGATTGCCGTATCGTGAGGGGGGGGGACAATAATTATTTTTTGATTTATGAAATGACGGATGGCTTTTGGTCTTGTAAACTATTTACAGAGCTTGTAAATAAATCTGCAGTACCGGTATCGTTAATGCAAAGCAGGCATGTATATTGAAAGAAATGCATTTTTAGCCCAACTATGGAAACGTACACTGGGAAATGTGCGTGTGGTATTGTAACTCATTACATCGCTAAACATCTCACCCCATCCTCAGTGGTTGATGAATTGCTTGATCGCCCCACATCCGCTTCCCCCCCCGCCCCCCAGCCCCATCTGCTCTTCTGCCCACAGCACTAGCTAATGAAGTATACCCCTTTTTATCAACAACAGGTCTTTAATATCAGACAAGTCAAATTAAATTGACCTGCCTATTAAGCTGGACATGATGAGCTAAAGCAGCAGCAGTCCTCTCCTCTAATCTCTTCTCCTAGTCTCCTAGTGAGTGATGATACCTGCTTCATGCTAATACTACAGGCTAATAAGAGGCTGATCTGGTTTTGATGTTAGATATTAACACATCCTCAAAGTAAAGCGCTTCATCGTCTGAATCTGCGCACAGTACGCGTTATCAATGAAAGAAAATTCCCCTCAGGCTAGTAACGAAATTATTTGCAGCTCATTGTAGTGAGAATCATGGCTTGAAAAGCAACATATTCAATACTTCATCAAGAACATGACCGGTGTATGGATTATTGTTTTTCGGGCATAATTAGACCACTCGTGTGTGTTACTGCAGTCTTATTACAGATGAATGATTTTTAAGAGAAATTCTGTTGACCTTTCATAGATGTGGCATGAAGCGTCAAGTCAAGTGGCTTTATTGTCATTTCAATGTATACAGCTAGTACAGTATACAGTCAAACGAAACAACGTTCCTCCAGGACCATGGTGCTAAATAAAACAACGCACAACTAAAGATATTAAAAGAGTCTATATTGTACGATACAAAATAAAATATGACTGAGGAGTCTGTTCCAAGACAGCGTGCTCTGATGTGGCACAGATGAGAAGCGGACCTAAGAGCATGTTCTGTTTAATTTATTCCACAGACGAAAATTTAAATACAGCATGATGTCATAATTTTTTATCCATTTATAGTCGCGATTGATGTTATGGAACTTCTAATACCTTCTGATTATTCAGATTCAAGAATTCAACAGCGCTGTGGTATGTACGGTGATGTGTTTGCTTCATTTTGAGATCCGAACACAAGTGGTGGATTATTGCAGGCTATCATTTAGCAAGCGCATTATTAAGTTTCTTTCTAACACGCTAACGCGTCAGTCAGACCTGCAGCACGCTATCAGTGTCTCCGCAGTGCAAGTAAACATGAGCAACGGAATGATGGATTATCAAAAGACTCTCAGCAACAAAAAGTTAATTATTCTTAGAAAGTAATTAATCCTGGACTGGAGATAATAGCTTTTTTTTTTTTCTTCTCTGGCTAGGTGAGTGGGCTGAGAAATAAGCGTATTTGGTAAAGATGAGCAGGAATCCTTATAATGGCTTGTGGCATTTCTTGATGGCAAAAAAAGAAAAAAAGATGAAATATTAACTGGAAATATCACCAGGAGGGATGGAAAATAAATGGCTTTGGTGTGGCCAGCCGAAGAGATTTAGTGTGATTTAGCACATGTGGATTGAAACCGATGAATGCCGATTGAAGTCGTTGGCCTTGGGTTTGAAAGTGTGTGAAAAACAGACCTCGGAGCAACTTGAGATTGTTTATAAAAGAAAAAAAAAAAACCAAAAAGCGCTTCTCTGCTTTAGCCAGAATTTGCGTGATTAATTGATGTCACTTGTGGAGCCATGTACTTATTCATCATCTTATGACAATCGTATTATAACAGCCAAACGATCTGAGGGAATTCACGTTGGAAATAGGTTACTGTCTGCATTTCTCCTGAAAAGATCACGCACAAGAAGACGTGACCTTAAATCATCTTCCAATCAAGTTCCACACCGAAGCGCTGCCCAGATCAGCGCATTCGGTACAAGAAGGTTAAAAAGCACTACGGCTTACGTTGTTCATTTTTTTTTCCTAGCTGAAGTAAAAGAAGAAAAATGGCATCACTATTGATCGCTCTGTAAACCCTCTGTAATTACTTGCATGCGCAGGCTTGCGTGTTAGGGTCAGTATTATCTCGGCCCATTTTACAGGTCAGTGCTTCGGTTTCAGCAGCAATAAATTACCCGTGTGTAAACACTGGCTTCAACCTTGAGGAGACTTATTGAGTCTAAGCAGCAGAGAGACTCACCAATATGTCTGCTGTCCTTCCCTTTGCTTCAAACTGAAATGAATTACAGCTAGTGCTGACATGCGCTTTATGCAGAACAAGACTTCATGTCTATAGCGATTTAATACACCTCAGCAGGTCTGTGTTTAGGCAATTAGATGAAGAACGAATAACGGAGTACTGTGTACCCCTTCTCTTATTGTACCTGACTCTAATTTATATCTGTACCTGTTTGTGACATTGTTACATATCCCATTAATCATGCTAATGGATTCCTAATGTATGCAAATTCCAATGTGTTTTTCATGCATGCTTATTCTTTGCATATGAGTGAACATTAAACATTTAAACATTTTATTAGCAAAGATGCACAGAGATGTTGGATGTTCCCAGTCTTCTAATATTTAAGAAGTCAATTCAGTTCAAGCGTAAAAGTCAAACAGGAAAGTCTTTATGATTACAGCAGCACTTCTTATGTACAGATCTACAGCATCCAGGTAAGATTGTCCACTGAAGGATGGATGAGTCTTGTGCATTAACTGTGGTTGAACTACATTCACTATTATTAGTATCAGAATATTAGTGCAGCCACTTCCTGGATTCTTCTTCAGCTCAATCAAATCGATATTTGGTGTGACCAAACGAAATCTGTATCAGTTCTCAGCTGGAGAGTTGTTCTAGCATCTCAGGGAACCTGCTACGGTTCTTCTGGAGACTTCTGGCTATTGCTTCTCTTCTTCTATTACTCCATTTTGTCTATCTTGGAAAATTGGTTTCCTAAACTAAACTCCAAAAGCATGATGGCAAGTGCTTCATATACGTCACATGATTTCAGAATCAGACTCACACCAAATCCAGAAATGTTTGTGTAAGTACAGATGAGTGAAATTAAGATCGGTTGCTTTTGGTCATCCCGTGAGCATAATGTTCATGTTTGTCTTTCCTTTGAGCTGCAAAATCAATAACCTCCCAATGGAATGATCACCTTAATGGGTAATCAATGATGCCCTGAATACTGAGCCCCCACAGGGATACACAAAGACAGGGCTCAGTGTGTGTGTGTGTGTGTGTGTGTGTATGTGTGTGTGCATGCTATCACAGTGTACTGCAATGCTTGACTGGATAGCGCTTGCCAAACAGAAGAGATGGCAGTATCGATTAACTGAGTGTGTTTTTCTTACTTCCAAATGGCTGCAGTAATCACCCTGAGCTCAGTGTATTTACGTTCGGCACAGCTTACCATACGAACAAACCGTATATCGCAAAGCTAATATAGCAGTCGTCAGCCATTTTGGCTTTGATTTAAGTTAAAGCAGGGGTACAACGTGCACTGTGCTGATAACGTTATCTCATGATGTTGGCATTAGTCATGTGTGACATCTTTAACGGACACACTGCAGAGACAGCAAGCATTTCAAGGTCACGTTGTCTGTCTAATTTTTAGAACATGCCAGTCATTGGGAATGGCGACAGAGTGTGCATGCATATACGCAAGAGAGACAGACAGACGACAGGGTGAATGAGACAGCTGACAGGAAGACGATGGACAGTCCATGATGTGCATAATAAGGGTGTAGTGATTGTGATGAAGCACTGGAAAATGAAAAAAGAAATGAAAATAATTTCAACAGCTATAAATTAGTTTACATTTGGTGCTAAGTTGCATGTGTATCCACAGACAGCATATATTTGGTACTATTCAAGGGACAATGCAGTGATGCCCAGCTAGCTGGTCATTATAACGAACAGGAGACGTGTAGGTGTCCTATTTTGGGCTTCAAGCCTCTTCAAAACCAAACGATCAAATATTTGAATACATTCAGTGCAAATTTGTTGTATTTTTCCGCATTTTTACAGTATTGTAGCTGTTTTTCCTCGTCCTCGTTCCCTGTCTTTCTCACTCTCTTCTGCCCGGCACACTCTGCATGATTAACATCCCCCTGTAATTGAAATCATTTGCATTCTAATAGAGGGCAATTAAAACCCCGGACAAAATAAACAGCACTTTTGAAGTTATTTTCCTAAAGAGCTGGGCGGCACACACACTCGGCCTCGCTGATTTCACCCTGGAAAGCCTCTGCCTCTTACAGCAGACGTTCTACTAGCATATAGAGTTGCTTTAACTAATTAGATCTAGAGACATGGGTCACTTAAATTTTTCTGTTAAAAGTGTGTTAAAAATGTGCGAGCCATATTTACCTCACACTGCTTTGTGTGGTTTTATAGGTTTTGTCCAACTGATCCTTTGCTTGAAAGTTTGAGTCTGAAGAAGGAAATATCAAATCCAGCACTCTATTGATGTCTGATTCATATCAGATCATTACATCCCCAGAGGCAGTGGCTTGATGTGTGTCTCGAGCTGTGATCCCTGGTTTGGAAGCTGTCAGACAGAGCTGACCCACTAATCCACGGTGACATACCCATAACACTCAGCTCACCTAAGCTCTCATTTCAGGATTATCGTATTAATCCCAGCTTGTTTCTAAGATTCGGCAGCTATTGAGAGAGTCGATCTGTCAAGTTTATCTGGCATTTTTTTCCCCCCCAACACTGGGGCGGCCAGAGTCCTCCTCTCTTTGGCCTGGAGCGAGAGATAAGAGAGGGATGAATTACAGGCTGGAAAGAAGAGAAATGAGCTATGCTTTGGCTTGAGGGACACACTCGAGATGACCTGTCGGATTGGTGTGATTGGAGTGACCCATGTGTCCTGGCCAAGAAATGGGAGGAGATCTAAACTTGGATGTAATGCTAACATTAAGACTCTGACGGGATTTGTTTGGTTTGCTTTGTTAAAGACAAATGCTTAGATTGCATTTCTCTGGGATAATACTGTAGATCAGATCACATGATTAAACAAGAATTCTACCATAAACATTTGAATTAATATGCTGTTTGTAATGTCAGATAGCATTCTGTAGGGCATCTTCAGCTCAGCCTTGCTTTCGCAAGCATTCTTTGTCACACCTCCCATCCAATTTCTGTTAAAATCCTGCGCAGAGGATTGTTGGAACGAGAGTGGCGAGCCGCTGTTGATGATACCGGGAATAAAAATTGAGGATTTAACAATACACAAAGAGAAGTGAATATTGTCAGACAGCCAATCACACTCCAGAATTCATAATTTCGTCATGCAAATTTTATTGGTTTTGTACTACACTGTACTACAAATTTTATTGGTTTCCTAACACTGAATGAATGACTAGAATGAATGTGTCTTTCCCAAACTAAGGATCATCATCTCATGAATAATCCATGGCCTTACTTGTACATGTCAGTGCAGCTACTGAACCTTTCAACGAGAAAGCGACAGGAACAGCTGTTTGGCCTTTTCTGTGCAGATAACTCTCCTTTCTATGCTCTCTCTCTCTCATTTTTTTGTCTCTGTATTTCTTATTTTGTCTCTGTTATTATCTGTCTTTCTCTCTCTCCCTCTCAAATTTTCTCTCTTCCACGCATTTTTCTCTTCCGGCTCTCAGGTTTGTCAGTGATTAATCCATCACGATAGAGGAAAAGAGGGAGCGAAAGAGAGAGTATTTTCTCAGCAAATTTCTGCACTATAAACACCTCGCTGTATATCACTCCAGCGCACTCGGACTGGAAAATACTAAAACTCATTTCCCAAATATCAGCTGCTCTCTGTGCCCGGAATACCACTGAGCCCATTACATTAATACCCTCAGCTATTTTTATTCAAAGCTGAAAGCACCTCTCTGACATACTGATAGCATGTAATAGCATAGCAGAATAAAATCACCCTGAAACGTAAACGCATTCATATGCAGATGTGTTTCATTCTCTTATGTCCGTGAGTCTATCGACAGGGGGTCGGCCTCTTCCTGTCTGACAGTGTGACTGACTGCACTGTTAAGTGTAATTACATCTGACTTCAATCAGTCCCTAATGAAATAAGGCTCCATCACCACTGAGGCTGGAGATATCAGTCATCTAATTGTTTCAGCACTTCACTGACGATTGAGCCTCATTCGTAAAAACACAGTCGATTTGCATTAGAAGGAACAATCACATGCCAATATTACAGTCATTGTTTCTTATGGAAGTGTTCATATGGTCATGTGATATTTAGATGGTAGTAAGATGATACCAAAACTTACAGTATAGGTAACAATAAATACTAATGGTAATGTGATGAGATGTCAGAATGTACTATAATATAAAATACAAAACAATATTACACTACACTACAACATACCATGCCATGCCATGTCATAATGCACTATACTATGAAATACAATACTATACT
>CM074972.1:3927522-3937697 GCA_037577455.1 Pangasius macronema
GCACAAATTGCTGAAAAGGTTAATGCTGGCTATGATAGAAAGGTGTCAGAACACACAGGGCATCACAGCTTGCTGTGTATGAATGCCCATGCTGACCCCTGTCCACCACCGAAAGCTCCTACAATGGGCACATGAGCATCAGAACCGGACCATGGAGCAATAGAAGAAGGTGGCCTGGTCTGAAGAATCACGTTTTCTTTTATGTCATATGGACAGCCAGGTGCTTGTTCGTTGCATACACAGGGAAGAGATGAAACCAGGATGCACTATGGGAAGAAGAAGGCAAGCCGGCGGAGGAAATGTGATGCTCTGGGCAATGTTCTGCTGGGAAACCTTGGGTCCTGGCATTCATGTGGAAGTTACTTTAACAAGTACCAACTACCTAAACATTGCTGAAGGCCAAATACACCCCTTCATGGCAAAGGTATTCCCTAATCTCAGTGGCCTCTTTCAACAAGATAACGTGCCCTGCCACACTGCAAAAAATTGTTCAGGAATGGTGTGAGAAACATGAGTTCAAGGTGTTGATTTGGCCTCCAAATTCCCCAGATTTCAATCTGATCGAGCATCTGTGGCATCTGCTTTCTGAACCTGATGTACTGAAAGCTAGGACCTGTAATGCCACTGCAGCATAATCTCTATAGGGTGTAGGTGTTCACTTGTTTCAGTCAGACATGCGTAGTTTAGCCTTTGTGCAATAGAAAGTATGAGTGTGTTTGTTTTTGCCAGATGTAATCGTGTAGGTGCTGTTGTGGGGATGTGCATGGTGGGCATATCCACTGCATGCTCTGTATGCACATGAGCGCCGGAGCCGTCTTTCAGCCCGCTCCTGAATTAGTCAATGCTTTAGTCACGTCAGCTCCTGTTAGCGCACTCCTGTCATCCCCTTGCACACTACCCACTGGCACTCTCTCTGTCTCTGCACCTGCTTGTCCTTCTCTCCAGCTGCTGACCTCACATCCCTCTGTTCTCTAAAATGATACTCTGTCTCTTTTTTTTTTTTTTTTGCTTTTCAGTTGTACTTATTTGTGCACACAATTGCAGTTGACAAGGCGACTTCAGGAGACTGCAGTATGAAATCAGTCTGAAAACGCTTTCCGTGATATCATGATATAACATTTTGAAACGTTATTTACTTTTAATGTATTGCTTCAGCAGCTCTGCTGTCTCTTCCTCTCTGTTCCTCTCTGCGTGTGCCGTAGGGTGAGTTCTGGTCAACCAGACGACAAGAGGACATGAATAACAATTACCATACAGTCATTCCTCATTACCCGGCTTTATGATATTTAACATCGCTGCAGGGAACACACATAGGGTCTGGCATTGAAAGCCATTTACACAGCAAGAGTAGATGGTGTATGCGTGTGCATGTGTGTGTAATTGGGCTACGAATGGGCAACAAGTGAAAAAGATATTATTTGCGTTGTTTTTGTTGTTGTTGTTGTTTGTTCTGTTTTTATGGCTTTGAATGTGACAATGCAAATGCAGCCAGAAAGTGTTTCCTACCTAATCAAAATGGAGGACATGCGTTACAATTTATGGTATTAATACCACTATTGTTGGCATAGATGCTAAATATTATTCTCTACATAGTGTACTATTTGTCAGTGATGCTATAGCAACAATTACGTAATAGTGACAAGTACGACGGTGTCGTAGACTTAGCATTAACATCATGATCGGAGTAATGTTTTATTTGAAATATAGCACGTCAGGTGTGAGACATGATGTAACACTTATTCTAACAGTTATGACATATGTGCCATAACATCTCATAATTATGTGTAATCAAGTATGATATCTAGAGCACATTGAAAAAAAAAAAGAGCTTATAATGTAATTTTATTATCCGTAATCGCAATATTGCTTTACAACTGGATATAGGATGTTATGACTGTCTCATGTCACAGGGTTCAAGGTGAAGCAGCAACTTGCATAAGTATGAACGTTGTAGTTTCCCAAATACAGAAGAGTCACTGCAACACTTGACATCATGACACACTCCAGTGGTGTTGTGTTTGTTCTGGTAATGTGTAAGGTTCTCCACTCGTCCACAGGAGATTTGTGAGTTTGTGCAGATGTTTGGATTGGATTGGAGCTGTCCTTTATATACAGAGTTAAAGAGTGTGTGTGTGTGTGTGTGTGTGTGTGTGTGTGTGTGTGTGTGTGTGTGTGTGTGTGTGTGTGTGTGTGTGTGGATTGTGCCAAGCCTCAGTACAGTCCTTACCTCCAAAACAGCAGGTTATATAATCCTACAAGAGGCTGGTAAGCATGCACTTATGCAACACTGGCCTCAAGTGAAAGCTTCCCCTCTCAGGCTGACTGAAAACTAACAAACCGTAGAGATTTAAGACTTGAGGACGCGTTAAGTTTCATCTTATTAATAATATTATAAGAAAACAAAATTCTTCCATCTGACCAAATACAAAGTTTGAGACTGGAAGTGTCTTTTCCTAATAGCTGGTTCTGAGACTTCACTGCACAAAAGGAGAGCAAGTTAGGATATATTAAATAAAGGAAATGCTATCTAATATTTCTAATTATGAGATTATTAGATAAAAAAATATAGTATAAATAAAATATAATATATTTACTCATTTTAAGCTAATTGTATTATTCTGGTAGTAGATCATTTTAAGTAAAATTGCCTAACAAAATTATATAACAAAACAATTTCATGCTTGAAATGAGTGAAAGTTATAGAAATAGGCTTAATATTATAATATTTGCTTAAATACAATCTAATAAAAAAGAAATTTCATGAATTTGCCTGTATTTAAGACATTTTTTGCTTGTTCAATATACACAAATGCTACTATTTGCTGCACATGTATACAGTATAATACAGTGTAATGTGTATAAAATCTTATAATCTGTATTAGTAATTATTATTATTCGTGACTCCTCCTTACTGGCGCGGTGGAGTGTTAGAGCAGAGCGAAACACTTGCGTGTGCAGACAACTCTTTGCTGAACTTTCCCCTCTAACAGAGTGCAGATGCAGAGAGTCATAAATGAAAATGACGCCAGTAATTAGACCCGGTCAATAAAAGTTGTAACTCTGTGTCCAATTAGCGGGCCTGACGGGTTCTGCAGCCGTATCCCAGGTCTAAATATCGAAGTGACCAAGACACTGCTGACTGAGACGACCACGCAGCAGGAAATCCTGAGATTTAGCCTTAAATCCAATCCTGCCCCGTTAGGCCTTATGCATACCTGCTTCAGCTCTGCATCAGCTCAGACGTGTGAGCTAGAGCTGAAACATCACTAAACTCTGTGTGTATGGCTGTGTGTGTGTGTGTGTGTTTAAGTATTTATGAGGTGATTTCGGTATGTACAGCGAGGGCGGTGGTTCAAATCCCAGAAGGAACTACTACTGACTATTGATTAAACTAGTATAATATTTTCTCTACTTATATTAAAACAATAAAGCACACAATATGTGCCCTGCTGCATCCATTTAGAGTTGCTTCCAACCAACATATTTTGAGTCTCAGTTTTCTTCAGATAGTAAATGAGATTTTTCGCTTATTTAAATATCGACTGTCTCAAACACTTGTTTTGGAGTAAAACGGGCCTAAAGTCTACAATATGTTGAAGCTGGATTTTTTCATCCAAATACAAAATGGACATAAATAAGATGTATGCAAACTGTCGCATAAACAAGAATCAGGGGTGCTAAAAGGTTTATACGTTTTTAAAAAAAATCTTAAGGTTATAGAGTTAGAGTTATGTGTCGGCACAGCAGTAATTAGCTGCATTAATAAGTAATAATTATGTGAAGGTTCTCACAAGGGTAGTAAGACCAGTGTGTGTGTGTGTGTGTGTGTGTGTGTGTGTGTGTGTGCATGTGTGTCTCTGTGGTCATGTGTGAACATCCTCTATCCTTTTCTTCTTTTCTTCTTTCAACTGAAGCCACACACCTTTTAGAGCCACGAAGATGCGCATCTAAACCAAAGCTAACCAGTGACGGCTTAAAAAAAAAGAAAGAAAATGTCAACAGCAGATTCCCTCTCTCTCTCTCTCTCTCTCTCGGCTTCTCTCACTCAATCTCCCTCTCACTTTTTTGCCTCCTTTCTTTCTCTCTCACTCTCTCCCCCTCTCTCTTTCTCTCTCTCTCTCTCTCTGCTACATCAGTGTAGCAGCAGTCTTTCATGGACAGTGAAGTGTAAAATGGATGGAGCGAGAGACACAATGCTGCTGATCAATCTGCCACGGAGGAGAGAACTCTGGGTAAACGCGTGCGTCAGGGTCGAGCAGGGAGAGAAGCGTGTCCGAGAGAGCATGGATAGAGAGAGAGAGAGAGTGTGTGTGTGTCTATGTGTGTGTGAGAGAGAGAGGGAGGACAGGTTCATTGTCACGCTCTAGAATAGGCTCAAATTCGCTCTGACTGGGCTTTTTGCTTGAAAGAATCAGAGATAAACAGCATAAAGCAGAACAGGCAAGCGCACATTCCCTGCCTCTTCACAACGCTCGACAGACCTTCATTATTCCTGCACTCTTTTTTTATACACATACAATGACACTTCTATCAGTTTGTCCTGGAAGCACACAATAACTCACCAACAGAGCAAATCTCAGAGCGAAAAGAGTCCCTGTTTTCATGATCATGGCACAAGAGAAACATATGGCATTCAGAGTTGCAGGAATATGCACTAACCGACACACTAGACTGATTATATATGTTACAAGGCATTGTAGTAAAGGCTTGTGGTTGAACTTTATTCAGAATCCAATGTATTTTAACAAGCAGTTTTCGCTGTGCGAAAAAATCGGTTTTGCTCAGCCTATTTTTGAACGTTGAGAAAAGCCTCGTGGCTGAACCATTACGCTGGTTGAGACAGTTCCAGTCGTGTGCAAAACTTCATCAGGAATGCTTTCGATCCTGTTAACAATTTTCAAGAATTTCTTTAACACTTTTTTCTGGGTTACGGCATAATTCCATGTGCGCTAATATAATGTGTATTATTATTGTTCTAAATTAGTGTGAAGACCTTCTACAAGCAGGGGTGTACAAACTTTTGACTGTCAGTGTACACTATGAAGAGGTGGAGTTTGCGATATCTAAGCAAATCAGCCTCTCTGATTTTCTTGAAGGACCAAGTAATGACAGTGACATTCTTTCTAAACAGCATAATAATTGTAGTATAATCTTAGTATTTTGCTATAATGGTAGTTTGTTTTTTATTGTGCTGCACTTTTATGCTCAGAACGTAAACAAAATAAATTACCAGCTATACAGCAGCTATGTGCTTTTCTCTTCACCGTTTTACGTAGTTCTGATGTTTCCAACCTACAAGAGTCATGTTAGTCCTTTCACCTAGTGGCTGCTTCCTTCCTTTTATTTTTTTCCCCACTGATTATTATTTTCCCTCTTGAACACACCCCATGCTCCATCCCTTCATTTCCACCCTTCCGTTCGTCCCCGCGGGCGATATCTTGCTGTGTGACATCACGCTGCTTCCTGTCTCCTTGCCAGTTTGACGACAGCTTCCTGTTCCGCATGTTGCTCACTGTCTCCACCACGGCAGATGCTGTCGCCACAGCAACTGTCACTCAAAAGGTTGAACAGGTGGACAGAGGTGTTTTGCATACAGAGAAGCCCTTCAACACGCAGCCATCCGATAGATCGGCAAATCTACGTAGAGTATATTGTGTTATGTTTTCTTTTCTTCACGCTGTATACGGTGAACTTTTCAGTACTGCTCAGTGGCGTTGGACAGAATCAGAGTACACAACTGCTAGTTTACTAATCTATCTCAGGTAACTACATTATATGTTCTATGGACTTACTGTTACTGCAAAAGACATTGTAACATACAGTAGCTGTAAGTGTAGTGAAAGCATCAAAAGAAATTACATAGATTACATAGAACTGAAAATGAAATGACCGTAAGAATTTGATCTAAACTGTTGGACAATATTATTTTTGTTAGGAAAACTTTTTGCTTGGACTGGCCAATACATACAAAAACAGCTTGTGGACAGGTGCAGGAAACTACCAGTTATAGTATGTTTAAAATTCCTGTATATCAGTGCTTGGGTTTGACTCTAATACTGTTGTTGTTTCTGCTGATAATGTCGTTGTTGCTGTTGTTGTTATTGTTGCTATTGTTGTTGTTGTTCCTGCTGCTAATGTTGTTGTTGCTGTTGTTGTTACTGTTGCTATTGTTGTTGCTGTTGTTGCTGCTGCTAATGTTGTTGTTGTTGTTGTTGTTACTGTTGCTGTTGTTGTTGTTGTTGCTGCTACTAATGTTGTTGTTGCTGTTGTTGCTGCTGCTAATGTTGTTGTTGCTGTTGTTGTTACTGTTACTGTTGTTGTTGCTGTTGTTGTTGCTGTTGTTGTTGTTGTTGTTGCTGCTACTAATGTTGTTGCTGTTGTTGTTACTGTTGCTGTTGTTGTTGCTGTTGTTGTTACTGTTGCTATTGTTGTTGCTGTTGTTGCTGTTGTTGCTGCTGCTAATGTTTTTGTTCCTGTTGTTGTTACTGTTGCTGTTGATGTTGTTGCTTCTACTAATGTTGTTGTTGGTGTTGCTGCTGTTGTTTTTGCTGTTGTGGTTGTTGTTGTTGCTGTTATTGCTTTTGTTGCTGTTGTTGTTTTTGTTGCCGCTGTTGCTGTTAAGTCCATGTTTGTCTGTTGATGGAGCTGGCTGAGCCAGACAATTTTCCATGAACGGACAATAAATTATTATCTTAAATTAAAGCGCACACAAAGACACATCATTTGTATTCTAATGTTTCATCCTAATGTTTTCAGTACAACATACATTATCTTACTTGAGAGATTAATAGGCTGTTAGACCCAACATTACTGTAACTTAATAGAGAGAGAGAGAGAGAGAGAGAGAGAGAGAGAGAGAAAGAGAGAGACATTAGCATGTTTTTGATAAGAGGAGATGGATAGCACTTGGGACCCGGCTTTACAGTGTTACATTATCTGAATGATACAACCACATGTTGATGTGATGAGCTGTGTAAGAATACATACTGAAGCATATAGAGATATTAGACTTGGGCTTGTGCCAGCAACCATGGCCGTGTGCCCATCCGTCATTCCTGTCCTATCGTTCCGGTGGTCCAGGTAATGTACTCATGTGGAAGCAGTAGGGATTAGCATAACTAGATGTTGGGTACTAAGTCTGGACAATATTTGCTGATTTGATTTCAACCCCAGATGCTGATTTATCATTCGATTCTTTTCCTCATTGCGTACAAAGTCCTGTTCATGACATTTAGAGCTTTGAATAGTTGAAGTGCCCATGTATCTTGCTGATCTCCTGAAGCAGTAAAGTCAACCATGAGCATCATGCTCAGCTGAGTCAGGACTAGAGGTTTTTCTTACATCGCCCCTAAACTGTAGAACAGTCTTACGGAGAGCATTGTTTAACTAAGTCTTGGCACAATTTATAATAATTATCATAGATGTACTGTAAATTCATTAGTTATGTATTATTAATCCATTACTGACATTGGTTCTTAGATTATTATTATTATTATTATTATTATTATTATTATTATTATTATTATTTCTATGGCGAATCCTGTTCATCATTCAAACAGGCTTTGTTTTGGGTACAAGTGATTTCTTTCAACATTTTGCGTCAGTCCAAGGCTGGATGCTATACTTATATTTCCTGGCAGCAGTAAAACCAGCTAATACTATCCAAAAGAACAAAGAGTCAAATCATACTAGTGTGTTTCTTTAAGTTTGGCTCCATTTTTACAAGCCTTAATGACTGTCTGAGTCGGTGAAGCACATTTTACAGTTCGAGTCAATCCAGCATTAGCATTAAAAGACAGCTTTTACTCAGTCTGAGATCTCAAAATTAAATTAGTGTTAGTAAAATTAGCGTTAGCATGGCAGAGACACACTTAATTAGCAGTGCTGGCTAATGATTGTCTTAATAGTTGTTGTTTTTTTTCTATAACAGAGCTTTAGTGTGTGCCACAAAGAAACACTACGTTGAAATGCTCTAATAATGCTTAGAAAATAGACAGACAGATGTTTTGACCTGCTGTGCTGAACCAAATAGTTGCAGACTGTTTTCTCCCATCAGGTCACTTTTACTGAGTGCAGATTGTTTTCAGAGGAATAATAACGTGTAGGCAGAAATGCTCTGAAAACTCACTCTAGTCTTTACTATGAAAGCAAGCCACTGAAAATACTGATTTTGTGCTATTTAAAGAATTTGCACAAATGAAATGAGCTTTTGGGTTTGATGGGTTTTCCCACAGACACGTATGTGATTTCAGCTTACACATATAGTAGCGAAAGCGCCGCCTCTTCTGCCGTCCTTAAAAACAGTCGCTTTGTTCAGCACTGCTTTGATTTCACTAATCTCCCTCATATTGTAGGGTCGTTCAGTCTGTCTCATTTGTGGTCAAACATTATCTTTGGCTTGCACTCAGGAAATCTTTACCGTCTTACTTTTGAATTCTCAGCAAGACTGACCCAGAATCTCTTATAAACCCTTATAAAACCTTTATATGACACCTAACATCATTTCTCAAATTTCCGCCAAGCTGCAATCATTAAATCTTCCACACTTGTCGTCTTCAAACTGACACTTTGGCAAATCTAGGCCTATCCTTATCGTCACTGAGAAGAAAATGAGACGTATTGTGAAAGCGGACATGTGATACGGCAGCTCAGGATCT
Source organism: Pangasius macronema (assembly GCA_037577455.1). Taxonomy (NCBI): domain Eukaryota; kingdom Metazoa; phylum Chordata; class Actinopteri; order Siluriformes; family Pangasiidae; genus Pangasius; species Pangasius macronema. Next base: position 3,936,180 of record CM074972.1, read on the forward strand.
GTCTGGTATAATTCTGTCAGTTTGGAGTGATTTGTTTCCATGCCTGTGAGGTGATGGGAGTCTGAGCGTGTCTCCGCGCGTCCTCCCCGTTCAGCCAGCAGCCATAAAAACTGCTCGATTCTTCTAGCGCTCTGCATTATCGACGTATTAAACTTCTCTCATCCTCTTAGGGAGATACAGATCCAGGTGAGAGTGAATCTCGGTGTGAAATTAATTTTCACGATGCTTGGTTTACCCCCACTTTCACTAAGTCTCTGATTACATCTCACAAGCAGCTCAGCACCACAAAATGAAGAACACAAATCACTTTCTCCTTTTGCTCCTAGGTCACAACCTTGCAGATTTCAGCTCTGATCAGAGCCGTTGTGTAAGGCGAAGGCCACAGATCTGATTTGCCTTGTTAGTGTTATCCAGTCTTATCCCGCTTGGTTTATAGGCTTAAATTCTCGTTAGGAGCAACCTCAGAATGAAATTTTTGATACTGTAGATACTATTTTTATTTTAGAACAAAGGTTTAATGGATAAACATGTCAATGTTCATCATATGAAAAATGTAGCTGTGCAAATTCCATTACAATCTTCAGAAGACACCCGAATTGTCTCTATATGTGTGTCTTTGTCTAGGAGTGTTGTCTTTTACATGCTCCAATACTTTGAGGTGATGGACGTCCTCATTCTTTTCAATTACTCTATTATTTGTGCTATTATTGAAAGGGAGACTGTGCATAGAAAAAGTTTTTATTCAGTGGGTTCTTGGTATAATTAAGGGTTCTTAGCTTCCTAATACTATTCTAGGTTGGATTTTTTTTTTTTTTAAAGAGAAACATTCTGCTGTAGGGTTCCCCAGAGGCACCACAGAAGAGCCCTTACCTGTTCTTAATTCATTCATATTTGGCAATCAGTTTATCCTTGTCTGGGTGATGGATCCAGAACCTATCCTGGGAATGTTGGATGTGACGTGGCAATACACCCTGGATGGGACGGCAGTACATTATTTACTGGGATTGTTTGTTGGTTGGTTGGGTGGTTTGTCCATTCAGTCTTTAATTTGTTTGTTTGTTTGTTTCTTCCTTCATTCCTTTGTTGGTTGGTTTCTGGATTGGGTTGTACACTTGCTCTTTTTATTTATTTGTTTGTTCATTCATTCCTTCTTTTCTTTGTTGGTTGTTTAATTGGCTGGTTGGTTTGTTCATCTGTTTGTTCTTTCATTTGTTTTTGTTTTGTTTTTGTTTGTTTGTTCCTTCTTTCATTCCTTTGTTGGTCGATTGGTTCTTTGCACTAAAGTATTGCACTACTCAGTACCCAGTACTCACTCTAGAGTGACCACACTGCACAACACACTTTAAAACTAGAGATTTATCTCTCTGACTGGGACAGTTTTCCCAGTGAATCATTGCTAATGGGACAGATTTCCTAGTGCATTACGGCTACTGGGACAGATTTCCTAGTGAATCATTGTTAATGGGACAGATTTCCTAGTGCATTACTGCTACTGGGACAGATTTCCTAGTGCATTAC
>CM074972.1:3943789-3946289 GCA_037577455.1 Pangasius macronema
TGACTGTCCAGTGTGTGTCTGTCCAGTATGTCAGTGCAGTGTGTGACTGTCCAGTGTGTGTCTGTCCAGTATGTCAGAGCAGTGTGTGACTGTCCAGTGTGTGTCTGTCCAGTGCGTGTCTGTCCAGTATGTCAGTGCAGTGTGTGTCTGTCCAGTGTGTCAGTCAGGTGTGTGTCTGTCCAGTGTGTCAGTCAGGAGTGTGTCAGTCCAGTTTGTCAGTCCAATGTGTATCAATACAATGTGTCAGTACAGTGTGTGTCACTCCAGTGTTTGTCAGTACAATGTGTCAGTACAGTGTGTGTCAGGCCAGTGGGTGTCAGTACAGTGTGTGTGAGTCTTGTGTGTGAGTCCAGTGTGTGAGTCCAGTGTGTGTGTCAGACAGGTGTGTGTCAGTCCAGTTGCTAGAGTAGTGAGTGGGCTTCCTTTCGTTGGCTGTGTGGTTTTGCTCCCTAGGTCACTTTTAACAGAAGAATAAACGGCAGAACATTTTCAAGAGAATTATAGCATTTATAATAGTTTCAGAGAATTTCACAGTGTGAAGGCTTTTCCCAGGCTGTCACACTTTTTGTCATGTAGCGTGTGAGAGTGTGAGTTGGACTCAGCCCACACAAACACCAAACCGTACAAACCCGTCATTTGGAAAAACGAGCTGTAACTACACACACATACACACACACACATGCACACACACACATACCCAGCGGCGCCTGAAAACCCACAACCCCGGCCTCACACTCCTAGACTGAGTCACTGCGGCATCGGAGGGAAATGCTAAAGACACTAAAGACGAACACACGACACAATGCTAATGAAACAGTGGGGTATTTGTGGCAGAGCGACTCACTGCAGTGGAATGTCAGGGTAATAGAGCAACACCACAGGAAGAAAGAAAAACTTTTACTTCACTTTATAAACCCGTCTATCCCTCTTTTTTCCTTCTATCCCTCTCCTGCACTTTGTTCTCCTCTCGTTCCTCTCTCATCCTTTCACTTTTCCTTATTTATTATGTCAGTCAGCCATTTGCTTCCTTTCTCTCAAACTCTTTCTCTCGTCTTCCCCTTCTTTCTATCTTTTCTCTCATTCCCTCTCTCCCTCTCTTTTGTCTATCTTTTTGTGATATATAGACGTCTCCATGGCTGGTGCTTGCACTTGTATTGATTATAACATCTTCACTGCTCCTATTGCCATAAATGAGCCTCCCATCTCTCTCTCTCTCTCTCTCTCTCTCTCTCTCTCTCTTTTCTCTAAAGCAGCATTAGTTATTGAACAAATCCCTCCATCTTAGTCCGTCTTTCAGTCCAAAGAGACAAAATTAAAAGTCGGAGAGGAAAAAAGGAGTGTAGTACAGCGCCATTTCTTACATGACAGGTTCTGAGAGATGTTGAAAGTTAGGAACCCTCTCTCTCTCTCTCTCTCTCTCTCTCTCTCTCTGTCTCCCTCTCATCAGCTGTTGGAACAGACAGTGTCGCGTTACGGCCAGTGTGGCGGCTGCCAAGTGCCTGCAGCCATTTGTGGCTGGAAACAGGAGCGAAGGAATGGAGACTAAAATAAGGGCAGAGAATGAAGAGAATGAGAGATTAGGGTAATAAATGACGAATGAATTGAGCGAGAGTGGAATAGTTCGAATGGATAGAAAACAGAGATAAAACAATCATGAAACCAAAAAGGAAGGAGTGATGAAAGAAGAGGTAGCTGGCTTTAATAACCCGATGAAAGAGTAAGAGGAATAATGCGGATGGAGTGAGTAGCACTGGTCATTTCAGGTCAGCCTGAGACGGAGGGAAACTCTTAGATTGTGTATTTTTTTGTGCGAATCTGTTCAGACGCAGGAGAAGTGCACTAAAAGCTGCAGGAAGATGAAGCGGGGAACTTTGGGGCACTTTGTGCACTCGGCTGTCGCTGGCTGATTTACATGGCAGAGGGGGCGGAGCCATGAGAGGTCCAACTACTAACTGATACTACGTCACCCTTACGAAACCTACCTGAAAAACCCAAAATTTTACGGATCAACAAGGCCCAGTGTGACAGATGACATAATGCACTTACTTTTTTTTTTTTTTCATCCAAGTTTGATAGCAATACTGATGTCAAAGCTCTGAGTATCAGCTGATACCTCATACTCCTCTCATATCTGATGATACTCTCTCTGAGCTCCTTTTCCAAGTGATGTGAAACCCCAGAAGCATGATGGAGGCTTTTTTTTTTAAGGACAATGCTTGCCTCACGTTCACATACAAGACCAGTCATGGATCAGATCGGAAAATCCAATGTCAAATCAGATTCAAACCATGAATTTAAGGCCAATATTGGTCAGGATTTTAGCCAGAGAAGTCTTCACCTACATACACATGTCAATCTCTGACTTCGAGTTTAAAGAGGTGTGCGTCACTCACAATTAGTAGTAGTGGGTTCATCAGTGCCACATTCTGACCACCGCTGGAGCTTTTTGCTTGTTGGACCCAATTAGTTTCTCAATCCAGCAGTGACACTAGAGATAACT
>CM074972.1:3948789-3958789 GCA_037577455.1 Pangasius macronema
ACAAGTCCAGTATTTCATTCCACTCATAAAAAAATGAGATACAGCCCAGGCCATGCCGTGGAGGGCTCAGTGCTTATCCGCTAATCTTATATTCCCATTACTCTGAGAGAGAGAGAGAGAGAGAGAGAGAGAGAGAGAGAGAGAGAGACAGAGAGACAGAAAAAGCAAAAGACGGAGTGTGTTGATCTTCACCTGATTTATGTGTGATCATAACTGTTTTAAGCTGTCATTGTGATAACGATGGCCCAGATTATGACAAAATCAAGAGCTTTTCGTCAGAGCGTCACATCTCATCATCATCATCATCACACACTAACGCACACACGTACGCTGTGTTTTATGATGACAGGCGAGGAATGCTCGGAGGAGGCCGAGCGAGGCATGGCGGAGCAGCAATACAGCTTTTCATGTATATTTTAGGACTAAGGGAGAGGGGTTCGCATGGCGTTTTCACGCTCTTGCATCAGACCGTCCCGCCCTGCCCTGTTTATGTTTAGGTACTGAGCGAGAGAGAATGTCTCGGGTGTCCCGGGGGTGGGGGTGTATTTATAGGAAGCGTTAAGCGGGGTCTGTGAATTTCTGCACGCCCGTGTGACTGTTCATATATTCTGCCTTTTTTTTTTTTTTCCCTCTTACGCTTAGCAGTATATTTCAAACAGATTACAGCCAGATTATAGCGTGATGTAAAGATAGAGCAGGTATAATCGTGCGCAGGTACACGTCAGACTTGAGGACGATGAGAGGCACGCAGCCATCTTGTAAAATCCCAAGCTCACTTCTGAAAGAGTGTGAAAAATAGCTGTGCTGTTCTCGCATGATGTCAAGAAGAGACAGAGGGTGTTGTATAACGCATCATCTGAGGAATTTCAGACACGATGCTAGCTTTAGCTGCAGGCTAACCGAGTATCGCGTTGCAGCAGCATTATTTCCAGCTCCACCAGGTTTTAAAGTGAGATATAGATACAGGGTTAGCACTTAACATGGCTTTCCAAATAGGTCAGGATATGATTAATGTTCATGGCATCTCTCTCACACACATACTAAAGGCCCTAGAGTGTGATTTGACAGTTTGAGTGTGAGGGATATCAGACACAGGTTAGTGTGCTTCCTTCAGGGGAGCAGGAAATGAAACATGGCTCAAGTAGATCTTTCCCTACTCAATCACACGCGTGCAGACGAGTCTGTCTCTCTCTCTCTTTCTCTCTCTCTTTCTCTGAAAGAACTCCTGCAGGATATAAGATATCTCTTCTCTTTCTCGTCCCTGAAAATATACTTACTTACTGTACCTGAAGTTGTGTTTCCATTCATATATTCTGTACGATGTTAGAAAGAGAACGCTCTAAGACTGAACCTTAACGTCTGTTTGCGTACTGAGTTTTATTTTTTGCTCATTGTTCTTGTCAAAGGCGAGGAAATCGAAACCCGTTTGATGATAAACCAGCTGATTTTTAGCTGATAGCTGGAGAGCCGAAGCATGCGGTGAAACATAATAACATATTGGTTATTGTAATGTTCCTCTCGATCTGAGAGTGCATGGCAATGCAGTAAAAAATAAGATGTTTAAAGAGCAGAGAAAATGCATTGCATTTTGATGTGAGGTAACAAAAATCCGATGTGGTTTATTTTATTTTATTTTATTTTATTTTATTTTATTTTATTCATTCATGCTTCTGTAACTGCATTATCCTGAGAAGGGACATTTTATTTTATTTTATTTTATTTTATTTTATTTTATTCATGCTTCTTCAGTAACTGCATTATCCTGAGAAGGGACATTTTATTTTATTTTATTTTATTTTTGTGTTATTTTATTTTATACATTGCTATGTTGTATAAAATCAGTTAAAGATCAATGCCAATACAGTGATGCTAATTTCAGCTGTCATGTCATTTTGTTTTCTTTTCTTTTGGTTCATTTTGTTCATTTTCAGTAACTGCTTTATCCTGAGCAGGGGCCCCTATTTTGTTTTGTTTTGTTTTGTTTTGTACATTGGTACGTTGTGTAAACTTGTTTAAGGTTCCCTTTGTTTATATGATCGATGCCAGTACAGTAACACTAATTTCAGCTACCATGACTTCAGGTTTTAATATAGCGTTGATGCTAAACTAACTGTGTTGTTCCTTCTCATAATCTTCCCAAAATACAATAATAAAACAACCTACTGCTAATATAATGACATTTTGCATTACAAGCCACTTCCGTGTTTATTTGTTTTATAAAACAGGACTTAAAGATGCATTCTTCATCCCTTCATAGACACCACAGCTCACTTTCCTGAATTAAACACAGGAGGCAGTGGAGTGGGTTGTTTCAGAACTGGTGTGTGTTCCCATTGAGGTCGGTGTGCATTATTGGTATGTGTGTGTGTATGTGTGTGTGTGTGTGTGTGTGTGTGTGTGTATATATATATATATACGTGTGTGTGTGTGTGTGTGTGTTCCAAAGCTGGTGTGTGTTCCTGTGGAGGCGTGCAGCGAGCAGATGGCATCGCCTAGAGGGACCTTCCCATACTCTCAGACGGACAGTGATGATCTAAAACCACTATAAAACGTATCGTTCTGCGTGACTTCTGTTCTCAGCGAACAGGATATTACTTTCATCGGCCCGGCAGGCGAGGTTACGGAGGGTTCAAAACAAGATCTGATTAGCTAAAAATAAAGACGGGTCTGCTAATATGTTAAAGGATATTGTGTCAGTCACAAAGTACCCAAGAGAGATGAAATGAAAGAGAGATGAAGAATAGGCACGATGCTAGGACCAGGCTCAACGTCGAAACTCTCGTTCCGAAACGATCAGTCGACCGACGACTAATGAAAGAGACACGATGACAACCACTAGTTTTGGGGTACACACACACACACACACACACACACACACACACACACAATCACACACAGAGGCTAAAGACAGATCTCAGGCTGACGAGGTCCACTGATTTGCATCCACACCCAGAATTTACATCATGTAATTTGCATAAATCATAAAAAGTCTTCAGTATGAGCAGTAAGAGATTTGCTCTCTATGCTTTTTTTTTTGTCTTTAAATTTTATTAAATATTAAGTGTTTTCCAAGCCTACAGAGTTGGTTGACAAAGGATAAAAGAGAACTTTGTTTGTTCTGAAGAAGACCAAAAAAACTCCCAACTTTTCGCATAATAATTTTTCTTAAATGTCCCATGTCCCAAAACGCCTCATTGCTTACAAAAAGCCTTTATCTTTGCTTTCCCTCTCTAATTTTTATGTTCTGTCTTTTTGTTTACATTTTTTTTTCCCGTAAGTTCCCTGGCAGCATTTGTGCACCAGTGATTGTCATGCTGTAATTGAGGATTAGATGGCTCAAATTTAAACACATATGCACTTCCTGCATTCATTCCAGTTTGTCAAAATGGCTGTCTGTAACCAGGTACTGTATTTATTACTGGTAAAAATGCCGCAAAGTCGCCGTAGACGTGAACCTGAACCGCTGAATTTCAGGATGGCCGCGTCACATGACATCTCGAGTGTTCTGCCAGGACATGTCACATCGGCGGTGTTGCAGTTACCGCTGCTGAACGGCCAAACACAGATGATTTCAATGAAAATTCCAGACCGTGTCGACAAATCCGTCCCAGCTGCACCACCGACTGTTGTGGGATTGATGTTCTCAACATGTTCCTTTATTTGGGACACCCAAGTATTTTCGAATAGAATATATCACTACCAGATTTGTCTAATCGTCTGCACTCGCAAATCTTACAGACAAGCTCATATCTGTGAGGATGATACGGCTCAGATTAGAGCCTCAGTAGCTTACAAACACCAATAAACACTAATAGTGCCAAATGTTGGCTGTTGTGTCAAGACATTTCTTGAATATCCTTCTACTTTTACAGTGGTACATTTTAAACTTCTGGAACAGTCATCCATTTTTAATAAGACTGCACAATAGAGCACACACACATCACACATAATACACAGTATTACCATTATCTGATTTTTATGGAACTTTCTAGATTACTATTATATCAGTTATATGAGATTAAAGCGGTTATCACATTTCAGTAAATCTGACACGCACTTGGATTTTAGCCCAGTAATCAGGTTATTCATCCTGTGTATACCGATAATTTGATCTCCTTCATTTTTCTGCATCTACATAACAGTCATGTGAAACCACCAACCTGCAAAATGGCCACAAATGGCTCCATGATAAAAATCCCACAGCGGAAAGTGTAAATTCTACACCATGTTGTTGTTATTTGGAGTGTTTGTGTGCGTGTGTGTGTGTGTGTGTGTGTGTGTGTGTGTGTGTGTGTCTCTGTGTGTGTCTCTGTGTGTGTGTGTGTTATAGAGGTCAATAGCTCATGAATTTAGAATGAACTACGAGTCGCGACTGACTCGTGTACAGCAGGAGTATTCCCATTATCGTATTATACAATGTGTGTGTAAACGCGACACTTTTCACTGTCACATCGAGTGCGATTCAAAGAAACTGTCATGTTAAATTAGAGTCGAAGCCAACACTGTCTCTCTGTTTCTCTGTCACTCTCTCTCTTTCTTTCTCTCTCTCTCTCTCGCCCAAAGCAACCATCTGTACTGGCACTATGACACCAGTGCTACTGTGGCGTTAAGAAATCGTGCCATCCTCCCCTTCACACACACACACAGGAAGGCATACACACTCTCACACACATCTTGTCTGCCCTAAGTCTCAATGGGCTCCATTTCCCAGAATCCCCCAGGGCTCCGTTTCCCAGACTCCCTGCAGAGTCTACTGAGTGTCACTTTCAGTCCGCTTCACTTTGAAAGATCTTGCACACATGCCATTTTAAAGACTCCTCTCAGTATTCCAGTCGTATATTAATTACACCGCACATTTTACATTTTTGATTAAATGTAAAATAGGGATTCGCCTGACACTGTGGCGTCGAAAGAACAGTGTTTGACAATAATGTTCAAACTGTTTCTGCACTTCCAATAAACTAACACATCATCCCCGCAATATAAGAACTACATGCTGATTTCATTCGTCAGGAGGTGAGTCCAGGCTTGTCACCTTCTGCTGGATGGATTTATAGAGTACAGTGCATGAAAATACACTCCGTTTCTTTGTTACTTTCTGAACATATAAACATATAATATATACCAATTACACACTTTACTACCACCTAATTTACTCTCTTACAGGTCCAAGAGTCTTTCTCCTGTTCTCGAAAGAATTATCTTTATCTTTTAAGCCGCAATTAAAGTCAGTGGAAAGATTCACTGAACTGAGAGCTGAGAAGTTTACTGTGCAAAGTGTAAGACTGTGTGTGTGTGTGTGTGTGTGTGTGTGTGTGTGTGTGGTGAGTGCTCTGTATGCAGATGGCAGGGCTGAAGGGTCTCTTAGGTAGGCCAGGAGATTGCCTGAGTCCAGCATGGCCTCAGCAGTTGGGTTGTACGCCTCAGTGGGAGCGTCTCCTGTTCTAGATTTATCTGGAGATTGAGCCTGGCATAAATTTGGGACTTGGTGCTTACAATTTTGGCAAAAGTGCTAAATGCTAGCTCCCAGAATGAACCCAGGGGGCTTTCCATTTTTTTTTCTTTTTATCCCCACATTGGCAGTGTAGTGGTAGAATTGTATGAGGTTCTTATGAGCATTTCTTTCTTTAATATGAAGCTAAATTGGTGGCTTGGTTTTTATCTCCGGGAGCTAGCTGATGCACCGATGCTCATAGCCCAGCTGCCATCTCCATTCTGACTTCGGTTCTTCTCATGGGATGATTGTAGAGTGTGTAGTCCTCACTCTATTAAGGGCCTACCTCGACACACTCGAAGTAGAGCTCGTGAAGTCGACTTCATGTATGCATTGCGTTCCTCGTTGTAATGAATGTATACATGCCACTGGCTTCCATTGCTTTTGTTTTTCTTTTCCTCTACAGTATTGCTTTATTTACTTATTTAAAGAAATATCTCTGAATTGATTTTGGCGTTTATTGTCTTGGCAAAGGTCTTTAATGAGAGAAATCTCTTCTCCTCCTCCTCTCTCTCTCTCTCTCTCTCTCTCTCTCTCTCTCTCTCTCTCGGACGTGGAACATTGGTTGACCCACTTTTCCCAGCGGGGGAACATTCCAGAACTGCTGCCAGTGTGAGAACTCCTTTCCCATGGGCACTCGCTGCGTGGAAATATATTTAGCGAGAAGTTTTATTTAACAAGAATAAAAAAAGGGGGTGAGGAACCGCACTGGGCGAACTCTTCCCCAGAAGGCATGTGGAGGTTTTATGAACACTTGGCCTTCTTTTTTGATTTGTAGGAGATTTGTATTTGAGGTCAGATCCAGATGTGTTAGAGCACGGTGTTTAATTTCTTATGATCAGTTCTTCTATGTTTCACCTGCACTCACTGATCCTGTGATGTGGATCTCTCTCTCTCTCTCTCTCTCTCTCTAACACACACACACACACACACGCTCAGTGCAGTACTGTTCTCCCCAGTGTCTGACTCTTTAAAGAGAATCTTCCAGAGAGAAAGAAAAGTGTAAAATCGCTTAATGCTCTCTCGACCATTTTTACTGTGTTCTTTGTGCCGAAGATTTTGGGAAGCTGTTAATTACACTACAGACTCTCAGGTTATTATAGAAACCCCAATTACTAACACATGCATTAGCGATATTCGAGTGCTGATTGCAGCCATGCATTCAAAGCTCTGAAGCCTCAGCTTGGGCAAGAAGCCTTAGCTTGGGCAGAAGAGAGAAAACATGCAGGGGAAAAAAAAAGATATTCATTTCCTGGAGCTTCAAGGCTAATTTTCGTAAAATGCGATCAGGTATTACGATAATATGCAAATGCATCATATTCCATGGACATAAAAAGTGCCAATAATTGTAGACTAGCACACTGTGCATTAGCTGATTTTAGAGGGTGTGTGTGTGTGTGTGTGTGTGTGTGTGTGTGTGTGTGTGTGTGTGTGTTTGCATGTGCAGCCACTTGATATTTCCCACATTCTCTGTGCCACTGGCTGCCAGAACAAACCAGGCATGAAGAGAAGCCGTGACACCATTGGCCATCGTTCCGCAGACCCCTCGTCTTTGGTCATATGATCTTTGACACTTCCATCCAAGCATGTTGCTCATTTGTCTTGGAAGGAGAGAACAGGTTTTCTCTGAAAAATCATTTCAGCAGAAAGAGCGAGAGAAAGAGACAGAGTGTGCACAGAGTTGGCTTTGAAGCATATGTTTTTGATAGATCATCAATAGTTGCCAAACACAACAGCAAATTGCATGATATTGATTTATTTTCAGGCGTACTTTTCTGTCCATTTCCCTCCTGCTCCTTTCCTTCTTGTTTATAAGCAATTCTTTTTAAAATGAAAGAGACTGGCCTCTGGAGGAACAGATTTTACCCATCAAGCCAAATATGGAACAATTCAAAATGGCGAGTGTCAGCACAAAAAATAAAACTGCAGACTCTATTTCCTGTTTCTGTGTGCCCGTCAGTCCCAGTGAAGGAGGCGTGGCCTCTGTGCCTCTCAGTCTAAGAGAAGGAGGCATGGCTTCTGTGCCTCTCAGTCCCAGTGAAGGAGGCGTGGCTTCTGTGCCTCTCAGTCCCAGTGAAGGAGGCGTGGCCTCTGTGCCTCTCAGTCCAAGTGAAGGAGGCGTGGCCTCTGTGCCTCTCAGTCCAAGTGAAGGAGGCGTGGCTTCTGTGCCTCTCAGTCCCAGTGAAGGAGGCGTGGCTTCTGTGCCTCTCAGTCCCAGTGAAGGAGCCGTGGCTTCTGTGCCTCTCAGTCCCAGTGAAGGAGGCGTGGCCTCTGTGCCTCTCAGTCCCAGCGAAGGAGGCGTGGCTTCTGTGTTGGTCAGCCTAAGAGAAGGAGGCGTGGCTTCTGTGTTGGTCAGCTTAAGAGAAGGAGGCGTGGCTTCTGTGTCATTAATTCTAAGGGAAAGAGGTGTGGCTTCTGGGTGGGTTAGTCGAAGTGAAAGAGGTGCGCTCTCTGTCCCTGTCAGTCTAACTGAAGAAGGCGTGGCTTGAAGGAGTGAAGGAGGTGTGGCTTCTGTGTGGGTCAGTCTCAGTGATGGAGACAAGGCTTCTGTGCTTGTGAGTAAGGAGGTGTGGTCTCGTTGTAAGATGAGCATTGAGGGACATGTGTTTAAGGTTTCATGGTGATTACAGTATTATGTAGAAATTTCGTTTCCCTTTTAGCCCGAAAGAAAATTTTATAGTGTGTGTTTGTGTGTGTGTGTGTGTGTGTTTATACTAGCCTGCTAGTATACTGTAGGAATTGGCATTGAATCAGTAGTGAGAGATTATCAGGGAAACCGATAGTCCTACTGGAAACGTATCAAACCTGTCCTCAACAAGAGAGAGAGAGAGAGAGAGAGAGAGATAAAGAGACAAAAGACAAACGGGAGTACAGATGTACTAGGTACATATGTCAATCATATTAATATTACTCACACATCGGAAGCAGTCCATCTCTGTGTAGCTCCACTTGTCCTTCAGCACTATTTGTTTATTGTGCTGATTTGGAATTGGTTCTGTCACAGCTTATGCCACACGTCCAGCGTGCTTACGAGGAGATCCCACATGACCCTTTTGCTATTCACCACTGCAGACGTTTGCAAACAGCTTTCAGCGAGTTCACAATGTGGGACACGTTGTTGATTTCTTAGTGCAGTAGAAACTTTTTAAGTTTGGTTAGTGGTCACTGCTAAGTGTAATTACAGTCGTATGGAGCCTTTTCTTAGTAATTTACCAACACATCTGTGAGAAATGTTGCTATTCTCGACAGTTCTGTATTGTTTCCATGGATACCGCACCTTTACTTTGTCTGAGCGATGTCATATGTAAGTGCTAAACTATATCATTACCCACACTCATTAGCTAGCTTAGGATCAACATTCACCTCGGCTGTGAGTGTTTGTACATAATAAAAAAGGCAGCTATCTTTATGATGACTTCTGAATGAGATGCACTTTGTCTCATGTGTTTGTGTGTATGTGTGTTTGTGTAATGTATAATTTACTAGCTAAAAGTCAGACAGAGTTATTGACAACATTTGGTAAGAGAGACCATGATCTTTGACCAAGCGCTGAGAGTACACACAAACACACACACTGTCATATCCCCTGTTATTTCTATCTTATCTTTATATTCCCTGCTTATATGATTGTTCATTAGTTCATAATTGTGAAACTATTATAGATAATAGACTAGTATGTACAAAGTTTGCAGGGCAGCATAAACCGGATTTGGGACGTGGTCCGAGCCTCAGTACATTTTCAACATGTTAGAAAAACTCTGGCAGCAGATTTGCAATGAAGAGCGAGTGCAGAAATGTCAGCCTCAGAGCTCTGGCAGTGTGGATGGACACGGCTAACAGATACCATTTACACTGCATTATTAGGCCGTGTGGTTTGAGCTACAGAAAGACGTACGGCAGTGTCGACATGCCTGAGGTCGTGTGTGTGTGTGTGTGTGTGTGTGTGTGTGTGTGTGACACACTGCACGTATGCTAAGTCATTGTCTTTAACTAGGACATATAGGTGTGATTTTGAGCTTCACACTCAACTAGCCCACTGAAAATCCTGTCAGGTTAGCTTATGCTAGCCAGCTGTATCGCATTAGCAGTAGTGATTATGAACATTTATAAATATGAAAAACAAATCTTCTTGAATTGTCCGGTTTGCTAGATAGCTAGCTGGCTAATGTTAACAGAAAATACTCTAAGCTTTTTTATGTTTGTATTATGAATTACTTAAAATTGCTATGGTCGCTTGGTCGTGTTAGCTTTGAACAATGATGAATGTTTTTTTTCTCTCAACAGTTCTGTCAGGTTAGCTCATATTAGCTAGCTGACTAACCGAAATGTGTGAAAATACATAACGTATAATAATTAATGACGTCCCGAAGACAAAATAACAGTGAGGACTTCATTAGTATCGACCATGAGCTCTGGTACATTCCTCTTACTGGAATTTCAGGACTCCCATTAATGTAGTACACTTAGGAATTTTTGGTGTGAAGAGGATGCTGTCCCCATACGGAT
>CM074972.1:3963789-3972718 GCA_037577455.1 Pangasius macronema
ACGGGTTGAAATATAATCTTCTGTCATGTTCCTGCTATCTCTATGGTCCTATTTGCCTTTATTAGCCATTTTTTTAGAGTACAAGTAACAGTACTAATATGCTAGTAAATAACAGGTGTTTGTTTCGTCTTTGCTACTTTGTTAGCTCACTGTTAGCTTTCTGTTCATATAAGACAAATATACTGAAACCCTGAGAAAGTACTTGCCTACACTGCTAACTCACAGCTATAAACCTGCTAGCTGTAAGCAGAGTGGAAGTGGAGCTAGAAAGTCGGTCCCCGAGGCTTGAAGCTGACTGACACCCCAATCACGCCGAGCTAACCAGACACACACTGACCTCCTGATAACCAGCACACCGCTGACATTTCCATAGCACGAGTGGAATTGGCCAGGAGCTCTTCAGAGAGAGAGAGAGAGAGAGAGAGAGAAGGAGAGAGAGAAAGGCAGGCGGAGATTAAGAAGAGGGTGTGAGAGCTGGTGATAGCGAAGGATGCAAAAGGAGGGGATTGGAAAGAAAGCGGACGTGACAAGAAGGATAAGTAAGTGTGTGTGTGTGTGTGTATATATATACATCTGTGTTGGTGTGTAAGATGGGCAGTACCATGAATTGAGAGTAAACACAAACATCGATAAGTGAATGAACAAGACAAATTGGAAAAAGAGAAAAGAACGAGAAATAGAGAGAGTGAAAGAAAGACAGTGGGAGAATATTGGAGGGAGTGAGGGTGTGTGAAATCAGGTCAGATTGTTCATGAGCAAACTTTGGAGTGTGTGTATTTTGCTAACAAAATGCTGTGAGAGTCAGCCAAGACATAGTCAGAGGCCACGCCCCTTTGCCATGACTGACAGTAAGACAGGCCACGCCTCTTTCGCTAGCACTACAGGCACAGAGACTTATGCTTCTTTCACTGAGACTGACAGGCAGTGAAGCTTCTGGGACTTACAGACACAGAGGTCACGCCTCCCTCACTGGCACTGACAGCCACGCCTCCGTGGGATTCACTTCCGGAACTTTCTGTTATGAAATCCTCCATCATGTATCGTGTGGCACATTCAAATTTGTATGACTGTTGCGAGTCTTTCTGTCTCTGACAATCTGCTTCTGTCACTTTCTCCTTCCGCTTGTCGATGATGCCGCGACAGTAATGACAGGCGAGGATATCGGCTCCATTAGCTCCTGCCACGGCTTTTGTTAGCGCCATTGAGCGATTTGACAGAAGTTTGGAACAGAAATAAGAGTCTAGCATCTCACATAAGTGCCTCATGCAGTGCTCGAGTCAATGACTGTGTTCTGACTCGGATTTGAGACTGCGCCATGCTTCGCTGTGAAGCTCGTGTAGCTCCGCTGTGTGTACATGTGATGTGACAGAATCATATCCTTTCACATTTTGAACAGAGCCTCAGGTTGAGTTAGCATCACAGCCACTAATTCAGCGGGTGGGTTTGGGCTTGAGAGCCTTCCCTCATTTGTTTACAGAGCCAGAGAGGGATTTGCATAGTGACAATTGCCCTAGCGCACGTTTTCGGGAGGCTAATTTCCTCTGCCGCGTGGCAGGCGTTCAGAAAGAAAGAACAGATCTCGCAACAATGGCTTTTTTTCCCTGAGCCAAGACAAAAGGGGACGATGAAAGGCAATACATCATAACGCAGCACGGGAGTGTAATTCCAAACAAGACAGAGTTCATTAATTCCGCAGCGCGCTAGCTACACTCGCCAGGCTGTCAGGAAGGAAGCAGTCTCTGCCAAGACAAACAAAAAAAATACATGAGTAATCTTAAGAGCACAGAAGGCTAAATGTAGATGCCATTGATCTGCTTGCACTCTTTCTCATCTCTTGTTTTCCTCACAAAATGGCTGCCATTTAAGAACAGCAAGAGGCACGCTTGCTAAAAAAAAAAAGGATGTCATTGTATCATTGTTGTGTTTCCTCCTGAATGTTTTTCTCAGTTCATATTTTGTGCGTGATCTCATTCAGCATTCAGGTAATGCGCCACGGCGGCCATTTTGGCTCAGCGTGTGCAGTGTTATGCTGAGCCGAGTGTGATTAGCCTGAGCTCAGCGCTGTGGCAGAGCCATAATGAAACGCTCCATTAGGGAGAAAGGAAAGGTAATTATGCAGTGTCAGATTGAGGAGACGCAGTCGTAGCTCTTTCTCACACACATACACTGCTTATGAATGTGTCCTACACGCAGGCTGGCTAAGCCTGAATAGCACAGTGTGTCCTCAAGTAATTCAAATGCCATTTTAGTCAGTTACCGTAACCAGCGATGTGGTGGAGTGTAAACATGTGAAAAACATTTATGTATCTTTTTTAAAGTTGAAATAATGTTACGCATCTTTAAAACAGTGTTTATAGGGTTTTCACAAAAATGCTAGTTGCTACTTCACTCGTATTACCAAACACTATGGAAAGAAGCTGTCTTGTGGCTAGCTAGCTAGTTCAGTATCAGATACTGTATTAATGTTAGCTAACTTTAGACATAGCTAAGAGCTGCCATGCAGCTAGCGAAGGAAGAAATCTCATTGTTTAAAGAAATAGTACTAAACTAACATCCAGATACGATCGTGTACGATGTTACAAGAACATTTATTGTGTAGAAACACAGTTCCCCTTTCATATATCTACATGGTTTAATCACCAGAATAAAATGAATGCTAAAACAGTTACAGTCGATGATAACAGCTATGAAAGCTAAACAGCTATTAATTTCCAAAGTTTTAAAGTTGTAGAGCAAATTCAGTGTATTATATGCTAAATGCAAAAATAAATAAACAAATAAATAAATCACGACTGTGCCACCAGTTTCATAGTAATTTAAGTAAAATACTGTGAATAATATTATAGTAGTAAATATAGATTTATAGATGGACATTACTGATGTTATTATATTATATCTTGTATTGATGCAGTGTTAGCATATGAAATATCCAAAAAAGCTAGCTTTACAGATCATTAAAAATGATTACTTTAATGTACGTAGACATCAATCTGTTCACAATCAAAACTTTAGGACAGAGTTTACTTCCATTTTTTTTTCTTGTAATTTTTTTTAACCACTACATTCCTGATTGTAGTGAAAGAAATTGCTGTACTTTAGTTTGTTTAATCGCTACACTTGTGTGTTTCACACTCACACACACATAAGTATCCATTTACATCTGTTTAGAGTGAGTAAACGGAGTCTTTACGAGGTGTGTGTGTCACACACACACACACACACACACACTGGCTGCAGTGGAGACGAAAGTTAATCTCCCTACTCGCTGCCCTATAAATAAAAGACACATTACCTAAACGCAGTGATAAATCAGTAACCAATGCTCTCTCTCTCTCTCTCTCTCTCTCTCTCTCTCTCTCTCTCTCTCTAGAACGAGACTCTGGGCTGGATGAAAATTATTCTTCCAGAAGAGAGAGAGAGAGAGAGAGATTTATAGAGTGTGAGAGAGGTCTGTCTATCTCTCACTTGACTAAGAATAAAATTATAACAGACCAGAGNTCTCTCTCTCTATACAGCGAGACTCCGGTCGGTATTAATTTTTCTCCCACTTTCGAGAGAGAGAGAGAGAGAGAGAGAGAGAGAGAGAGCTCTTTCTCTCTCTCTCTCTCTCTTCTGGAAGAATAATTTTCATCCAGCCCAGAGTCTCGTTCTAGCATTTATTATTGAACTAGCAGATGAGCTATTTCCTCTCTCTGCTGTTTATACTGCCTGAATAAGATCAGTTAGAGAGCGAAAGCAGAAACGGCAAAGTGAATGTGCTCATCTCATCTTCAGAGACAAAATCTGAGTCAGCATCTCCCGCAATGTGATAACAGGCAATAAGGCTCAACAGTGCAGGTGTATGATAGTCTGTGTGTGTGTGTGTGTGTCTGTGAGAGATGCCTGTACACTATATAGTGTGTGTGTGTGTGTGTGTGTGTGTGTGTGTGTGTGTGTGTGTGTGTGTGCTGGTTTTTGGCAGGATCTGAGCAGTTCGGAGCGTGACTTGGCTCTATTGGAGCACAGAGCTCATGGGAGATTTGATTTGATCCACAGACAGATGTCTTTTTGTCGGACTCTCTGTGTGTTTCGATTCCGCTCATTTTTCAGAGTCATTTATCAAGATGCACTGACTCTAATGAGATGATGAAAACTGGGTTATGTGCAGTTCAGGATGGTCTCAGAATGCCAATTTACAGCTGTATAAACACCCACGACTGCCCTGTTTCCCAGACTAGAAGATCCTTTTTCCTCTTCAGCAGATCTTTTAAAGTCAAAATCAGACGCAGTGTTAGTTTTTCAGCTTTTTATTTGCTTTAGCGTTTCTTAATTTCGTCTTCTTCTCATAAGAACAGCACAAACACGACACTGTTTAAATGTAGTAATGTTGTATAGATAGGTAGCTAGCTATTATGAAGTAGTTATAGCTATGCACTGTCACTGTACTCTTTTATTTCTCTCCTTAGTCAACAAAATCGCTCAAGACAAAGTCTCATTCACATGGCAGTTGAAATTAAACCAAATTGGCCTAAGAACACTTAAGTCCTAGCTTCTGTAGAGACACAGTGAAAGTAGAAACGATATAAATGTGTAAGGAATATTAACATTTCTCTCAGATATGTTGGTGAATTATTAGTAAATGACTCCTTATGACTACAATTCCACCGCAATTCCACTTAGCATTGAGTGCTAACTGCACAACCACGGTTTCTGCCATATTGTTCTTTAGCAATCTTCGCATAGAAATGGTAAAAAAAAAAAAACGACCCTGTTTAAACGCAGCAATGTCATAGATTAGATGAAGACAGATAGATATATTTATCTAGGCTGATCGCTAGCACACTGTTAGCCCTCTGTACCTATTTAAGTACATTCAATACACTACAATTAATGCTGTGTTACACCAAGAGGCTATAACATATAACCTAGCTAGCTTGATAACACCATAACATGGTTGAGGTCTTTAAAATTCCAAGCCTCCAACATAATTATTCTCACTAAGCAAAGAATACAGGCATATCTGTCTCATACTCATCTGGACTTTTTTTTTCTTTCTTTTCTTGAGATGACTTTTAGCTGTGAGGGTCTCACACCCAATTAGCATGTGGCTAACCGGTGGCATTTTAATCAATGCTGTGTGTAGAGCCTTTAGCTTTTTTGCTAAAGCTGACACTTTCTTTGAAATTAAAAGCCATGAAGAAGAACAAGGTCTGACATTCTGTTCTAGATAGTGTGTGTGTGTGTGTGTGTGTGTGTGTGTGTGTGTGTGTGTGTGTGTGTGTGTGTGTGTGTTTAAACGTGTCTGAACATTGTGTATGTGTCTAGGTATATGTGTAATGCTGGGGTCTGTTGTAACTGAAAATGAATGTCTGAATACAGGTTTGAACACATGAATGTGTGTGTGTGTTTGTGTGTATTGTGATTGTCGATAGTTAATGCGTAGTTAACGGGTAGATAACTGTCTGTAGTTAACCGCGATAGTTAACATTAGCCTGTTGCAAAGCTGATCATGTCACACTACTGCCTGACATTAGCAGCAGCAAGTTTGGTAGCGCAGCAGATAATTTTTGATAAACTGTTACGCCAAAGAAAGGAGCGAAAATGTATATGGTGGCCATTTTGAGTCGAACACTTGTGCACTTGTTCTCTTGGAAGATGTTCTAGCTGCTCGATGACATGAAGTAACACACAGTGAGCTTTCATTTCGGTTGATTTGAGACATTAATGCACTAAAATATCAAGGTACTAGAGAGTGAAGTGTAATGTTCTATAGTGTGTTATATATTTGAGAGACAATTTGAGACACTTGAGCAGCTTGTTTTGTTGTTTTTTTCACCACCAGGGTATGTTAGCGAATGTCAGCACAGATTTTTATACAGCTGTGAGGAAGAAGTGACTGAGGAAATATCCACTTTAATAATGAACCAGTCCCCCATTTTAGATTTATTTATTTTGTTCAGAAAGTTGAGACGACGTCCCTTTTTTTTTTTACTTGTTTCCCATTGGCTTGTGAATTCACGTAATCAAACTCAGCGTGAGGCAAATTGAAATGTTACAAGAAGCAGCTTTTCTGTTTTTTAACCTTTCTTGTTCAAGTGAACCGTCTTTTTCTGCAATAGAGCTCTTTATTCATGTTTCCTCCGACTGCTGCTTTAATAGTTAAGAGTTAAAAGTCAGAACTCTTTCCCTCACTTTCTCTCTGTCTCTCTCCTTCTGAAGTCAGATTATTCATCCTCCCACGGGCTGCTGCGGGGTAGGGGGAGATGTCAAAATGCCAGGAATGCACTCTAGTGTGTGTGTGTGTGTGTGTGTGTGTGTGTGTGTGTGTGTGTGTGTGTGTGTTTTCATTCGTCACAAGTCATACTCCCACCTCCATTGTCATTTAGCGCCATGCCTGAGACTGCTGTCACCTACAAACGAGCACACACACACACACACACACACACACACAAACACACAGTGCTGGGCTCAGTTTACGTATTTGAATTTGAAGCTGGTGTATTATGAGCTGGATGGAATGAATGGAATCAGAGGGAGAGGCAGGTTGCTAAATATAGCAGAAGTCCACATACGTTAAACATATTTACAATGTACAGAGGCTTTGTACGCTATTATTATTATTAATTACGTATTCCTGTATTTGAATCCCTCCCTCCCTCATCCTCGTCTTCCGACTCCTCGGTGCTCTTTTGGCTAGCTGTCATGCATTGAGCCGAGTTTCGCCGCTAGCATGCTGTTAGCACCATGGAAACCAATTTTGGCCAGTAACCTTGGCTGCAGTTGATGAACTCTGAGGCGAATGTTTGACCTCTGAGTCGGGGGAAGTGAGGAAGAACTGTCTCTCTACCCGTTAGCATCAACAATGAGAGAATGATTAGCATTAGAATCAGAAATGAGCTTTACGTAAGTTTGGTTTACTCAAGAGGAATTTCACTTTATAAATAAATAAATAAATAAATACTGCAAGTGTTATGGATCAGCACACTTGATAGTCTCGTGTAATTCCCATAATGCACTGCACCTATTTAAACATAATTGTACGTATCGTCTTAGCTGAAACATCTCCATAACACCAGATTTATGATTTAATAGTCATCTTTTTAAGGTTTTAGCATTCCAGCTATCTGTAGCTCTTAAAATTTATTCCTTGCTTCAGAAATGGGAAGAGAACACCACCAGAGTGCTCATGTTCTTTACAAAGACCCGGAAATCTCTTCTTGGCTTCTTGGCAAAGTCCTGATAAGGACAGAAAGCTTTATGACAGATTTTATGGCAACAGTTCCTAAGCAATGATTGGTTGGGCAAGAAAAAAGGCGGGGCCTAAAATTGTTAAGATAATGTTACGTAGAACTAATGCATAAAGACACATTTGATCATTTGAAGAAGTTGCTGTGTGTGTCTGTGTGTGTGTGTGTGTGTGTGTGTGTGTGTGTGTGTGTGTGTGTGTGGTTTTGGTAGTAAGCTGACTTAGTGATAGGCTTTATGTAATACTCATCACACAAGAGACCAGAGCTTAGCCAGGCTTCACTACATCTAACACACACACACAGAGCTAAAGCCATGTATGAGAGTGACAGACACAGAAGAGGGATGATGAAGCACTAATGCATATGTCATGTAAATCAAACACACACACACACACACACACACACACACACACCCCAGAGACCCTGTATGTAGGAAAGGGTACTTTAATGTAATTTTTTTTCTAGGTCAGTTCACTTGACCTTGACCTTTGATCCCTACAGCAATGACCACTGTTACCCTGTCTTGTGTCGCCATTTTACAATTTTATCTAACTATCTCTCTCTCTCTTAATCACTTTGTACCTCCCTCTATCTGTCTGAATAACTGTTTCACTCTTCCAGTGTCCCGTTCTTCTTATCACTCTTTCTATCTTAGCTCTCTCTCTCTCTCTCTCTATCTGTAAGGGAAATGGTGTAATGTGATTCCTTATGCAGTAAAGGACCCATTCCTGCATCTCTGCATGAACAGCAGATAAGAATCAGACCAGACACATCTCTTCTCTCTCTAATTAAGTTTGTGTATGTGTGTGTGTGTGTGTATTGTATAGTGTAGGATGTCTCTGTGAATAACAGTAAAGAACAATGAGACTCCAAGACACAAAACCCAGCGAGCTGTTTTAATTTAGAGAGAGAGAGAGAGAGAGAGAGAGAGAGTGTGTGTGTGTGTGTGTGTGTGTGTGGTATCACAGATGGGAGCAGAAAGAGCAACACTGACTGTCGTGTGTGACATCACACAACAGCGCACAACCGTGTGCCAGTGCTCACTTCCGCACACACACACACACACACACACACACACGCACACACACACACAGGTTTTTCTGTTGCTATAATGGGTCGTGGCAGAATGGGGCTTGCTTTCCAGGCTCCGCCCATCCTTGCTTCCCTCTCCCTGCCTTGTTTCTTCTCTCTCTCTCCACCTCAACTACTCTCTCCGGTCCCTGTGTTACGCAGTGTACAGATGGCCTTGTTTATCTGAATCAGCATGTGAGGT
This sequence comes from Pangasius macronema, assembly GCA_037577455.1. Lineage (NCBI taxonomy): Eukaryota > Metazoa > Chordata > Actinopteri > Siluriformes > Pangasiidae > Pangasius > Pangasius macronema. Next base: position 3,972,289 of record CM074972.1, read on the forward strand.
AGAGGGCAAGAGAAAGAGGGGGAGAGAGAGAGAGAGGATACAGTGATGGAGAAAGACAGAAAATGAAAGATAGAGACTGTAGGTGGGGAAGTTAGGAGATTTCTCCAAATTCATTAGTATGTTCTGTAATTAATCTGTACCTGTCCTGATTCACTCATTCACTCAATAAATACACTTGTCTCCTAACTAACTCAAACATGTATTGATTCATTTAGTCAATTCTTAATTAATCCCAATTAATCTGTACATCTCCTGATTAATCTATACAGCTCCTTATTAATTTATACAGCTCCTTATTAATTTATATGCCTCTCGCTCAATCTATACGTCTCCTGATTAATCTATATGTGCCCTGATTAATTGATATGCCTGCGATTAATCTATACATCTCCTGATTAATCTATATGTGCCCTGATTAATTGATATGCCT
>CM074972.1:3972861-3982861 GCA_037577455.1 Pangasius macronema
GATTAATCTATACATCTCCTGATTAATATATATGTCTCCTGATTAATCTATACATCTCCTGATTAATCTATATGTGCCACGATTAATTTATATGCCTCTCGATTAATCTACATATGCCACGATTAATTTATACATCTCTTGATTAGTCTGTACTTTGGGACCGGCACTGAGCATGCACTGTTGCATGCACCCAGTGGCTGGGGTCGGTTCCCTGGCTGGGAATCGAACCTGCCCACAGCGGTGAGAGCACTGTGGCCTAACCACTAGTCCTCCACGGACCCTCTGATTAATAAATATATATTCCAATTAAGTTTTACATCTCCTGTTAAATTTACTCTTAATGAAAAAATTATCTGAATATATAGTGAATTTATGCATCTTTTGATGAATCTATATGTGCCCTGATTCATTTATATGTCTCCTGGAGAAGGTGCACATCTCCTAAATAATCTATACATTTGTTATGTCCGCTGATTAATCTATGCATATCTGTATGGCTTCTGAATAATATATATATATCCTATATATGATGTGCCTATCTATACGGCTCCTGATTAATCGATATATCTTCAGATTATTACATGTACTTTGTAATTAGTTTGTCTCCTGATTAATCTATGCACCAACCAGTTCATTTCAGTCTGTGTGTCTCCTGATGAATTCAATCAATCAGCATGTCCTCTGCCTATCCGATATGTCTCCCGATTATTAGATTCATCTCCTGATTAATCTGCCACTTCCGGATTAATTAGTCTTCTGATTTCCATGCTCTACTTTTGATCTATACGTTTCCTAATCCGATTAATCTATATGTCCACGGTTACTATATGTGTCTCCTGAGTATAATCTCTGTCTCCTAATAGATTTCTATGTCTCATAATTCATCCATAAGTGACGTAATTAATCTTCCCTTCAGTTCCTCGAGGTTCATGTCAAAAGCCAAATGCTGAGGAGAATTGCTGCTGAAATATTACTGAGAGGCAATAAAATCAACAAAGGTGTCAAATCTAATAATCTCCGTGTTATAATTGCTCTATTAGAATTTTAAAGCTGTGCTAAGCACATTTTAAAAATTTACACACAGCAATTTATGGCACCACTAATGAGGAGCATAAAGCAGTGAAACTAGGTCTCAGTTGGGTCTCAGAGAGTGTGTCTGGCTCATCTGTGTCTCCCGCTCAACAAGGGCAGAAATGTCATGGGGTTGATCATTATAGCCAAGCCCCGCCCACTTGTGGATGTAACCATTTTGGAGCCTTTAACAATTCCCAGGGTGCCAACGCTGTCTCCTGAAGCTGCAGGATTGTCTTTACTTATGGCTAACCCATGATTCTGTCCGTCTGTCTGTCTGCAGGTTGTGAGAGGTGAATAGGAGACTCGCAGCGTTTGTGCCATCGAGGCTGCTGAAGCACACGTGCCAACCATCACGATGCCAACCCTGCTGCTGCTGCTGCTCGCCTCCTTACTGCTTCTCACACACGCCGAGAGTGAGTCCCTCCATCCATCTATTTACACATCTGTCCATCACAGTGCCCACACACACACACACACACACACACACACAGAGTTCATGAGTTCTGCTCCATTCAGTTCAGTTCAGTCTGTTTGCAGATAACATGAGGATCTGGGGGCGTGTCCATAGAAGAGCATATATGGAAGTCAGCTAACATAAACTAACTTGACTGAACAGCATTACAAAACTATTTTTGAGACATAGGTCACCACTCATTTGATGCATGGTTCATATATGATCTCAACACACACGTGTCTCACTTAGAGACAGAACATCTGGCTTTCTGGTGTCATCTTGTCAGCCTAATCGTCCTTCCGTCTCGTCCTCCTGAAAGGCGGCTAGCCAACATCTGTTCGATAACGTGATAACTTGTGAATGTTAGCTGTCATGTGATTAGAGGAGGGGGGAAAAAGTATGATGAGCGTTAATCCTGAATGTTAATGCTGAGGGGGAATGCTGATGTTGGACAGGAAATGACATCACAGACCTGGTGTTGAACATCGAAATTGTAAACTTCAGTGTTCAGGCATCACCGAGCTGCTCATTACTTCACATACAAAACTTTTAAAACTTTTATTTATCCATCTGTCTCTCTCTCTCTCGCTCACTCGCTCGCTCACTATCGCTCTCTAACTCTCTCATTGCATCATCGTTTTGTTTTCTGAAAGAGACCTCACTGGCAGGTGTGAACATGATGAGCAGATCTTAGAACTTTAAGGCTGTTAAATGTCTGCACCTTTTCACTCACCCTCTTGTTCTTTCTCTCTTTTTTTAAGATATCTCTTTATTGCTTTTGTTCATGTTGTGTCTTTGTCTTTCACTCATTCTCCCTCTTCTGTCTCTCTTTAGTTATCTCATTGTCCATCTCATCCTTTTGCTGAGCCTCTCTATCTCTCTCTTTCCCCCATCTCTCTCTCTCTCTATCACTCCCCTCTTCTCTCACCTTCTGCGTCTCTCTCTCTCGCTCTCTCTCTCTCTCTCTCTCTCTCTCTCTCTCTCTCTCATACCAGCTGTTCATCTCTAAAAAGATTGTTGGCAGCTGTTAGAGGTTAATTATTTTGAGACCAAAACAAAGTAACAGTGTGTGTATGTCTGTGTCTGTNTGTGTGTGTGTGTGTGTGTGTGTGTGTGTGTGTGTGTTTTGGCTACAAGGACCTACATTCATGGTCACCAGATCCCAGCCAGACATGCTGTCATAGTTTCAACCTTCAGCAGTTGCCAGTTGAAGGCTTCTGTTTAGTGAACATGTGTCCGTGTCCCCCTTCTCCATCAAACGCTGGACACAGCGCGCAGAAATGAGGGATGAAGGAATGAGAGAAAGAGAAGGAGGGAGCGTGTCAGAATTGATAGGCTGGAGAGGATCAAGAAAGATTCTCGCACCTCCGCCTACACGTTTTAGCAAAACACCTGCTGCTCTACATGTATAACACACAGCACTCGCCAAGTGAAATACAATATGGCACCCACAATTGAGACACACACACATCACACACACATCTAAAACTTTGTAGACTATTCTCTTACCATGTCTTCATGCTAGCTAGTTTTTTTTTTTTTTTGTCCCTCCCACTTTGTCTCTTGTGGGTGTGGCCTGCTCAGTTAAATTATAGTATCTAAAACATGTAGAGTCTCTACAGAAGTTTAATATTTAAATATTAAATATTGTATCATTGTTTTTCAAGATAAAACCCTCCATAACCTGATTTTTGTTATCCATCTTGAACCGCCCACATGAATCAAACATCTCCAAATACAGACACGGAGCTGTCAATCAACCATAAATCTTCAACATCTTCCCTTTAATCTATCTGTATTCAGCGCGGATCAGAGTGCTGCTTCACATCGTCCGTGTTTCCTGTTTCACACCAGCATTTCCTGATTGTACTTTGTTTTCATCATTTCTTTAGTAGAAAAAAAAAAGAGTTTGATTTCTTTTTTTGTCTCTGAAGCCACTAATTAAAGAGCCATCTGTTTGTTAGTGACAGACAGCTCACACAGATTGTAATACAGCATCCACTTGTCTTTGCTTTATTCAGATTTATGTCATGTAGTGTTTCAAATTAGCTAGTGATGGATGACTCGGCAGTAAAGGTGCGAAACTAGCATGGTAAGGTCCTGAACTTTAAGGACCACTGTTGCACCTTAATACAGCTTACATGGTTTGTACATTTTTTTTCCCGTGCTGTTTTTTTCCTCCTCATACCTTCCCAGCAGACGAATAAGCTCTAAATGCGACAATATTTGAGCAGCTGAAATAGGAATGGCTTCCCTGCCGAGCCTATTAAACCTCAAATGTCAGGTTTAGTGATGCCGCTGTTAGAGAACTGTGTGGAGGAACAAAAAAAAAAACAAGTTTGTAGAATTGCTTCTGTAACACACACATATTTTTCACTTTTATTTGGTTTAACACTAATGCTGAAGCATCACTAAACAGTCATAAGAAAGTGTAAGGAAAGATGTAGGGTTGTTAATAATACTGCCATCGGTTGATATACCATGCTTTAGACCATTCATATTTTGCATTTATTTTATGGAATAGATATTAAAAAAAAACATGATTTGTAGGTGCAGCATGAGATTTTTAGAGCTAGCAAAATGGTATGTTATGAATGTTAGAAATGTTCAGTAGTGCTAATGTTGAATTCAGCTTAGCTCAGAAGTTGGGACGTGGAATCACGCCATTTTTTTTTTCAAGCTACAAAATGAGGGGAAAAAAACAATGGGCGCCTCCATGTTCGTCAGCTTACTGTAATATAAGCGATGTATATTTTCCTCCTCAAAACAGCAACCTGTATAGTCAGTGTTATTGATTAAACAAGCAAAAACGTCTGGACGTTGATTAGTCTAAAGCAAATACTTGTGCATACAGCATAACTTGTTTAAAAGTAAAGAAGCGCCAGTTCATGCTGTGAGCAGCCATTTTGATTTGATGTCACTTGCTGAACTCGGGGTTGAGGAGACCATCCGAATATTATGAGTAGAGATCAGTTTTCCTGAGTTTTCATGATTTAGATCGTTTATTCTAGTATTTTAGTGCATATGAGAATAATTGCAATTTGATAATAAGCCTTTCTATACGCTCCTAAGTAAAGTACATTACATATACTGCACTTTATGAATTTCCTTATAAGGAAAAAGGAGGCATTTCCAGGAAAGAACATTTTATTTATTTATTAAATTTTTTTAAATGCTATATGTTTATTACAGGACTAGAAATTTGTTTTAACTTTACAAACACATTCACTGGAAGTGTGTGTGTGTGTCCGATTGCATCATGATTGGCGGTGATGTTACATAAATACCTTGTCGACAGCGTGTTGAAGAGTGAGTAGAAAGCGGAACGTTTACTTAAGCTTTCGTGTTGTATTTGATGTAGAATGAATTCTTGACATTGCCCCGTTCCTAGTCCTTATGTAAGGTACATTAAACAAGCAGATTATAGTAGATAAAAACAGAGATTAAACAAAAGTACAACGCACACACATTCACACTTTGCTGTTATAAAGAGTGCACAGATGCTGTAGATCAGTCCTCGGTGTTTGGGCTGTAAATGCTATAATCTTTATCTGGTATAAAAATCGGCTTGTTCACCGCGCCTCCGTCTTCAGGTGTTGCGTAAGACCACTTAGCGCCGCTCTGACATTTCGTAATGGTACTGATCTTTCAGCGTAGGTGACTCGCAGTGAACCTGTGTTTAATTCATGTCCTCTCTAATGTAAATGATCATTACAATTGGATTCAATTTGCATTCAGCTTCCAGGCAGCTCCGAATTAGCTTTTTTTTTGCCACAGTTTTGTGTTTAGCTTGCATGTGTGCTAATTTTATTTAAATACAATCCATTTCATTCTTCACTGAACACACAGGACAGCTGGCACTCTCTCACACACTTGCACACGCAAGTGTGTATACAATCACACACACCATGTTGATTATGGTAGCGGCAAGATTTAAAGCCTACTAACTTTTATATATTAACGTATTTCCATACTGTTAGCTTAAAAATCTTACAGACAAGCTACTAAGGTTTCCTTGTTAAATGTTAGACAGTATTTAGAGGGAGTACCTAACATTTTAGAGCAGCAGGTTGTCCTGAAATTACGGTAACTTACTATATATCACATATATACTCACACTCCCTCATCACTACATTCTTGAAAATGCCTAGTCTGACTCCTGTGTCCTTCTTCCCTCAATAGTGCATAAGCAGTCCTATCTTTTGAGGTTAGTGGATAAAGAAAGCGTTAGCTGCTGCCGTAGGCACCCCGAGCTCCGATCGCGGTGTGTAATTACCTCACTGATGTTCTGCTGCTGTGGAAACAATAGAGGTGTAATTAAGAGTCCTGCTATCGGAAAGATCTGAAAGAAAGACAGATACAGAAAGAAAGACAGACTTTAGATACAGAATTCTCTCATTTATATTCAGTGTTTGCTTTCTGCAGTCTCTTAAATATATAAGTATGTACATTTCGAATGATAGATAGATAGATAGATAGATAGATAGATAGATAGATAGATAGATAGATAGATAGATAGATAGATAGATAGATTTATTCAGCAGACAAATTTATGCAAACAGGACTAAACCTGGAAGCAGAATCCAATCATAAAGATAAAGTGATTTAACGGTTCTTATGTTTGTTTGTTTTTTGTCACATCCTTTTAGAGGTACATTACATAGCATTTATATACCTGCATACAACACAGCTATTAAAAAAAAAAAAGCCCCCCGCCCCCAAAAAAATTCTCCCGAAGAGGCGCATGACATTGAGCCCAGCCATGAACTGGTCCAGGAGAGCCTTGATCTGGTTGAGGAATGATATAGACAGTGCAAAACTAAAACGTGAACTATGGTTTGAAGGCAAAAGACCTACATGGACTAGAAAGCACAACATGACAACATACAACATACAACAACGAAAGACAAAAGCTAGACCATGTGTGCTGTGCAAGACGTGACTTAAATACAAGTGCTCGTTAAACCATGCAAACAGTCGTGCAAACAGTCACGTGACATGATTATTTAGAAATGTCCTAGATTATAAATGATTAAGTAATTTACAAAAATATTACAAAAATATGAATAGTATTTAAAGAGTGAAATTTGTCCGGAGCATCTGAATTTAAACGAGTAAAAGTGAAAAGCGAGGGCGGTCTAAGAGCAGATGTGGCGAAAGCTGAAATTGTCGAGTGATCTTGACCTTTTTTCGGTGCATTCAAAATCAAGCTAATTAGGGAGGCTCTTTAGAGCAGAACATGCTGAGAATTGGTGGTGGAGTAGAGACTGAGTTATTCCCTATGTGTGTGTGTGTGTGTGTGTGTGTGTGTGTGTGTGTGTGTGTGTGAGAGAGAGAGAGAGAGAGAGAGAGAGAGAGAGAGAGAGAGAGAGAGAGAGTACATGTCACAATGGATTATAATTGCATTGCCAACATTGCATTTAAAGTACAATGTCAATAAAGCATGTTAAGCTGAAAAACTGAAAGTGGTGGAAGGAAAGAGAGAGACAGAGGTGTAAACATACAGAGAAAGAGACGAGAGAGCGATAGAGAGAGATAGCATTACGCAGAAAGAGAAGATGGCAAATTCACACAGTCCCTCACGCCTGCAACACCAGCACAGTGCCAGATGTTTAGAGTCTGGCCAGCTTACGGTTGGCACACACACGACACACACAACACACGTGCAAATGCTTGGCTTGGCACTGCAGCATATGGTCGAGCAGATCGCGGCTAATGTGCCAGCATTTGGAGTGATGGCGAAGGCGGTTGTGTAATGATGACTTTTGTGTCTCCGATCTGTAAAATCATTATTAGAGTCAATACTGTCCATTTCTCATGCATAATTATGAAATAGCATGTGGGTGTCCCTTCAAGATGTGTCTGACTCTGCTTACTAATGTACATACAGTCTGAGGTCCAAATGTAGGTTCTGCTTTCAAGTAATCAGCACGAAGTCCTACAGACAAGTGACAAATTAAAGGAAAATCCAGCCCACACTATACACACCAACCTCTCAACTTTACAACCCTACTAAGCGCTTGTCATTCTCCTAATCTCTTCTTAATCTCGTATAGGAGCTTCTCAAGGGAGGCATTAACATCTCTATGCAAATGAACAGTCCACTCCGCACGCCTGCTCATGAATATTCATGCGGGATAGTCCATGTAGCTAATTAACTCTGTGTAGAACAGAGAGATCGCACGAATCGGAGTCATTTGGGCTAATCGAGTCCTTTGGCTCCTGTAAGCGTTTAAACCCACATGCTTTCTTCTCCTTAACAGCACCAGCAAGGAAGAAGAAGGATGGATAAAGAAATGTGTTTTCCTTCTCTAGTGGCAGTAATTTCACACTTGCTGATCTGCTGCCTCTGATTATGTGGTACGATTTAATTGGCCGAGCTTTACGGACCAATCAAGCGTGAACGTCCGGAAACGGAGAGACTGCCTTTTTGCCATTAGGTCCCATTGGGGAGTCGCAACAGCGATCAGTTTAGGATTGCAAATACCCCTAAACAAAAAAAGAGAAAGTCATGTAGCAATCGGATCTGGACCTGCAGTACTTTCAGAAGTTGGGCTTGATAATACAATGTGACAAGATAAAAAAAGACCAGATCTTAGGATAACAGATTTCACTGTAGGGAAAAAAAAATTGGTATAAAATACAGCATGGTACAGTAATTGTCTTGACAATACATATCAGCAATCCTCATTATGGTGTCTGATGCCATTTCTACCAAACAAAATGAAAAACCTATTTGCTCAACTGATCCATGTCTCTTAAACCAAACACAGTGCAAACACAGAGGCTTAAAGTGGCTCCACTGTTAGTGTTTAACATTAAGACTTGCTGAAAATGGTGACACCATCGCGTAACCTCCAGAGAACTCCTCCTACTTCCACAGGAAATGGAAACAGCGATTTTTTTAGACAGCTGTTTGGCTGTATGCTTCTGAGGTATGGGGTCCACTTAGTTCCACTATACTAAACTGGATGGGATGTAAAACAACAGAAAGAGAGAGAGAGATAGACATAGTGTAAGACGTGCACGTTTCCATTATTATGCATCAGTAATGTTTTCATTAGCAATGCATAGATGAAGTATAAATGCTCTCAGTGCAATAAAGCTGTCTCAGACTGCAACGCGAGACAGAGTTAGAGACGGCGAAGCCTCCTCCAGCCCGTCATACTACACTCCTCATTCCAACTCCCCAAGCCGTGTTTGTCTAATCTGCTGGAATATCGATCACGCTGTAATGAAATTGTCCGCTCCATGCTGGATTTGGATTAATAATCACACGCTTATGCCTCACTGACATTTCAGCGTCCACAGAGACCCAGCACCTATAATTATGACACCAGGCATTCATTTAGAGCATTTAGAGCAAAGGGCTAACCCTGAGATAGATAGATAGAGAGAGAGAGGACAGGAGAAAGAGACAGATAGAGATCCAACAGCTGCCTTTGATTGATTGGATTAGGTTTGCAGTCATCGCCTTAATTAGTCAAACATGAACGCTGACCTTTGACACCATGCCACGCTGTTGATAAGGAACATCTCAGGAGGTCATGTGATTTGTATGAACACTCCAAAAATGTCTCTTTATCATTTGAATTAAATGAAATAGGTGTGTTTCCATTCACAAAAACAATCAAAACAAAAAAAAGCTAGCTAGCATGTTTGAAAATGTTCCAAAGCACACACAAAGCACAGGAAGTGTGCCTTCATGTGTGTGTGTGTTTGTGTGTGTGTGTGTGTGTGTGTGTGCATGTGTGTTGGGCATAATGCCATTATACATGGCCACTTCCTCTCTCGCCATCTGCCAAACACTCCCTTGCACCAAACAAGTGTGTGCGTGTGTGTTGTGTGGGTGCACACCTTTACCTGCATGTACCATCGCTCTTCCGGCTCGCTGCACTTTCTCCTGCCGGCTGATGGAAGATCTGACTCGGGTGAGAGAGGGAAAGCGGGAGAGATAAAAGAATAGAGGGAATTGATGATGGATGGAGGAATGCAATCTGGTGCTGGTGATGATGTGAAGATGCTATAATGGCAGAGAGAGGGAGAGGGAGAGGGGAGGACAAAAACTCCCACTCGATGCTGCTATGATAAATGGCAGGAGTCTCCCAGTGAGGACTTTAGGCTAAGAAAAAAAAAACTACAGAGTGAGAGGAGAGGAAGAAAAGAAGAATGAAATGGAAGGCGATTCCTCATCTCGCCTCGCTCTGTCTTCGATTCTCTCGCTCTCTCTCTCTACACCGTCTCTGTTCTAGAGGGCGGAAAGAAGACGGAGTTTGTTGTGAGTTTCCCGGAGCAGAGGAGTTTGTCACGGATTTTGACGCCGCTGGAATGATTAATACGATGTGTTCAGATGGAAACTTGGTGAACACACTACGCTCTCTTATGCTGTTATGATCATGAGGAGAACTTTATTCCTAGGATAGCTAGTCATGACAGCGGCTAACACCCTGGCTAGCTACAACATAGCCTTTG
>CM074972.1:3993390-4008595 GCA_037577455.1 Pangasius macronema
TTACCAGAAAACACTATCATATTAAACTGCACGGTACCCAGGACATGTTGTGTTTGCCATTTTTGTCACATTACAACAGCTATTTCAAATCCTTGTTCAAAAGGTCATCTTGTTGATCTGTTTTTAGTTCATGGATCTCTGCTCATTCACGTAGATAGAAGCTTGACCTTGTAAGAAATTCCCTGGAGCATTCCAAAATGGCAGCCAAGTGGAAAGACTTTACTAGAAAGACTTTGCCCAGCATTCAGAATCACCATGACCTCCATTTGCCATAATCCACCATTAAACACCAACAAACATCAACATTTACCATCACATACCAACAATCACCGAAAAAGGCTGTTGATCACATGTTTTTATAACCTGAAAGCACTGAAGAGTCAGAATGAAAGAATGAGGAGAACTTTATAATTCTATATGTTTACAGCACACTAGCCTTAAACATTGGTTTACTGGTGTGTATATAAGCTAATGTTGTGTTGGGATTATGGGGTTTAAAAGTGCTGAAACGAATTCAGCCCTCTTATCTATTTAATCCTACTTATTCAGCTCCAAAGGCCAAATAACTGGGCACGGAACAGCACTCTTTCCTTATTCCCATATATTCCTGGTAGAAATGAGCTTTGGCATCAGTGAAGCATGGAGTGAACAAGAGCATCTCCAGACCCTGCAGGGAAAGAGACACGAGCAATGTGTGACCAGGAAATGACTCACTCCAACACCATACAGGCCAAAGGCTAATAAGTCCCACTGCGCTAAGCACTACAACAAGCAGCACCGTGCTAACACTGCTCTCTGTGCTACGAACTGCCATTAAAATGTTATATGAATTGGTGGTCTTTGAGGTTCAGTTTAAGGAATTCACTTTCCATTCCAAGATTATTTTCTATATACAGTATATACAGTAAGGCCTGAGAAGCATCCTGATATTCTAACTGTGCTGTTCTAACACAACATGCTAACAGCTATGACAGGACAAAGATTGTACTTTAGTACTTTAGCTCACCCGCAGACATTAATAAAGGAAGGTGTTGTCTAAATGTTAATAAAGGAAGGTGTTACATGTTAGCTTATAAGCAAGAGTGGACCAGTTAAGAGTTTTCCCATGTGAGACAAGTAGTGATGTTAACTGTTGGGTGTCTATGCTGTCAGGCTACTCTTTCATTGTTAACACATGAACTGAGAGGTTAGCTTTTAACAAAGGCAAGCTAATCAACATAGGCATGTGTGGTGACCTATTTCCTCCGTTGACCCAGCACAAACTGACCTTTGTGAACAAATGTAACCGATGGTGTTTTGCTTAACAACCCCTTGCAAAAGGTCAAGTTTTTTAAACCTTGTAGTTATTCTTTCTCACATATGTGTATATCCCTGCTGCCGTTGCTCTTATTAACAGTAAAGAGGTAAAACTATTCTTTTAAGTTTTTATTCTTTATGGCTGGTAACATGATGCTTTTTTGGGGTTTGCTTTAGTTACACCAATCTGACAACTATGGTCTATACCTTATTAATAATCTCTCTCTCTCTCTGTCTTTCCCAGCACCACCAAAGTTTTTAAGGACCCCCAGCGACCAAACGGGAGTACAAGGTGGCGTCGCTTCCTTCGTTTGCCAGGCCACAGGTGACCCGCGACCCAAAATTGTTTGGAACAAGAAGGGGAAGAGAGTGAGCAACCAGAGATTTGAGGTACTAGTTGTGTTGTTTTTATTTAAAATGCTCAACAAAAGAATGTGTCAGGCCATACCACACTATCTCTAATTCTAGTATTAACACCTTAACCGGTAACGAAAGAAAAACTAGCCGCATGCGGTTAGTAGCACAAGAGTAAAAAGTGCAAAGGTTGTTCATGTAAAAGAGAAAAATATTTACAGTTTCAAAGCCTTGGCCTCGATGCTTAGCCCTCATGGTTTTGCATTTGGCTGCGAGCTGCAAATGGTTCATTGGTTCCTGCTTGCTGCTTTTCAGGTGCGGTTCTTTTGCTCCACAGTATGCGCCTTGGCTGATTATTTGGCTGAAGCATTTTGATTTATTTCTTTTAATCTGTGCTTCTGCTATCCATGATAAAGCAACCCATCACACGAGGACACTGATAAGATTCCCATTAATGTGTGTGTGTGTCGCTTAGGCATTTTCACTGTCATCGTTTTGCTAGCGACGGTTTGCAGCGTATTATCGTTTAAGGGGATGGCCCCGGTCGGGCGCTGCTGTCTAACACCAACAGAAATCTAATCTTATCAGAGTTCATTGCACTGCCATGGGCGTATGCTCTGCATGCTAACGCGCCAGATAAATAGACTAACTTCACCACCCTCCTGAATCCTCATGCTATTCCAGCATTCACTTTGCCTTCTTCAGGAAAGTCATTTCCTTTCAGAAGGCCAGCAACTTCCTGTCTGTGCGCTCTCTTTTTCTGAGAATGGAGTGAGGAAGCTTTGCCATGACATGCTGCTGTTTGGATTGGCTTATCCAGGACGCTTTGTCATTCAGGCTGAGTGTAACAGTCACTATGTGCGGTAGACAGACGACTTCCACTGCATGACTGCATTTTGTCTTTCATATCAGCATCCTGTTAAAATAATACCAAATATCTGATGTCAATTATTCAGCTTACTGTTTGAATTTGTATTGTCTTACTTCAGAGTTAAAATGGAATGAATAAATTCCATCTGAATAAATGTCACAAAAACAGTGGAACACACTTCCCGTTTTTAATCTAAAGTGGCAGAACAGGTTCTTGTATTGAAACATATTTTGTTGAAGGAAACGAAAAGAAAGGCAGAGACACATTTTTCAGAGCATTTTACATTGTGTTATATTACATTATAAACTCCCGTCTGCAAAAAAGAAAACCCCCATAACATATTCCGCCTCTCGCACCTGCAGGTGATAGAGTTTGACGATGGCTCCGGCTCCGTCCTGAGAATCCAGCCCTTGCGCACCCCACGGGATGAAGCCATTTACGAATGCGTGGCCTCTAACAGTGTTGGAGAGATTAGCGCCACCACGCGCCTCACTGTCTTACGTGGTAGGTTTTACGCAACTGAAATTTTAAAAAGAACACAAAAGGTTCATTTTTACCCTTCTGTCCCACAAGCATGAGCAGGTAAGATGACTGTGTCTGTTCTTATTTGTCTTTATCCATGAAATGTTCTGCTTATTTTGCCAAATTAACACTACATATGGTCGCGTAATATATTATTTTCTACACCAACTGATGATACATAGATTCCTGATTAAAACAGCAGTGACATTAGACTCTCATTGCTATTTTTTTTTTAAGTTTGCATGGGGAAATCATTTGTCTTGGTGTGATCTTGTACAGAAGAATAGCTACTTTGTTTTTTGCAGCTATGAGCAGAAAAAAATGGTGTGACTTAATAATTGGCAGTTCGTCCCCTGATTTTATTTATTTATTTATTTAGCTTGTTTTTGCGAGAAAGAAGAGACCATACGTGTTTGATAAACTCTGTATCTATAGAAACCCTTACAATTATTTTCATTATTAATTCTATAATATATTGTATATTATTATATTATATTAAATTATATTCATTATTCGACATTTTTGCCAGTCAAATGTCTTTTTTTTCTTTTTGTGTGAAATTAACACTAACACTAGCTGCATTGCATGGGGCTAGCATTGTTATAGTAGCCATTATTGGACAAATAAAATGAGCGAGTGTTTTAACTACAGAAATTTATTTTCTGGAAAACTTGCAAGATTTTGATTCTTGACTTTGTTCCATTCGCCAATTTATCAACGTCTGCTACATTTCGAGTCTCTGAGTCAAAGACATGGTGATTTGTGATTAGTATTCTCATTATTAGCAGTCACATTTGTTTCTTCTCACTACTTTCTTTTAGATCAGTAATCTAATTTTATGGCACATTTACAAAGAATTTTCATACAGTCTCTGAGTCTGTGTAGTGAAGGGTTTTGGGGAAAATGTGCCAGCTTGAGTAGTCAAAACGCCTAAACCCTGCCATCTTCTTTTTTTCCGGTTTCTGCTGTCACAATTTCAGAGTGAATACTGGCATTGTGGTCTTCTAGCACTGACTGTCTCTAGAGTATTCGTATTGTACTCGTGGAACAGGAAGAATAGGAGTTTAAATTAAAGCGCAGCATTCCAGACTGGAGGGAGACAAGGAGATAAAGAGTGAAGACAGAAAGATAAAGTAGAAGAGGTGTGTGTGTGTGAGAGAGAGAGAAAGAGAGAGATGGGGGGTATAATCCTCTACATAACAGCAGAAGACTGAAAGATTATTCAGAAAATGAGTTAGTACTGAATGTGCCTCTCACATCTGTATAGAACAGATCATCAAGGCATTAAAGGCACTAAAGTGAGACAAACACATTTATCATCCAGCTCAACAACTGATTTTTTATCATGCATCTCCTGTACGCTGCAGATCCGATCATCTATAAGTGTATGGGTGATGACAATTGATATTGGTCCAGCTCTGTTCTCCAGCACATTGGGTTTGAAATGAAGCAATATCTATGTAAAAATGCAACAATATTCCTATGCAGTTCATTCAATATAAAAGAGGGTGTGCACGAGCTGACACTGAGTGACTTTGCTGTGCACAGTATTCCATGATAAAGTCCAATGGCAGTGCAACAAGACAGTAGATCTGCTCCTGAAACATTCACACATATGCACACACACACACCATCTCAGCAAATTACCAACCACTGGAATGCCCTGAACTGATATTTATTTTATTTGAATGAAAGTGGAGAACAGAGTACTAATTACCCAATATCTAGCCAGTAGGCAATGAACTAGCTGCACATGCATAATTAGACAAAACCAATATTAATTTTGCCCTGAGATGTGAGACAGCAGGAACATGGTTGAGACGTGAATGCTCACCACTTTCACTCTTCATTTTGCTATTCGCCAAACTGTAACTCATGACAACCAACCATGACCAACCTGGACAGATGTTGTTGGGTTTTTTGTGTTATAATTTTGCAGTCACGACAAAAAGCACAAGATGGGGTTAATTAGACAAAAGGAAAAAAAGGTGTGTTGGCAATTTTGTGTGTTGCACCCCTTGGCCTGAGCAGCCAGTTTAATGTAGGCTGCTTGAATGTACATTACATAATGTCAGTTTATATCTGATGGTTATTATTTGTTTGTATTGAGTGTCATGGGTGAGAAAATCTATCAAGATCTCAGTAAAGTGCACTCTGAATCCTACTAAAGCATAAAGACAGTCCCTATCTTGCCCGTGTCCAGTGTGAAACAGAAGTGGTTTGTGTCTTCCGTGGGAAGGAGGTCATGTCTTATTCATAAATGCTCCCACTTGGCCAAATCTGTTGGCTCTCCGGATCGTTCCATTCAGAGGGGTGGAACGGGTTGGTAATGAGCATGAACAAGGTCATTTTCTCAATGGATAATACGTAAAACAAAACAAGAGCTCATTTTTTTGCTCTCCACCCCTATTTTTCTCTGTCTCCCTCGCTCTAGCGCTGAGTAATGGAGCCTGGTGGCTGCAGTAGCGTGAAATGATGTTCTCTGGCATAGATCGTATCCTCTTTTCTTTTCTGAGCTGCACTTTCCTCAAGTAATTTCTGTGGGCAAATTGCTGTTTCCACCCTTTTGTTTTTCTCTCTCTTCGATCTCTCACCTCCTATTTCCTTCTGTTTTTGTCTTCTTCGAGCTTTCATTTGGTCTCTCTCCTCTTGTTCTGCATTTTTTCTCTTTCTCTCATCTTTGACCTTTCTTTGTTGCCTCCTTCATAGGAAACTCTGTCTGTAGCAGTTCTTTTGGAGACTAACCCCCTGATTGCTCAGAGGTCCCATTCCTCCTGCTACTGGACCTCAGAGAACATAGCCAGAGCCTACAATAATGTTACTTCAACAGACGTTCACCTGTTGTCTGCTTTTATATCGTGTATAAAATTTAACCATTTTGGATTGAATCTGTAACACTAACCACTGGGGTAGCATTGGGTTTTATTAGCACAGACTTAAAAGTAACACATACTTTGTATGTACAAAGATATGCTCATTTCTGTGGCTTTAAGGTACTTTGAGTGAAAGGTTTTACAAGACTGCTCTTCATGGATCTTATGTGCAAGAATAACAAACTGCTAATCTATCCCACACTGTTTAGAGTTGCAGTAAATGTAGTTCAAATAATAAAAGCCACTAATACAGACTTACTCAGTAATAAGTTGGCTGTCACAGCAAGTCAGCTCAGTCCTGTGCAAGCAGCCCCATGAGAGTGTCAGCCATATAGGAGGATCCTATAGGGAGCAAAGCCAATTGATGCAGTTGCATCATTACGAGAGAAGCGACGAAGGCTGGGAGGAGAAAATGCGCCACTGGGTTATTAGCATGCGGCCGGGATAGGGGATGATGAGGAACGCCATTAGTGATGAACTAGCAGACTCACAGAATTCATTTGCGTTAAGTGCTTTGATGGAAGTATAATGAAGTCCACTCTGAATCTACTTACATGAGTTTTTAAAAGAGAACAGGCCTACTCCAGCTTCCTCGGACTCATTTGGACATCTTTTATGAGAAATTTGGTATGACTGAACAGAAGTAACACAGCCATATCTATAACCTCCAACATATGTTGGGAAATTTTAGGCAGGATTCAACGTTTAATCCGTTGGCACACACTCTCAACAGCAGCTGCAGCTAATGCCATGATTAAAAGAGATTAGAGTCTTTCTGCTGTAGCGCTAGTTCTTTGAACCTTAAAAATATGCCCTCCCTTAAAAGTAACAGAAGCTGCAAATGATACTTTAACCATATATTTGCATTTGGTAGCTTTTTGTCATTCAATAGACATCGTAAATTTTCCCCTAGTTCAGTCTTCCCACGCTTTGGGGAGAATGTAGTAACCTGAGAGTGTGTGTCAAAGTCAGGAGACCATCTGGCTTTCCGTTCATCATCTTTGGCTGGTTATGACTTTATTTTACACTCTACTGTAACTCCCAGAGCAGCTGAATAAAGCTAGCTAAGACAGTGCAGCCCTGCTGAGAAACATCCCACACAGGAAATGTTTGTCTCTGGACCATGTGAACTGGACCATGTGAAGATCATGGTATCTAGATACAGTCTTGTTTTGGCCCTACTGTCCTTGTCCCACATGGTCCTTCACATTTAATATACACTGTATGGCCAAAAGTATGTGGACACCTGTCCATCCATATTTATGGCAACAGTTCGGGGAAGGCTAACATATGGGTGTGATGGTCAGGTGTCTTAATAATTGGACACCTTGAGCAAGCTCAGCTTAAAGGTAATTTATTGAATCAAATGACTCATTGGGATTACAAAAAGCTCTGTTTTTGAAAATGTTGGTCTTTCACATATGGCCTAAGTTTGGGTTGGGTTGTGTTAGGCTTGCCTAGGTTTAGGGATGGGCAAGGGTTTGCTTTGGGTTGGCCGATGTGTAGGGCTGGGCATGGAATAAGGTCTGGTTCATGGTTGGCCTAGGTTTAGGCTTGGCCTAGGTTTAGTTTTAGGATTAGGGTTAGGCAGGAGTTGGTGTTAATTTAGGGATTGCTTAGGTTTGGGGTTGGGCTAGGTTGGGCTAGGAGTTTTAGTATTAAGGTTTGCTAGGGTTAGGGCCCAGGTTGAGCTAGTGGTAAGAGTAGGGATGGCCTAGGTTTAGGTCAAAGTTTAGATCATGAGTGATGAGAAATGTGCCTAGTGAGGGGTAGCCTTGGGATTAGGATGCCAGCTACGTAGCTGTGGTAGAAGAAGTTGTGAAACTGGATAATGATTTCCAACGAGGTGGTGAAGAACAAGAAGAGGACAGGACCAAGCACAGATCCTTGAGGTAAACCAGTTATCACCTGATGTGAACTGGACTCTTTTCTAATCCCTCCCAGCCACCCTTACCTTTCTTCAGTAAATCCACATGAATCTGTTCCTATTGCCGCAATGCCCACTGCCTCAGTGCTGCATGTTCGCCAAAGTGAGTTTCAACTCTCTGCATGAAAACCTTTGTAAAATTACACAGCCTGGAAATATCCCAAACTCACAGAGTACCCAGCACTGTGGTTTATCCTTCAGCTCTGTAGATGCCAGGACCCACAGAATTTGCCAAAGAGCCTGTTTGTCTCCAAACTGTGCTCATTTATGGACTTATCTACCCACCCAGGTGAGCTCTGCCTTTATAGAGCCTCAAAGTATGAAAAGCATTGAATCAGTAAAGTGTCCAAGTCAGCATGTACTGCTGTTGAGGGGGAAGTTGGTCCTTTTGGTTCGAAAGGAAGTCCATTGGCATTTTGCTGCTTTTGTGCTGGTTTTTTTGCAACCTCTTGTGCAATTTATTTATTTTTTTCTCTATAGAAAGCACCGCTTTTTTCATTACTCACAGCCTGGGCTGCATGGTACTCAGTAACAGAACAGATAATGGCTGGTTATTTATTTCCATAATTAAAATGATCGAACCTAATCAGCTCTGACTTTATAGATCTCTGCCTGGACCAAAATTTCCCCTGAATGCTATTAATAAAGGAAGTGAATGATTGTATGTGAGTACAGCGTCAGATACGATTTAGCTAACGGATAAGTGGATACAACAGCAGTGTTGCGCTAAATATTACTATGCAGGCTAGAAAGATAGACTTTGTTCATTATCATAGAGAAACATCTGCTGCATCTATTGACAGCTTCAAGAGAGTCGGAGAATCTCAGCCGAGCAATCAGAGTGATTGTAATTTTGTGATTTTTTTTTTAATATTCTCATGAAATTTGTAGTGTCTTGCCATATTTAGACGTGATGCAATATTTATGACATTTTTTACAAAAGCACAGCAAGTTCTGAAGTGTTCATTCCTCTTACAGAACAGCAATTCAGTTTTCTAAATTATTAATGAACATGTTGCACTTTTATCCATTTCTATGTCCATTTAGTGGTATTGTTATGTTATAACAACTATAAAGTGTTGTTAACTCAACAGGCACTTTTTTAATTCTCTCTGTTATTATCTTGTTGTTCTCATTCAGAGAGGTAATCTGTAAAATGGTAGCTAGTGTTCTGGACGGCCGATTCAATTCACTGCGTAACATTAGTGTTTCTCCTGATTTTACTCATCAGCTAATTGCCAAACACTTCACAAGATGAACTAGGGTCATTACAGCAAGAACAATCACCAAACTGCAATGCTGTGCCTTCAGAATCTCGATCTGACATTCTAGCTCTGTTAAGTGTCTTTGACTTTCTCCAGAATATTCCCTAAATGTCCAGTTTAGTATTCCTCTGAAAAACCTTCAGTGATCTTTTCAGAGTTCTCCACTGATCTGTAGCTACAAACCTCTCTGAAGTGGGAGATGGTGATTGCACCGTGTAGGCAGTTTATTGTGATTGGAGACTTGGAGTCCGTCCTCTCTTTTCTGGGTTGGTGTCAAAAGTCAAAAGGTGGTGAATTATCACACCCAGCTGAAGAGTCGAGAGGGTTCAGAGGAGAAGAGTGCCATCCAGTCCACACTGCTCATTTTCCACTCCACCACTCTGAATTGAGTTGATGCTCTTGAAGGAAAGTTCACCAGAAGAAGGAGCAGAATTATAATAAAACATTGCATAAAACAAGGCACCAATGATGAATGGGAATTTGGATCAGTAAGTTTGATCAAAGCTAGAGATCCACTTGAAGCTAAAACCCTGGATTCTGAATCTCGGAAGTCATGACGTCTGATGTAACTACCCAACTACAGAACATGTTGGCTTGAAACAGAAGCCTCCTTATATTCTTCCTCCATTGACCCATCACATTTTGCATCCCCAGCTTATACCTGTTGCTACTTCCTGTCTGGTTCAACCTCTTGCTTGTGATGTGAATTATAGTTTCTCCAAGTTCCCTCAGTTTCTGGTCCCTTGGGTTATGCCCCTGCCTGGTATACTGATGACTATTACTTTTATCAGCCAAAGAAACATGCTTTGAGTACACACTTGTCCTCTACTTTGTGATGCATGCATTTAAATGTTTTTTTTTTTGGTTTTAAAAAATAAGATTTTTGTCTACATATGAAACCCTCAAAGTTTCTTCAAGAACATTACTGATTCTGTTCTTTGTCTACGGTCAAGAGGAAAATTGTAAGTCCAGTACCAAGAACTATTTCCAGCATCTTTAAAAAAAAAACAGTTGCAGTAACTTTGCAGTCTTCTGATCTGCTTTCCAAAAAAAGCTAAATTTCCTGTCAGAAACTGGACATAGTGCATGATGTCATTCCCACAGTATTGCAGCCTGTGAAGCCAGGTCCAGCTCACTTGGACAAACTTTTCTTTGTTTAATGGCAGCACTGGGGATGATGTAATCTTGCTCCTCTGTGCTGCTCAGGATGAAGATATGCACTCTGTCTAGCATCACTTCAGCCATGAGCAATCTCTCCCACTGTGTACATTCTTTTGGCCTTTAATTATTTATTGGCATGGCTGAATTCAGGTGGATCACCCCTCCTTTTCCTTTAGGACTCTTTATAGTGAATACCTGGGGAAGGGCTTGATGTAGAATAAAGCCAGAGCTCATGTCGGTCAGAATTTTTTTTTTCTTAAATAAAGGAAGCTATGCGTTTATTTTTAGTGTTTTTAGGTAGGATTAGTGAAGGTTCACCACTCAGCTAACTATCAATAACTAGGATAAATACAAAGGGACTGCTATTCTCATAAATTGACAAACATGAGTGGCTTGTTCTTAGCTTTCACAGATTTCTGAAAGGGTTCTACTTGAAAGAGAATCTTCACTCAGTTGGACAAACCAAAAAAAAAAATCTGTACTACAGCTAGTGAGGGAGTGTGATCTTAATAAAATGGGCTTTGTTCTCTCTGATTGAGGTAAATCCATTTTATAGATATAGATTTATTTCTATAGATCCTTTCTCAAACTGAAGGTTGGTTAACAAAAACCCAACAACAAAGAAAAGGAAACATGGCACTTTAAAGGCCAGAATATCCTGTCTTCAAGCAGGTTTCAAAGCCTGACTGTAGGTCAGACGGTTAAAATGACTTGTGTAAAAGTTATTACAGTTTGCAATGAGCTGGTTTCTGTTTAAACATCGTGCTTTAAATATTCAGGAACTTTGGACCACATCCTTCAAACAGAAGTGACATCTTTAACTAAAGATGTTTGGTTAAATTTATCCATGGCCTAGAATACTGTATTTATTTCCTAATGTCTGCTTTCCTCAAGGGGAAAGAATGTAAGGGGACAGAGGGTTATAACAGGACCTAGCTAACAACACTCACACACAACACAAAGCAAACAGCTCAGAGTCTTATGAAGTAGCTCTTTTGCTTCTTCTGTATTAGTCATCTCATATAAGTCTCAGCAAAATATGTCTTCAAAAATCAGAAAATATACGGAAACAGAAAGCAACCACATGAAAACACACACACACTGGTTTGAACGAGTGTGTATTCAGAGATAGAGAGAGTGATGAAAAAGGACAGAGCATGCAGAGATCCAGTCAGTGGACTGAGCTACAGCTTCATTCACTTGTCTCCCTCTCTTTTTCTTGCATTCTCTCTCTTTCGGTTATCACCAAGATGAAATCCTTCATGTCAGTCTATCCGTGTTCTCTGGCACTGCCTCAGACCAGTTGGCCTCATCTCACTCTTTTTATCCCTCTCTTTATCCATCTATTTGATCTGAGCCCGTGGGATGTATATACACACACACGCACCACACAGAGCTATGTGTCTGTGTGTGCATAGGGTAGAGGGAGGTCGACACAGGTCTGCGAAAGATGTAGCGATGTATTTCATGCCACAAGCATAATGTGATGTCTCAGAGAGAGAGAGAGAGAGAGAAAGAAAGAGAGAGGAGGAGACGAAGAAGCTAGAAACCAGGGTGGAAAAGGAATACCGGGTTGTAGGGATATAAAGGAAGAGGGAGGTAGAGATACAGGCATGTAGTTAAAAAAGGATGGATAAAGGAAGAGAGGGAGACATAGAGACAGATGGGCTGAGAGAAAGTATAAAAAGTAGGTAGATAGAGAGTAGAGAGACATACAGGCAGGCAGGATTAGAGGCGGAGGGATAGAGAGACAGAGAAAATGACTGAAAGATGCGGTAAGGGGAAAGAGATAGAGAGAAATAGAGAGACGAGCATGAAAGTGTCTAGGAGCATCAGCTTATCGCTTCGTTCCAAAGAGATGCTTCCATCTGTGACTCTGTCAGCATGATCATGAGGAGGGTTTGACGACCTGGCGCACTCTTCCAGAGATCTCACAGCCATTACAGCGAAATAGAGAAGTGGCCTTTGTGTGTCAGTCTTAGAGAAGGAGGAGCGGGCTTTGTGTGTCAGTCTCAGTGAAAGAGGCGTGGCCTATGCACCTGTCAGTCCATTGAAGAAGGTGTGACCTCTGTGCCTATCAGTCCCTGTAAAAGAGGTGTGGCATCTGAGCCTGTTAGTTATAGTGGAGGCATGGCCTCTCTGATCGTTTGTCAGTCCCTGAAGAAATAACTGAAGAAACTGAAGCTCTCGATATTATACTCAGACTTTTCATACTTTATTATATGAGTTAGGGTGAAAAAGTTCTGCCATTAACCCCAGTGTTAAGATAATGTGAACTCCTCGAGGCGTTTTATTAGCATCATTTTAGTAATTCAGTCGGAGTCTGACCGTTATGCCTCTCTGAGCACTGTGTGTGCAGGTGTGTGGCCTGTGAAGGTGGATTTGGGAAATAAAGCAGAAAATGAAGAGCTGATTGCTGCTGCGACACTCAGCATCATCTCTGGCATCAGAGCCGCTTTACCATCAAATAAAACATAGACATTAATTACAAAACCTCAGGAAGACTTACAGAGGACACAAGTTTCAGCTAGGGGAGGAGGATGACATCACACACAGACACACACACTTTTTGTCATTTCATGACATTTTTTTAATCAGAATTTTTTCATTTTCTTCTTTTTTGTCACTTTTTTTTAATCTCCAGCTCCCAGTCTTAATGTGCCTTGTTTTGTCTTATTTCCGAGTTTTTCTTTGTCGTTCTCTCTCTCATTATTTCCTTCATTATATCTTTATTCTTATCTTTACACTGTCTTTCCTTTTCTTATCTTCTCATCCTCTCATTCTCTTTCTCTCTTATTCTCTCTTCCTTCCTCTTATACTTTTCTCATTCACTCCTTTGCATCCTCCTCCCTTTCACTTTCTCTCTCTCTGATTTCCTCCTATTCATGCTTCTTAGTTGCTCCCATTTTCTCTTTCATTCTCTCACTTTTGCTCTCTTCTTCTCACCGTTTTGCTGGATTGTCTGTTTCTTTACCTCATTCTGTAATTTCTCCCCTCTCTCTCTCCCTCTCTGTGTGAGAATAATTTGCGGCGTATATTCGGGAGCCGAACCCTTACACTCCTTGTCAGCTCTGATGCATTGAGATCATTAATGAAGGGACACAATTTCAGCACTCACGCTCCCAGAGCCCGAGGCCAACAGAGGTGAGACGCAATTCAGCCTGTCGCTGGAAACACTCCATCTACACTGCATAGACCAGGCAATTTGCACAAATTAATGCCACGTTCGCTCAGAATTAGCATCTTAGCTCTAAAACTGTGGGCGTTCAAAGAGCAGGAGTTGTGAGAACTAATCTCAGGAACAGATTTCAGAGAGGAAAAGTAAGTTTTGTGTGTGTGTGTGTGTGTGTGTGTGTGTTTTATTAACTATTATTATTTCAGAAATTTACAATTTCATGCACTGTTTCTCAAACTAGCCATCATTCATTAAACGGGGTGTTCCTATTGACTGAAATATGTAGCGACGAAAATGTACATAGCTTTGCTTGGTTACTTAATAATTTTCTTCACATTCAGTCAGTTCACTACTTCAGACATCTGCACAACTCAGGAGCATGTGATCCACTTATTAAACCATGCGTACTTAAATATTAAGGTGCAGGTGCAGCTGAGGACTTTTTTTGTATTTATCCTTGATAAATGGTAACTGCAATAATACTACTGTAAGATACTACACACTAGCTGTGCTGGATTTGATCCAGGCTTTATAGAGTGTGCAGAGTGTGCAGCACAGAGATCTAGCCTTCAAGACGATCTGTCTGGATTTAGCCGTTTCCTCCTACCTTGTCCTCCTCACTCGCAGTACAGATATACAATAGCTAAAATGCTATTTATCTCAGAAAAACATATGCATGCACAACATTATACACATCTGCCTTTGCCCACAGCAAAATAAAGCATTATATATCATTATAAAATGTTGTACAGTTAAATATCCGTAATGCTAAACCAGGTGAAGTGTGTGTATCGTCTGTCTTTCGGCAGCAGATAATAGAAGAAGCTCTAACTTGTTTTGAAGGCGTTCCACAACTTTAAATGTAACTATAAACAGATAAAAATGATGACACAATGCACTATAATTCATTTTNAATAAAACACTTTGCCCCATTATTCCTTATGTAACTAATTTGTACAAGATAGAGAAAGTCTCTGTTCCTTAAATGCTTTCCATATTAGCCCTGATCCAGCTCCTAATCCCTTACGGCTGTTCCTGCCAAGGTCAAAGGTCATCTAGTTTGGTCCTGTGGCATGTAAAGCATCCCATCCTGAGGAGACACGTGAGCTTCCTCTAATCTGCCGTGAAATCGCAGCATGGCTGGATAGGCTGACGAGGCGTCAGTGAAAAATCCGTCTCCGTCATCTCTGTCGCTCTGTCTTGTCCTGTCCTGCTTCTGTTATTCAGTCACGTCTGTGTTTCTTAGCCGGAGGACTGAAGTAAGGAAACATTAGCTTGAACTATGCACAGTCTCTAGAGCTCTCTCTGCAGGAACGTGTGTGTGGCTGTGTGCTTGTGTGATTTACGAGCGTCTTACACACACACAGCTATCGGTTTAAATCCAATGACTCAGCTCGATAGACTTATTGGTGGAGTCAATCGATACACGTTTAAACTTAAGCACATAATCGCCCCTGCTAACACGAACGATGAGTGTGAGGGTGAGTGGCTAGAGCAGTCCTTCTCCTGCTTTGGACAGATTTACGTTATTGTGCGTGTCGGGGGATTTCTGGCACCTCGGAATAGCGCCACCTCGATCATGAAAAACCTCACACGCAGCACAAAGAGCAGAGCTGGAGAATCTCACAGCAGCTGGCCATCTGTGCACGGCAGCAGTTGGTTACTTGGCCTCATGTGCAGTACATTTTTTTGTGATTTAGTGTTTATAATAGGTAAGAAGTTGCACAAAAGTTTTTTACAGCAGGAAAACAAAAATGTGCG
>CM074972.1:4008695-4042095 GCA_037577455.1 Pangasius macronema
TGGGTACGGAGAGTAATCTGATATTTTTAAGAGATGAAAGCCAAACCAAGAGGTGAAAGAGAAGAAATGAGCATGCTGATTAAATCAGAGCAGACCATGTGTGCTCGCTAGATCATAATGCTAATCATAACACTAACATCAAGCTAGGCTTTAGTAGCTTATGTTGTTTTATACACATTTAAATGCATGGCTGGAACGTATTAGCGGACAAAAAGTAAATCTTTTTTTTTCTTCTTCCTTTTTGCCCTGCATTTCTGTTTAAACACAGCAAACATTTCATAAGATTATAAACAGGCTGTCCTGCACAGATAAAACACGTGGTGGTCAGATTAGCTACCTGTCAGAATAAGAAAGATAACCTTCTTATCGCAGACTGGGCAGTACATGACAAGAAGGATGACAGAAATAAACAGCACGAACAGAGGGAAAAAGAACAACAGAGAGAACAAGCGATTTGGCATAGCAAAGAAGAAACCGTTGAGTTAAAAAAAACGGAGAGAGAGAGAGAGAGAGATAGAACAAGTAAATGGCGTCATAGTTTTGACACATAGTTGGAATAACCAGCTGCATTGTTAATCAAGAGCTCCCCTGTTTGGTCAAGTAGGTCTGTTCAAGAGATGACAAAAGCGTAATTAACAATTCGCTATCTCCACTGCCAGGGGAAACATAATTAAATACATCACAGAAACAGGGATTTGTGTGGGGATTGAAACACACACACAAGGGAAGCAGTGTATTCATTCACTCATTACTAAACTTCTGGGACAAGTTAGCAGCAGGCACGCATGCTACGTCTTTATTATATTATAATGTCCTGTGTAGTATTTTGTTGTTAGAAAATGTGGAAATGTAGAAATGCACAGAGAGTAGCAGGTTGACATGAGGTGGCCAAATTTGTTTTGAAAGAAGAAAGCAAAAGCATTCCTTCTCCGTCATTGTGGAAAAGTTACGTAGCTGCTAACAATCATGCAGCAGCCATCTTAATTTCAGCCCTTGCTTAGCCATTGTTGGTTAAATGATTATGTAATGTTTTGTGAGTATTTCCATTAAACTGAAAAGAATATTTCTTTGGCTGTAGTAGTGTTGGGTAGATGTTAGTGAGGCGGCCATGTTTGTTTTAGCTAAAATGAAGAGTAAAGTAGCGAAGCAACAAGCCACTCTTCTGGCCTGGTTTACAGATAGCTTTTCGTCAGGTTAGCGAGGCAGCCATCTTAATATTATGTGTAGCATTTTGTGTTTAATGATATTAAATTAGATTAAATTAGAAAGGGGCAATGGGATGATACAGTGTGTTTTCCTTCTCTTCTGTTATGCTGCCAACCTAGCATCAAGTCAGCATTAGCAAGGCTTGTTACAAATCTTTGTTTAGCCTGTGTAAAAAAAATTCACCTCATCGTATTAAAATGACAAGATATAATCTTCTGCTTTTGATATTAATACTGGGTCAGTGTTAGTGAGGAAGCCATGATTGTTTCATTTCCTATATAAAATAAAAGAAGAAAGCAAGCTAGTGTTGGTTAAGGTTAGCAAGGCAGCCATTTTGTTTCAGCCGTTTTCCCCCAATATACTACATTATATGTTCCAGTATTAGCTGGTAAATAAAGGAGGAAATGTACAGGACATGTTTTATCTCTTCCTTAGTCATGGTATTAAGTAAACCTGTTACAGAAGCCACATATGATTTAGCCTTTGCTTGACCATACTACATTATATTATAATATTCTAATTACCCTGCATTGTTTCAGCTATAATGGTAAATAAAGGAGGGAAGTACTTGCCACATTTTTTTTTCTAAAGATATCATGAAGATATTGTTGGCTCAAGGTTCAAAGCATCTTTATTTTGTCTTTTTCTCTGTCACACTGCATTACATTAGCTTGATAACATAATTGTTTGGTATTATCCTGTGTAACATTTCAGCCTTGTGCATTTATGAGGATGCTGTCATTGCTCCGCTGGTTGGTCGAACAGTCTCCATTAAAAAAAATAAATAAATAACAACAACAAGGAAAAGGACATGATGTTTAAAAGAGGAAAACAACAGTTTGCGGTGTTCCTCTGTCATGGTGGAGGTTATAGGTTACTAAGGCAGCCATTTTTGTTTCAGCCATATGGCGCTGCATTAGCAGTCCCGCTACGTGACGAGGCAGCACAATTTATCATAAGGACGCTGTCATCCTTCACACCCCAGGACCCTGTTCATTCTTCCGCTTCCAAGGCCAGGACCTCGGAGGAAGTCTGTCTTTCCCTCTTACGTTTGCTGTTTTTTTTATCTTTCCTCTACCCACATTTTCTTGCTTTTTCTGCATATTGCATGTCTGCAAAGTCCCATTGCAGGAAGCAACTTTAATTCGTGTAATTATTCATTAACCTCTGTGCCGGCCGATCATTCGCTCCCTCAGCCATTTCTCACTTCATTCGCTTCTGTGATAGGAGATAAACCTCAGATCGATGTTGTGTATAAGCCTCCACTGCTTTCCCTTCATCCTCCTCCGTTCAGCTGTGCGATTGAGGTTGTGCAATCGAGCAATCCTGCACAGCCGCCAAAAGGCCAACATGGACTCCTGTCACACCCCAGAGGAGAGCTGTGTCTCTGAGTCTTTGTGTGGCCAGAAAAGCCCTTATCAAATGCGGGGATTGAGGCGAACGCAGACGGGCCTTAAACCTTAAACCTCTTTGGCCTGACGCTTCATACAAAAGCGGGAAAGCAAGCGGAAAATATAAAACGGATAGGTGTCATACTCGAAGAGTTTCCCGCTATTCGGCCACGTTAGTAATCCGTCATTTTTTTCAGCAGGAGGGATCCCTGGACCAGGCTTCTGTAATGAGATTGTATCCACTCAAAAAGAAAAAAAAGGGCAGCAAATATATCACTTTATAGCCACAGGGTAATTCTGGGTAAAGAATAACCTCTCCCCGTAGGTGAAAAGTCTCACTGTGCTGACACACAGAGAGAGACGGAAAGGTCCTGCCTCAGTCCAATATGTGCACTGATATTACAGCCGAGAGGCAGAGGCAGCATAGTGACTACAAGATGTACGGTTTCTTCTTCAGTGCTGCGGCTAAACCCGAAAAAACCTTTTGAATATGGAGTCCACAGAGATTGCAGGTTGATTTACTTGGAGATTTCTTTTGTTGTAGGCAAACCTAGAAAGATTAGCACTAATGTTAGCACAATTGCAGCCTTTTTTTCCGCTCTCCTAGCAAAAATAAGCAGAACTTCACAGACTCATTCAACCAATTGGATCAATACAGTTAGTTCAGTTGCTGAGAGATATCACTTCTTGTGCATTCTGTGGTAGCGCCGCACTAATGAAATGGCCCCAGTAGAGATAACAGAATTAGCTTCCTCCTCTGCTCTTTCCATGGCCTCACTCATTCTCAGCTAAACAAGCACGGCTAAGCTAAACAGGCTAAATAGCAAGTAATCATGTTTGGATGTTAGCCCAGTTCATAGAAAGTCAATTAGCTTTATTTAATTAAAAGGTCCTCTCAAGGAGAATATTACTTCTGTGTAGTTAGCTATAAATAAGTGGGTGGACACCTCATTAGAAAAAAATATAAATAAATAAAGGCATCGTTTACGATCTGGCTAAATTAGAGCCGCGCTAATCTGTAAAATATGTAGTCAGTTCATCCGAGCACATATTATAGATTACAGTGATTATTGCATATCATACACGTCAATTTAATGGCTCTGGATTAATGATTCCCTCGGTTAGATAAGGAATGCTAAGGGTCATTGGTTGAGATATGGAGGTTTGGCAGAACATCTATCTGTTGCCTGATGACCTGAGCATGGAGGGTAATGGGTGTAAATTATCACTGGAGAAAAGAGTTTTTCATATCAGTACCACTCAGAGATTTCTTCATATGAGCTGTTACAGTATTAGCTCTTTCGCAGTCTGGAAGATGTTCAGTATTTTTGTGAGACAGGATGGCTTGAGGTTTTTTTTTTTTTGTTGTTGTTTGTTTTTTTTTTTTATCTTTAAGGCATGACTTCTTAATTCTTCAAGTAAGAATGTGTATTTTTCCCCCGTGAAATTAGAGATATCTAGCTAACTAACAACCATATACACTGCTAAGAGAATTTTAGCTCATAGCTAGTGTTTATAATAAAGTTTATTCTGAGGTAAATAGTTCTTCATCTTTGTTATAAAAGTAGGGTTTGGCACTGAAAAAACATCACTAATACCTCTTTGAATTCTCAAACACTGTTTTCACAAAGCTAGCATCACAGAGAATGTCATCTAGCCAACATTAGCTAGCTAACTAGCTCCTAGTTAAAGCTAGCATTAGAGAGAATGTCAACTAGACAACATATGCTATCTGACTAGCTCCTAGTAAATGTGACATGTTAGTGTAGGTTACTGATTTACTTCAGAATGCTTTGGATGATTTTGCTTACCTCTCATTTATGCTGAAATTTTAGAAAAAGCAAAACAAAACAAATGCTTTTTAATTTAATAATAATAATATGGTGACATCTAAATACGATAAAACATACACAACAACCCTGTTAGCTTACTATAATGCTATAATGAAATCTGCTCTTTTTTGAATCCTAGGTTCTCTGTTGCCGTTCGTTCACTCCACATTTATCTCCCTGTCCTTTTCTCTCCTTGCTAAATTTCAGTTCATTTTTCTCTCCTCGTTGCAAGAAGCAAGGTTGTCACTCCCCAGAGCAACACTACATTCATTTATTGTAATTTATTTATTCACCCAGAAGGTGAAATCCGAGCCCGCGCTTATCACCGGTACTGCTAACGGAATATCGCGTGATAAAGCCTACCGCGCAGCACGTGTGCGATATTACTCAATTTATGCATTTTAATGTTTTTGTCAATAACCCTCGTGTTTTCAGAGGCCGCTACGCCAAACACTGTGTCGTGAACACAAATCAATTAACAATAATTGGTGATATTTGCTTAGCATTACGGCTGGAGGAAACGCGGCCGCTGCCGGATGCCTGTTCTGGCTGTTAATCAGCAGAGGTGCTGCAGTGAGCCACACTTTAATTTGCATGGTGATTTATAAATGTAATGGTGATTAATCTTTGTGCGTGTGTGTGTGTGTGTGTGTGTGCACAAAATACCACAGACTGTTCATTTGAGAGGTCTCCACAAGCAAATCTAATGATCGCAGTGTTTCCCTAAGTGACCAGCTGTTGGTTACTGTGACTTTGTCAGGTCTTTGAGCATTTTAGTGTGGACACACTGGTCCCATGGTCACCTGCCTTTTCACCAGTTCGTAAAAGAAACCATAATGTAATCAGATGTGAGCATTCTCTAATACATGGACACATGATGTGAAAATAATAGCTGTGACCAATTACGTTTTTTGGTTTTCTCTTTTTTTCTCCACCAATCCAGTCATATATATATAATATATATAGTAAGTCATGAGCTCAGTAGTGAGGTTCCAGAAGTAAAAAACTTCTTTCCATGGAAAATTTGATTTTTAAAAATAGTTTTAAAACCTGGTAAGATTTCTACACTCTCATAGAAGCCATAAGTCAATCCAATTTCAACTTTAATTAAAAAAAAAAAAACATATTTACTGAAGTCTTGGAATTAGGGCCTGTGAATCAATGTCATGCCACCTTGCATTGTGGGACTGGTCCACCATGTTTGTTGAAAAGATTGGGAATAAGAAACTTAATAACTCTGGAATCAGGTAGGAATACTCTGAGATACTAATAATATTCTAAGGTAAGTTAAAACATGATGAAAGCATTGGTAGATTCGTTATGGGAAGTTCTTCCCCTAATTTAGTTTTCATGGTGATAAAATTGTGATGGTGATGACCACACCCCAAGGTCCTGACATCACCAGCTCTACAGTTCCAATCCAGTCTTAGCAGAATGAATTTTTTAGGTTTTCTTTGGATGGTTATTGCTTTAAGCTTTCTAAAGGAAACCATCTGAGTGTTCTAAAGTGAACAAACTGAGAAACCATTTAGGATGCTGGACGAAACCCTTTTTTGACCATCGTAACACCGTCGGCTATGCATGAAATAGCAGTGATCCGTGTTAGCCATGACTTTGCTGAGTCTTTGAGGTTTCTTGTCTATCCGAGACTCACGCAGAGAAAGTGAAATAGAACTTTTCCATAAATCATTGCTATTCCGTTCGGGGAGGAAAAGCACAGCATCCACGCTGAGGAGCTCTGAAATGATCTAAATATCACCTGAGGCATTTTGGAGCATCTTGAGAGCACAAGCTCGCCTTGATTGACGTACCAAACAGCTGGAGGGCGCGGTGTCCTACGGCCAATTAATGTTTCCTCCTGTGTCTTTAACCCTGGGATTTTCAACACAAGACTTAATACTTCAGAAGAAAATAAAAATCCATAAATGCGTCAGGATAAGCACTGTGCAAGTCTAAATGAATTATGTTATATGTTATGCGTGTATTTATTCATTTATTTATGGTAACAACTTGCGTTTCACATCATCTAATCTCAGAAGTTCAGGCATTTGTGGCTGTTGTGATTAGCATAATGAATTACATATTCGCATTTCAACTTCCCTGCAATAAATGATACAGTATTCAGCATTAACATGGAAAAAAAATCACCTAAACGGGATTAACCTAAAAGGAAATTATCTAAGAAAATAAACAAATGGCTCCTACAGCAGGCTGATAGGCTGAACGAACGAATATTATTGCAGTCCTTCCACATTTTGTCGAACCCAAAGACGAACGACGAACGACTATGAGCAGGAGTATCACAACGCAGATTAAGTGGAAATATTTGGAGGCGATTGCACTGAGCAAGCAGAAGGTCAGAAATTGATTTCTCATAGCAAAACAGTCCACATGTGCTCGCAGGCTCGTTTTGCACTCCGGCAATGCTTTGAGACAGGCATTCATCGATTTCTAACTTGCATGGATTGTCGTTGTTATGCTTTGAATAGCCGGAGGGGCTGAATGCAGCCTAGTGCAGTTAAATTACGTGGAATTTGACTCTGACTTTGACTCTGAAGTTACTTTCGACAATTTGGAAGCAAAAGCACACATACCAAACTTGCAAAAACAGTCTGGATGTGGAGATATCAGAGTTAGAAAATATATAATGCTAGATTATTATATATTATATTAGCTATATTATGGTTCATTTTATGACTTTTCAAGTAAAGGGGAATTTTTAAATGTCTGTTGTTCAGATCAGAAACAAACTAAATTGTCAGTTGTGGCTGCCACTGTGACTGAACTGCTTTAGATGTTAAAAGTTATAATTTAACACGTTAAACATAAAAGATAAAATATACACATACCCTGATATAAGAGAAATAGGAATAAAATGGAAAATAAAGCTGAAACTAAAACACTTCTGTAAAGAGAAATAAAACTCTCGATCGATCGATTTTTGTCTAATGATCTCGGTGATCATTAATAGAAGAAAGATATTTAAAATTAGAAATAATAAAATGTAGAATAATGTGATTATATAATATTATGTAAATTACATTTAAAAAATCTCTTAAGCTAGCTAGCTAAAAACAGAATGGACTGTCAGTATTTTAGTCTGTATTCAGTAATATTTTTACTCCCTTTTTTTTTTTGGCTGCAATAAATCACAACCGTAACAGTTATTTATTTGCTCAAGCCTGCTCTATACATTTGTGAGTATATATTATGTATATATATAAAATGCTAGATGGCATGGAACCTTAGCCGAAAAGTTTATTCGCATTGGCTTGTGTGATTTTTGTTTACAACCAGTACATTATTTGTGTACTTTTACACAAGATATACCAGAAAGCAGTTTAGCTATTTAAGGTACATTAGCAACATCACCTTGCTACTTGAAAACGTTAGTTAGTTAAACAAAAGATTTGAGGTTAAACATTGAGATGCAATCAACATCTTTAACTTGTACGACCTTGTAACATTAGAGGTTTTATGTGTGTTGGTTTCTTCACCGGTCATT
Organism: Pangasius macronema; assembly: GCA_037577455.1. Classification (NCBI taxonomy): domain Eukaryota; kingdom Metazoa; phylum Chordata; class Actinopteri; order Siluriformes; family Pangasiidae; genus Pangasius; species Pangasius macronema. The sequence continues at coordinate 4,016,630 of CM074972.1, forward strand.
TTTTAGGTCCTCTCTAAACACAAATGATATTTTGTTGAATGTAAAGGCTGTAAACATAAATTAGCATTATTTGATGATTATTAACAGCTTTGAACTATCTAGGAAAAATCGAACAACTTTTCCATTTTAATGCTAACCAAAGTTGGCTAGCTAGCATTGTTTCTTCCCCCTCTCAAGTCTGTTAAGTACGTATAACATATTGTTCTGGTGTAAAGCTTTCACTACGTACTCTACAATTACGAACACGTCCTCTGTCATAAAGTAATTATCACCTTCTTAAGACTCCCGGTTCGGTATCAGATTTTAACTGAGAGTTGGCTTTTTTTGCGAGTGCATGAAATAGACACCCATCTCAAGCTCTTCACACATACACACCATGGAGTCTAACCATAACCTCCAGCAAGTCTCAGCTCCCCATAATACCATTTTACCTGCCATTCCCCTGTATCGAACACTGTGTTAAGGTCAGCTAGAGGTTTACAGTTTCCTCCCGAAATACTCAGAGGACCTCTTCAGCTGCTTTGCCCTTTTCCTGTTGCCATTTTATACCATACCGTGCCTTCTTTTCTAGGACGTGTGATTGATTTGAAACCTAAGATGGCAATAGTCTAGTGGAGGTCGAGGATTTCGTCTGTCCCAAGACTTGTTACTCATTCTGTCAGTATCTGTGTACTGACCAAGAGCTTAAGCTACATGCACTTGTTCAGTATAAAGTATACAGAGCATATTCCACAATATATTCTTGTTTGATATTGAAAAATATCGACAGTGTATTTCATTTTCGTGAGACTGTAGAAAGTGAGATTTGTAAACTCTTTGCACGTTTACACAAGTTTTTGAAACACTTTATTAGCAGAAGCTAACATGGCTGACACACTTTCCTAAGCTTCTGTAAATCCTAAATTATTAGATCAGCTGAGCAAAGAATCACCATGAAAAATTTAGGATGATGAATGTAAATGAAATAAATGGTGTGATAATATTTAATAAATGTGATTACCTTTCTTACAAAGAATAAACTGGGTGAGTCAGTAGACATAGACAGCGTTAAAACAGAGTATGTTCACCTCCAATCACAAGTTCTCATGCACACATTTCGAAGCAGACATAATTCTACGGCTGTGCCATTTCGTCCTCGAGATTTTCAGTCCATGTTTCACGATTTGTGGCGCGACTGAAGGCAGCTGGATACGAAAACCTCTGATTTCTTCCCCGATACTTCCGCACTTGGTATAATTGAAAGCCCACTGTTGTTCTTGCTCGGTCAGTTTGTGCAAAACATTTCCTTGTCTTGTTTGACTTGGCATCACATGATACAGTTGTACAACTACAAAGCACAAACCGCACACAGAGTTCAGGAAAAGGCTGCTCGAGTTTACTAGAGTCAAATCATTTCCATGAAACTGTCACAAGCTTTGGTTTTAACTTCATCTTTCCACGCACCATGATCAGTGTCAACATGAAACTGTTCCTTCTTCTCTCCAGTTTGTCTTGTGTCCATGGCCATAGTGTTCTTAGAAGAATGTCAGATATTTTAAGAAAATTTTTTAGGGCAGTTGCTTTCTGACGTCTGAAGTCTGAATATTGTTTTATCACAGTACAACCCATTACATTAAGTTGACCTCTTAGGGATTTTCACTTTTGAGGGAACCCTTAAACGTTCCCAGAAGAACTCTACAACATAGTGGTGGTCTATTAGAGAGCATCTAGTAGCTCTTACAATTCACACTTTTCATTATGCAGGCATTTTTTAAAACTTTTTAAAAATGAGCAAGAAATTCAAACATAGAAACTGTGGGAAGTTGAGTATGTAATATGTAACACGCCTCAAATCCTTACGGGAGTCTTCTTCCTCCTTGTGTATTTGTGAGATTTGCGCTTTTAGGGTAACTTAGCGACGACTCCTACTCAAGTACTTCCGTCCATTTTGCATGTTCTTGGAATTGAGAGTACAGGAGGAATAAAACGTTTGATAGCTCAGTACAATGCCAAGCATTTACATTAAAGTGAACTAATGGACTTTAATAGTCTACCTAAGGTTTTTTTTTTTTTTTTTTTGGAAATGAACAAATTACGTCACGAGTTATAAAACAGGACAAAGATTGCTCTCTCTTTCACTCACTCACTCACTCACTCAGCTAGCAGCGGGATTGGCGCTTGGCCATGACAGTCGTAGCACAGTGGCATTTTCCACATGATGCTGCTCATGCAAAATTAATGACGGGAACGTCTCCAAAACACAGAAAGAAAGAGGGAGAGAGGGAGAGAGAGAGAGAGAGAGAGAGAGAGAGAGAGAGAGAGATTAGAGGGAAAGATTTAATTACCCGTATCAAAACAGGAAGAATGATGCTCCAGGTACCCAATCCTCCCAATCACTATGCTAACCACGTTTTTGTGTATATTTACTTCCACCCTGGCTTCCATACCTTTGGGCAGAATGTGGGTTGGATGTGAAGTGTGTGTTTTTCTCGTGTCAGAGTGTGTGTGTTCTCAGCGGGGTGTGTGTAATTTGGGTTTTTTCCTGCCGGCACTGTTGTCGTCCTCAGTGAGCTCTTTGTCCAAAGCCCTCAGGGCCTGTCAGGAGCTTATCTGTGTTAGATTGGGTTTGTTTAGCCTGTGTGTGTATGTGTGTGTGTGTGTATGTGTGTGCACTCGCCTTTAGATGATGTTTGTCGCGCTGCGCCACTTATCTGATTTCACATCTCACAGAACAGAAACAGTACAAATGTTGAGCACAGCACCACACACGCATACACTTACACACATACACACACACACACACACACACAGACACTCCTAATTAGGACTCATTATTCAAGTACAATAGAGCATAGAGATCTGTGCCAGCTTTTATAACCATGATAATAAATACGTGGAATTTTCCCCTTTTTTCTATTTATAACTTATATTGTCTTTCTTCGAAAAACTCGACTCCACATTCGTCTCCATACTCTCAGTGTGTAGAGAGGAAAGGTAGGAAGAATGCTGATGGATTTATGAAAGAAACAGTGACGCAGACGATCTCTGTCTCTGTATACTGACCCACTGAGCTATGCGTAAAAAAGGTCCACTAGCTGGAGTAAGCTGTGTTAGCTAACAAGGTTAGACTTGTAACCCGAAGGTGAACCTGAAGGTTGTGGGTTCGAGTCTCGGGTCCAGCAGGGATTGTAGGTGGGGGAGTNCGCCGCAGCTAAAATGGCTGCCCACTGCTCCGGGTGTGTGTTCACGGGTGTGTGTGCACTTGGATGGGTTAAATGCACAGCACAGTATGTATGGGTCACTATACTTGGCCACAAAAGTCATGTCCGGCTAGTACATTCCTGACTTTTGTCTCTACAGCAGATCTTACGATTTAACATAACATACCATGAAAAACTGTGCTAAATCAAATACGCTGACCAATGATCCACTGTGGAGACCCCTAATGGGAGCAGCCAAAAGAGGAGCAAAAATGTATTGCTTTGTTTGTTTGTTTCTTTTGTTGTAAGAGACTAATCAAGAAAAGAGAGAGAGAGAAAAATCACACTCGCATCCCACTGCTTACACTGTAAAGTAGATATTGATTTTTTTTTTTCTGTGCAGACATAATTTTAGGTCATGACCCTTACACTACAGTCTGAGGAATTGTACTTTATGGTTTAGGATATGATCTCTGTGTGTGTTTGATTTGTGCTTTTGGCACCACTTTGTTTCTCAGTTTCCAAAAAGCATCACGTTGCTAAATGGTAGAGCGAGCATCACTTTGAACTCTCTCTCTCTCTCTCTCAGTTAACTGTATGATGTTTTGGGGATGTGGGCTTGACTATATGATGGCTATTTGAAACAAAACCCATGTGTATAACATTTGCTGTGTGTGTGCCACACACAAGGTCTCCTGGTCGAAGGAGGACCTAAGGGGTGGTATCTATACCCAGGAGTCGACTTCCATCACCTCGCAACGCGCACCGCCACCATGCTGTGTGCTGCAAGCGGGAACCCTGACCCCGATATCTCCTGGTTTAAAGATTTCCTCCCTGTTAACACCAGCAACAACAATGGCAGAATCAAACAGCTCAGATCAGGTAAAGTTCTTCATCCTTCTGCCAAAAATGAAACGATAATTCCTTTTCCTTTCACTCCTGTTTTTTTTGTTGTTCTTTTAAACCTTCCTCTTTCTCATCTAACACTTTTTTATTTTATGTAGATAATGCCATGAGTCTCTCTGTGTTATCTGTGTGTGTGTATGTGTGTGTGTGTGTGTGTGTGTGTGTGTGTGTGTGTGTATGTATCTGTCTGTCTGTCTGTCTGTGTGTGTGTGTCTATCTGTCTGTCTGTGTGTGTGTGTGTGTGTGTGTGTGTGTGTGTTTGTACACCCATGTGTGTTGCTTTTCGAGGCGTTTTTTATTTTGTTCAGCGCTTCCATTATTACTCATGACTCACTGCTGTGACTGCACACTTAGCAGGATTTATATCATCATCCTTATTTTTCACTTGTACCTTCTACTGCTCCATCACAGTAAGTGACCAGGCATACTGTATCTTTTCTTTCTTTCTTTTTTTTTTTTTACTTTCAATTTCTTCTCTAAAATGACTAATTTTCAACATTGGGCTTCATTCAGAACAAAGGACCTCCTCCCCTCCCCCACCTCCACATGGTTCATGCTGTTTTTTATTATATCCGTCCAATATTACGACCAATGACGAGTCCATGTGTGACTTCTAAAGCAATCCCAGAGCAAGCTGAGTGAACCGGCTGTTGTATGACCTTTGTCCATGTAACCCTGCGCTCACACTAGCAAGCAGAGTAATTTTTTTAATGCCGATTGGTTGTGAAATCCAAACGATTTGTTGACGAATGTCCCCCAGTTTCTACCTCACTTTAAACAGCTCATAGCTATTCATAAAAGAGTTACATTTACTATACAGCGCTGTTGATTACTTGAATCTGATTGGTCAGGAGGTGTTGATTAATTTTCTATTACAGCCTCTCTGACAGATTTACATTAGTGCACTCATTAATACATTAGTCTGTAGTAACCTCGTGCACAAGGGCTTGTATGGTGGACGCTCTACATAAACGTATTAACAAATTTGTTTGTGAAGTTTTCTGTAAACACTTTTGGAAGGAGTCTCCACTGTCAGCACTTTGCAACAACCCAAGGTAAACGACAGTCAAAGGGTCTTCTTCCCGAAACGACAAAAGACAAAATAATTTACATTGACATTTGCCTATTTTGCTGTACGTGTTACATGTTGTCAATTGCACAAAAATTGATAGTGTTGGCCAGTTGCTGTGGTTTAAGATGAATAAAACACTGAGACATGCCGTTATTGGTAAATAACACATCACACTACCCTGCGGTTGATTATTTTCCAATAACAACACGCCCCATCATGTTATACTCCTCACTTTGTAACATAAGCCAAGGCAAGCAGTTCCACTCAAGACAGGCATTTAAAGGCATTACCTTTATTAGTTTTTTAAATAACTACTCAAATTTGGAATTATCGTGAATAAGATTAAATCTAAAATTTTTAAAAAAGAAGATTATAACTAACAGGGTACAGAAATATCAGAAATATGAGACTTAAACTTAGGGCCCTTTCCAGCAGGGTTTCCCTCATCAGTGCTTCCAATCAGACCATAAGAAAGATCATTTTTTATCTTTTTGAAAGATAAGAACTCTTAAACATAAAAAGAGCCATTGAAGAAATCTTTTTTTGTTGTTTTTTGTAACCATGTGATGTTTATAGATTATTTGCCAGAACAGATTAGTCGCTACTATTTAACAGCTAATTTCACAAAACTCCAAAAAGCTGGACAGGCCACGCCCACAAGCGGTCCAGGCCACGCCCATACAAAAAAAAACAAAACTGGAGGTGACATCAGTGACTTGTGAGCTTCTAATGTGATCGCAGGGTTACATTTAACACTTCTCATCTCAGTTTGAAACATTTGAACTCATGAGTGGAGTTGTTGGTGATAGCTCAGTGGAAGATTTTCCCATAACCCCATAGCCACAGTAGTGTGTTCGTGTCGTCGTGTCTAGCCTTCCCAGGCCGCTTGTGATTCCTTGCTTTGCTCAGATTTTGCTTCTCTTGTGAAATGCTTGTGAAATTTTCCTTATACTCCCTGCCCACTCAGTTTACAACCCAGATAATTGGCGTTTGCTATATTAGCTAAGGGGAGATTTACTTTCATAAAGCCTAATAATTTGATCTGTGTGATCACCTGACTCTCTAATGTGTCTTGTCTTCACTAGTCCTGTTTAACTTCCTTTCTCTTGTTGTGAGCAGCACTGTGTGACGTTATAACCCTATTCATTTGATTTTTTTTTTTTTTACATGTACGCCTCTTATTCTGCTGTGCAATAGAGTCTTAAGAATTAACTGTAGCAAAAAAAAAAAAAAAGAAAAGAAAACAAAAACCTGTTCCTAAACATAAGGAATATAATCATATTTTCTATGCTGTCTTTCTTCTCTCCGTATTTTTTAAATCTCCAGAGTCCTTTGGTAAGTGCGTAGCTCTGAAGCACACATCACCCCCACTAATGTTTCATGTCTCTCAAACTCTTATTAAAATGCATGGCATGCATTTTACTAACAGTTAGCACAGTTAACAGATGTATAGCAGACACACACACACACACACACACATATAGATATATATATGTATATGTATATAGAAAGATAAAATCACACGCACCTGGTTAAGGACACATAAAACCAATTGTTATGACTGAGCAGGACAAATGAGCAAAGATTTTCTGATGTGTCCCTCCATGTGTGGACGTCCCTTCTCTCACTGACTCACTTCCTTCACCCCCCCCCCTCTCCCCCCCAGCACCATACTACCTTTCTACCTGAACGTAAATGAATCCAGGTTTTAATCAGAGGTCTTAGGTTGTCCGTAAAGATGATCCTAACTCCCTCTAAACATCTAAACAATTTCAAAATGGCACCTTCCTTGTACTTAACCAGTGTAACACCTTCCAAACTGCTTCCAATGATAACCTACCTGTTTTTTTGCCAATAGAGGAAATCATTCTCTCTCTCTGTCTCTCTCTCTCTCTCTCTCTCTCTCTCTATCTATCTCTCTCTCTCTCTATCTCTGTCTCTCTTCTCTTTCTACAGTACCTTCATTTTTTAACATACTCTGTTTAAAGAAAAATAAACAAACAAACAAACAGAAAAAGCTAATTTGATTCTTCTTCCAAAGCCCCCAGCCTCCTTCCTCTCGTACTAATGCTTCTTCTTTCCAATCTTATTTGCATTCATATTATCCACCCAGGTGGTACTCCAATACGAGGTAAGAGAGCTGAACCGAAGTTCACAGAATGAAAAACAAAACTTCATTCTCTCTGTCCTTCCATCCCGTCCGCCTCCATGTATATGTCTCGTCTCTCCATCTCAACACCCTGTATCATCCCTCGCTCCGTCCCCCTTCCTACCCAAACCCTCCTAAAACCCTAAACACCCCCTTCTCCATCTCTTTCCGTTTCCTCTTTCCATTTGACCTTTGCGTATCTGCTTTCATTCCTCACTTCATTTCTTTTTTTTCCAATTAATAAATTGCGATATGCTTACTGTGACACAAAGAAGCATATCCAGTGGCGTTTTCTTTATTTTTCTTTGTTTGTTTCTTCTAATTATTATTTTTTGTTATTATTATTATTATTATTATTATTATTATTATTATTATTATTATTGCTTTTGTTCTGTCTTTCTTTTTGGCCATAGCGACTCATGTGTCCCTCTTTTTGTCCTAAAACAACCAAAACATTTTTCCCCCCTTAGCTGTTCTTGCACACTCGTGCCATACGATGACGGATTCGCCGACAACTTCTCGCCTCTCCTCTGCCAGGAGAATTTTTTTTTTTCAAGAACAAACTGCTGTCTATTTATCTTTTTAAATTCTCAATCTCTGTGTGCTTTCCTCTACCTGTACCCTTCTCTAAAAAAAAGCCCAAACAACCACTTTTTTGATAAAGTTTCTCCGGTGCTTTTTTCTTCTACCACCTATTTTTTTCCTTCTTACTTTTCTTGGGTTGAAGGCTTTCCTTTTTGACGTTTTGATTTTTTTTATTCTTCAGGGTTGGGGAAAAGCTAACAAAGGGTCTGGCAGAGCAAACTGAGGTGCCCGTTTTGTGATTTTTGTCGAGCAACTCAGGAGGTGGAGACGTGGTTTGATGCATATATATTTTAAAAAAAACAAACAGTTTTTCCTCTGGTCATGTGACACCACACTGCTGATCCCATTGGTGGATTTTTATGGGTGTCATTTGTAGCTTTGAACAAGCTATGGCAGTGGTTGGTTGATTTCTTGTTGGCCATTTTGACCTGAATTTTGACCTCTAATGCACCTGCGTTTTATTTTTCAGCTAAGGGTTGTCAAAAAAAGGTTGTAAGTTGCACTGACATACATTTCTTGACTTGCATGTCAATCATTTTGGGACAGAGGGTGATGTAATGGTCTGGATGATGATGAATCTCCTAACACAATTTTTCAAAGCCCAAGCAGCAAACATCTTTTTTTTTGTCGCAAACAAATTTTTTTTTGGGTTCTTTTTGCGAGTCATGGGCCATCTTTGATTAATTCGAATTTATGATTGACTATGCCAAATTTTCTAACTCAAATGTCTTTTTTTGGACTGTCCTCCCTGGTTATGCTGCTTTTGTATACTGTAATCCTTTTTTTCGTTTGATCCATGCTGCCCTGAAGCAGTGTCATTCATCCTCTCCCATGCTGAACAGTCCTGTCAGGTGTTGTATATTGCAGGGCTCTATTCTGTCCCTTCGAATTTCAAATCCTTTTTTTTTAATTGTACTGGCAATGCTAGCAAATAGCATCCAAGTCATGTTAAAGCCAGAGCTAAAGTGCTTTAGAAACCCTGCAACATGTAGACTGTATGTTCTCCTTTTCCATCAATGTGATTTGTACAGTGTGTTGTAAGAAGAGAATGATCAGTGCATAAATTGTGTCGCCTCAAACGTCTAATGCAGTGCACGGTCTGAGTCCAGTCCTCTAAAAAGTAGTGAAAAAAATCTATAAAATATACAATTATTAAATAATTGTAAAAAATACACACTAGGCATGTGCTGATATTACAGATTCATATCACTGTAAATTCCCAATCTTTTATTATATTAATTATTATTAATATTATAAAGTTGTGCCTTTTTTTATATATTATAAAACTTCTGACTGGATTGACTTTTTTTCAAATTTAGCCAAAAATAATATCCTAAGAAAAATCTTAAATTTAAATCTTTTCTTAAGTGCTTAAGCTTTTTCGATAGAATTTATTTCATGAAATGTAAAATTTCACAAATGCTGACCCAAAATGTTGCCTACTTTAAAAAAAAAGTCATTATTCAGTATCACTTTATATAAAATAAGTGATTATCAGCACATGCCAAAGCCACACTATTTAACCCGGAACTCTACAGATAATTTATTTAGCTAAAATGATCACGATTTCAGTGATGCAGCTAGACAACAGAAAGAAGGCACTGCATTAGAAACGACAGGGCGATTGCTCATTTTTACAGCGAGCATTTAAGAAGGTTTGTGACTTTTTATTTTTATTTATTTATTTATTTTTTTTTTTGCTGTTTTATGTTTTTTTTTTTTTTATGGTTCAGCGTCAATCCAGCAAAAATCAGCAGGTGGTTGATGTAATGATTTAATTTATAGTGTCTTTTTAAATCATAATGTGTTTTTTTTTTTTGTTTTTTTTTTTAGAAAATTATGCAAGAGCAGTTAGTTTAATGTTTTTGCACCTATTTATATTTTTTACAATACGAAGGAAAAAAGTTGTGTGAGTGAGACAAATATCGCCGATGTGACAGAAACAGGGATTGTCAAAAACGTTGCTTTGCTTAGTCTCTTGTTGCACTGTGAGATTTTTCACCTTAACACCCGAATCTGCCCCGTACTCTTTCCCGCCATACAGGAGCACTGCAGATTGAACAGAGTGAGGAGTCAGACCAAGGGAAGTACGAGTGTGTCGCGACTAATAATGATGGCACCCGCTACTCGGCTCCTGCAAACTTATATGTCCGAGGTAGGAAAGCCCACTGGGACAACTCTGTGCTGATTACAGGCTAGTGTACTGTAAATGTACTCAGTATATAGAGGGAATTATTATAGCATATTGAACAGAAATGATCAGGATAAATGGATCATTGGGTTCAAAGTTTCCTGGCTACAAATTTTGTAAGTATGTTTGTTGCATTTGACTCTCCCTTGAGTTGAACCTGTTGGTTGTTTTTGGTTTGTTTGGTTGGTTTTCTGTTAATTCTCCTACTTTATTGCCACGATTGCCTGGTGTGACACTAATTACACTGACCCCTAAGCTTGCAGCAGGTTTATGGGTTGTACCCATGTTTATTTTTATTTTTTTCCTACAGCACGCTGAATCCAACTCTCTCTTTTCTTCCCTTTTCCGCCAACAATGGAGGGAAAAATTAATTAAAAAACTTCTTTTTGACATAAAATGTACTTGAGTATATGCAAAGTGAGCATATGTAAATATGGAAATATAAATCTGTTATAAATGTGACATTAACCCTTTGACTTTCGCTTTGCCTTGGCACAAAGCAACCTGACTGAGAGGATTCATTTCTTGTCAGTAATACTTTTGTTCATTTGGCTTCTGAGGAACTAATATGCTAAATTGTCAACATTGGCCTAAATCAAGGACATATAAATTATTTATTGATATTCTATAGATTATACAGCTAAAGAAAAATGTTTCCATTCAAGTCATATAATCATTTTAATTAATTAATTAATTAAATAAAACATTTTTAATTATTCAGATTATTATAAAATGCAGTAAACTCTAAAAGCCGGTTGTCCTTGAAACAGTTTTTCTACAAAAAAATATCTCTTTAATATAACGTACAAAAGAAAAGTCTATAGCGTTATTTTTTTTCTACTGTAAATTACTGTGAGACAACATTTATATAAAAATTAGTGTAACAATTTTGAATATTCCCAACCATTAATAAATCTAAATGGTTGATAATGACATACACTTATTCTCTGTCTACTAAATCGTAAAAATATAATACAGTTCCCCAAAGTCAAAGCTGTGTATGTCAAAGGGTTAATGTTGCTTGATCAAAAAGTAAAAAGTAAAAGTAAAATGAAATCTGTAATATGAATTACGTTTATTTATGTATTTATGTAAAGTACAGGATAATGTTGTACAACAAATATTACATAAACATAGACCTAAATATTTCCTAATTGTAAAAGTTTATTTTTAATCATTAATATATGTATCATAATGAAGAAGTTAAAATATATAGACGTGTAACTCCTGTACTATAGCCAGAGAGGGATGTTTTTATATTATTATTCAAGATTATGTCCCAGGTATTTTATTGATAAAGTTACTGGCTTTAGTCTTTGACAAATTTAGATGATAAGGATGTAAGCATATTGTACAAGTATAATTTAACTGACAGTAACGTACTTGAGGCAGTTTGATATGTCCTACATGGTGTGTTGGTAATGTTAATCTGCTTACACAGCAAAATCAGAAAGTGGTGAATGAACGTCTACTGGCATGAAATTAATGATATTTAATTTCGTTGCTTTTATGTAGCAACAGTAAATGATTTGATTCTTATTTTGTTTGTTTGCCGTACAGCATATTATTCATTAATTACCTTGACATTAATTGAAAACCTGAACCCACCTATTTGAGTTTAGGGGATTTAACTTTTAGCTGTTTTTATGCTAGAAAAAAAAGGGCTTCAGTGGCGTTTAGGACTTTATTTTATTTAATTCAGCCAAATATAAGTGACTAAATGTTTGGGTTTGGTAAGGAAAGAACTTGGGGGCAAGATATCACATAGACCAAAGAATTTACACAATCTTTTGGCTTTGTAGCTGATAAAATTAACAAAAATCATGTTCCTGTCACCAGATTGTAGCCCCATTTAGAACTTTCCATAAGAATGATGGATTTCCAGAGTTTGTTTATGGATGTATTTAGCCAGCGGAGGTGTTACTGTGTAACACTGTACTGTTAGACTGTAGGTGTCCGGTCAACACTGGTGATTTTGCTGTGTAACCTCTTAAAAGATAGGCAGTCTTTTTCTCTTTTCCCTGAAGTACAGAAGTGTAGGATTCTCTCCGAAATACCAAATGGCCTTCCTCTAACAGATGTGTATGAGTAGCAGTTGTACATGGCCTTTTTACTCTCTCTGTGTTTCCCCTGTTTTTTCTCCTTTTGTCATTTCATTGTGTTCCGCATCAAAATTTCCTACATTCCCCAGAGCTGCGAGAAGGTTGGTGTGTTTTTTACTTTCTAATCATCTCATTGTACCGAACTCAAAGAACTCAAAAGACAAAAAAAAAAAAATAAATAATAAAACAAAACATGAAGTAGCTGCCTTGAATTGCAAACATGAAACTGCCACCACAGCTGTCGCCAATACAACTGAAATGAATGCACATGTGTGGTCTCTTTTCCTTTTTTTTTCATTTCTCTTTCTTGTTCTGGTTCCTTTTGTATTGTTCTGTCGTGGATACGGTCCACTTTACCCCCTTTTGTTGTTGTTCGTTGTGCTGAATGCACATGGCCTTGGCTATTATGATTAACCATCTAAAACGTGGCGCATGTCAAGAGAGAATGTGTGTCGTTTGCCAAATGCGGCTTCTGCATGATGAACAGGTGCTGCTCCACCTATGGACCACAACCCCTGCTAGCTTTAGATCGTAACGTCAGTGTTCCTGCTTAGTTCAATTCAACAAATACCTCCTCATCAATTTAGCAACAGTTTCATCAAATCGATGCCGTACGTATATCTCTCATACGTCTCTTGAATTGAAGTTAAGGGATAGACTCCTGATCCAACAGGACCTTGGGCATGACAAAGTTGTTACTGTAGATTGTCATAAAGTTTGGAAAAATGAAAGCTTGAAATTTAATAAAATACATCTCTTTGATTCAGTAAACAATTCTCATCAAGTCAACAAATTATCTTCATCAATTTATTAATAAAATCTCAGTTTAGGAAACAAATCTTAATTTCAGGGAAGATATAATCAAGGCAAAAAAAAAAAGAAAAGAAATTGAATCAATTTCTTGGATCAATACTCTTATAACAAGAATATTATTGATTGGCAAACAAAATATGTACATTCCATAAAGACTAGATCTAATTAATACAGAAAATAAATATAATAAATTCAGCAAGATTTTATTTATTTGGGAAAGATCTTATCAATTCGCTCATGGATTATCTGGAAACTTTGTCCGTTTATTAAATGCTCACTAAAAAAAAAAATTCCGACATCTTGCCAAAATGGGAAAAAAAATTCCAGTGAGTCATGAAACGTGATCTCATCAATTCATCAGTAAGAATCAACCACCACTGAAACTATTAGTGACCCCCCGCCATTTAGTACACTCTGATTGCTGTTTGGATAACGTGCCAACATGAAATGTTTTTTTCCTTGTGCTCTCTCGCTCAGAGGACGCTTTAAAGCCTTTGCCTCGTTTGTTTTAATGAAAACTGAAGGGCGGCGAATCTCAGCCAAGGCTCTAATCCACCGTGCCCAGATCTCCTGCTCCTGGCTCCGTGAAGGATTTTCTCTCCCACACACTTAATGGGCCACTAATGAAAGAATGATGTATGTCGAGCATCATTCGGCAGACTTGACAAATGTAATGGCATTCAAATGAACGGGATAACATTATGTCTTCCGGGAGCAGGCTTCAATAGAATATTAATTAAATATAATAGAAGCGAAAAGTTGTATTTAATAATGTAAGAATTCCTCTCCGGAGAAGCTTGGTGTCTTAAGCTGAATGAGCTTCATCAATTGTGTGGGTTTTTTATCTCTCTCATTCTCTCTCTCCCTCCCTCTCTCTCCCTCTCTCAAATCCACCTTTATTCTTCTAAGTCCTTCACTCCCAATCATTCCAAAAACATTTGAAAAAATAAGTTTAGGTTTTTTGTTTGCATTTTTTTAAAATAAAGAACTATTACACAAGGATTGCAGTATTAGTCAAATATTAGTCAAAGTTCATCCGAACAAAGTCATTAAGCTGATGCAATTTTAATTAAATGTGATCTAGCGATGGGAGGATCTCATTCATACACTGACGAGTCATTAAATTCTCCCCCGCAACACAAAAGCAAACATTCCTGACGTTCTCCCACCATAGCGGCCTTGAAAAAATAGACAAGAGTGAAAGAAAGCATGTATCTTTTATGAAACAATTTGGAAAGATTTTACTGTGCACTAATCAGAAACACTGACGAACTGTGTTTGATTTGAGTCTCCAAATCTCCTGGCTTGTTCTGCCTGAGCGTCCTCTGTCCTCCGTGTTTGTAATGATGCTACTGGTCTCTCCTAAATGAGAAGCTCGAACCCACTTCCTTCCTCTGTCTGATTTCCTATCTTGCTTGTTTACTAGCTTCCCTTCTTTTTATCCTTCTCATAATGTTCTGAGCCCTGTCTGAATCATTTTCACAGATAATCCTATTAATTTCCTGTAACACCCTTCTACTATTATTTTTGTCCTGTTTATTTGTCTCTCATTCTTCCCTACTTCTCTCTCTGTCCATTTTCCCTATGATTGTTTTTGTGCCAGAGATTCCTCCTTTTTTAATTTTTTAAATTGTCATGTTTACCTGTTTACTATGTTCCTATGTGGCCATTTAAATTTTAATCCATTTCTAATTTCTTTCTGTTACATATCATTTCGTTTAAGACCTGTATCCACTTTCTTTACTATAACTGCCTTTTTCCTCTAAGCATTCCCTTCGTTCTCTCTCCTTTCCCTTTTTTTAATGAAGTGTTTTATGTCTGTCTGATGTGGCAATGTGAGGCAGCACATTCCTTCACATCAAAGGGAAGAACGCAGCATTGAGGTCGAGCATGCCGTCGCTCCTCCAGTTCCCTCCCCGTGTTGTATTTTACATGTGGACTGGAATGGGACACTATGTGCATGACTTACCGTATGTGAGAAAACTAGCCCGCTGCTGAAACCCTGTTAGAAATGGACGTGTATGTATGTGTTTGTGTGTGCTTCTTGACCTTTCCATCAGACCATCAGTGCTAGAGCTATTCATGAATGGATTTATTAAAATCCTTAAAATCCCCAACGTTTTAGAGATGAGCATTGGAATTGTCCATTCAAGTTGGTAAATACAGATTGTTAAATTGTCAAAATAAACCTTTAGGACATTACAGTGGCTTTATATGTGAGGTAATCTGGGAAAACCCATCAGATGTTGCTGCAGAATTCTGGTAAAGAGACAAAAAGATGAAAAATCTGGTTTGGGCAAAAAAAAAAAAAAAAGTCATGCCAATAAAGTACTTTGACTCCTCAGTTTCAAGAAAGCATACTATATTTTTATTTTTATTTTTAATTCTTGCCTAAGCTTCCTGTAAAGATCATGTTGTTGGATAGTTACATGTTATAGTGAAATAGTTTGTAATCAAATACTGGCTATCAAAATGTCCACGTTGCTCCTGGGCTGCAGTTGGAATTAAATATTTAAATTCATTTCTCTCCCTTTTCTCCGTTTGGCTGAGATACAAGCTGTAGTTTTCAGAACTAGTAGAAAATGTCTAAAATTTCACCATGTGAAGGGTTTTCCCAGACCGCCACATGTATACGATATTACTAAACACGATTAGTATTGGTTTTTGTATGAAGTTTCTACTGCAGGTTGCTACAGCTCCCTATGTTATCTTGCAGTTCGCCGGGTTCCACCACGTTTCTCAATCCCACCTACGGATAGTGAGATCATGCCAGGGGGCAGTGTGAACATCACCTGTGTGGCAGTGGGCTCGCCTATGCCCTATGTAAAATGGATGCTGGGCTCGGAGGACCTGACCCCGGAGGATGACATGCCCATTGGGCGAAATGTCCTGGAGCTCACGGACGTTCGCCAGTCAGCCAACTACACCTGCGTAGCCATGTCCACGCTGGGTGTCATCGAAGCAGTGGCACAGATTACAGTCAAAGGTGACTGTCTTTAAAACAATCAGCAGTGTGATAAAAATATACCAAAGATCCAAAGATTTGACCCTTTCAGTCTAGCTAATGCAGTTGTGATATTATGTCCCAAATCTCTGAAGTAGTCAAAACTGTGTATCCCAGTCATCATGAAATTGCAGGACTACAGTGAACTGTTTAGTCTGAGCTGTAGCTTTTGTTGCTTTACACAGATAAATAATTTGCTTTATGAAGTTAAAAATATTTATATTCATGCAAAGAAAGACACATACCCACACAGCCGCACATCCTGCCACCAGACACAACAAAGCACAAGTAGTCACAGTTTCTCAGAGGCTAAGAGTTATCTTCACGTTAATGGGTGATGGCCTCCAGAGAAACCACATCGCCCCATATCTGCTCCCTTACATTATACTCACTGAAATAAAGCCATAAATCACATTGAGTTCACTTTCTGCTACCTCCTAAACAAAAACGGATACAATGCATGTCTTCCAGAGAGACCTTGTCACCCTTTTTTTTATCAGCAGGACTCTGCCAAGGCTTTAGGCCTTTTTTCTGTTTTACATTAGTTGGATGGTGTTCCAGAGCACTGCTTCTGTTTGTCTGGGGTGAAGGGTAACCTTCAGCTAGCACCGCTCCAGGAGCAAATACAAGCTTCATGAATGCTAATAACTGTGTCACCATTCAACACGTTTAGCCTGCAGATAGCTTCTGAAGCAATTCTTTTTGCACAATTTTAATGTGATTAGAAATCATAATTCATTTAATTAAACAGTTTTTATAATTTAAGCATAAAATATATTCATATCTTGGTGTTTTATGGTACATGAATAGGAATGTGGTAGTTCTATAAGCACCCACAAATATATAAATATACATTTTTTCTGTCTGATTTATTATTTTTTATCATTGGAGACTACATAATGATCTGATTTTAATTAGTTAATTAAAGTTGGTTTTTTTTTAATCTTGATGCATACAGGCCAGGGGTACCTCCACAGTTAAGGTTCTGTTTTAGTGATAAAAAGGTTGTGAGTTCAAATCCCAAACTGCCAAAGTCATGAATCAGTGTAGCTGGAGATCCAGAATCAGTTCAGCTTTAGTTTTGAAATCAATTCAACTTGAGTTCTAGACTCAGTCTGGAGTTTTTGAATCAACTGATCTCAAGTCCTTCAATCAATATAACTAGATTTCTAGAATAAATTTAAATGAAGTTCTGTAATCAGTCTAGCTGATACTAGTCTGAGAACCTAGCTGGCATTATAGCTTCAATCCAGCTGTAAGTCCAGAACGAATCCAGCTGGAGGTCTAGATTGGGCCCTTAAACCAGGTTCTCAACACTTAACTGCTTTCAGTTTTAATTAGTTTTCTGCTTCAGTTCTGCTAAATGGCATCAGTTAAATCCACATGAGTAAATATAAATTAGCGTTTTATTTTCTTTCCAGCTTTACCCAAGCCACCAGGTGTTCCTGTGGTAACAGAACGCACAGCAACCAGCATCACCCTCACATGGGACTCTGGAAACCCGGAGCCAGTTTCCTACTACATCATTCAACACAAATCAAAATATTCTGAAGATTCATATAAAGAGATCGATGGTGTAGCCACCACTCGTTACAGTGTGGGTGGCCTGAGTCCGTACTCCGATTATGAATTTCGTGTGGTTGCAGTGAACAACATCGGTCGTGGACCCCCTAGCGAAGCAATAGAGGCCAAAACTGCTGAGCAGGCGCCTAGCACAGCTCCTCGCCAAGTCAGAGGCCGTATGCTAAGCGCTACAACAGCTATTATCCACTGGGAAGAACCCGAGGAGGCTAACGGTCAGATCATGGGCTACAGGGTGTACTACACCATGGATCCAAGTCAGCACGTCAATCAGTGGGAGAAACAGATTGTTCGGAATGCTAACTTTCTCACCATTCAGGGTTTGACGCCTAATAAGACATATTATATCAAAGTTTTGGCGTATACATCTGTAGGAGATGGACCGCTCTCCTCTGACCTGCAGATCATAGCCAAGACTGGAGGTTTGTATTGCCCTCTTGTTTTCTGGTCTTTTTTTAGGCTGAATTGTAAGACTGACACTTGAAAATTATGGACCTCTTGACAGCACAATCAGAGAAATGTCAAGGGATATTTAGCATTTGAGCATGTGTCTAGATTTTTTTCTTTCTGTCGCTCTGAATTTCGATCATACCTTCATGTCATGTCAACAACCATAATCTCTGAGGTCAGATTATTTTTCCAGTACTGACCTGCCATTTTAAAAGACGTAAAAGCTGTAAAATGGTGAAAACCTATGTTTTTCAGAAGTAAGAGCCTTATTATCTTACAGAACTTTAATTCAGTTTGTTTCTCTTGGCTCTCTTTGGGTCAGTTTTATTTTTTGGCCACCTAACTTAAGTGCTAAACTGGAAGTGGAAGAAGCAGTATTGAGGTTGGTGTTGGTGTTCTGTTACAACTGAAATTCAAAACTGTTCGATTTTTAGTTCCATCTCAGCCAACAGACTTCAAAGCTGAAGCCAAATCCGAGACGAGTATCCTGCTGTCGTGGGTTGCTCCTCCACAGAGTGGACAGGACAGTCAAATTGCTGGATATGAACTGCTTTACAAGAGAAAAGATGAGAAGGAGGAGGTGAGCTATTTGTGGCATGTTTATGTAGGCAGTGTCAAAGCAGCCTAGCAATGACATGACCAGTTAGTGATATGATATGATCAATCAGTATGTGTTGCTGTGTTGAAAATTGTGCTGACTGAAACAGTTCAACTCAAAGCTTTGGTTTGGTTTTATTGGCTTTGAATAGAATTACGCAGGTACAACAAAATGTGCTGGCATGATATGCAAGTACCGTCAAAATCTAGAAAATTATGATGCTATTTTCTATAAGAGTATCTCTATTACCCGCTGTCACATACAGCCAACTCCAGAATTATTGCCACCCTTCATGAAAATAAGCAAAAATAAACATTATTTGTTGAAAGCTCTCCTGTCTGACATCCGGGCTTTGGCTCTAAATATCCTGATATATGGTGAAATTCATAANAGTCCTTAAACTACAAAACCAAGCATCCTGATGAGATTAATGGATAAAACCATTTGCTTTTGGTCTCATCGAACCACAACACATTTGTAATTGTAATTCCAGTGATCATTGGTGAAGTTTAGGAGTTGCATTTTTCTGTAGAATATTTCTACCAATTGGTGCAAGTAATGTTCTTTTTCCATCTTAGTTCCTTAAGATGCTTATTTCTTGCTTTGCGACCAGAGACAAGCTAAAAATGGCTGATAAACCTGGATCCATGTTGATGCTGTCATCCGTGTAGTCAAATACAATGGTTTTGCTTCTGCAGAAACGTGTGAGCTTTGAACCCACCACCACCTACCTCCTGAAGGATCTGAGGCCCTTCACTACCTACACCTTCCAGTTGGCAGCCCGGAGCAGGCATGGCACTGGTGCCTACACCAATGAGATCTCAGCAGAAACACCGCAGACACGTAGGTCCTCTTCCAAAATGCTGTCTCCCCCCGTAAAGCAGAAGCCTTCCATTTTCCCAAGCATTCCTCTAAGATGGTTTCTATCTGAACTCCTTCATTCCTCAAAAGGTCCAGATAAGACGAAGGTTTGGGAAATGGAACTATTCAGAAAAGCTCAGGCCCATATTTGTTTTTTCAAGAGTTAAAGTGCCCACTCAAAGGGAAATCTTGTATGGGCATTGAAACTGGGCAGTGAGGTCAATGGACAAGGTTACTTGGTTCAGTACAACCCCACCTCTAGGACATGACAGAAAGAGTTCAGCAGACTAATAAAGTGTTGAATTAGTGATGCTGTTCCATACTTTAACAGTCTGGAAGGTCTATGTGGGAGGGGCTGATATGCTGTGCCTTGTCTATTGACATTGTTTGTCAGCCATAATTCTCCCCTGTGTTTGCATTTGCACTTTTTACAAATTACTTTTTTTGGAATTGTTCTTAGACATAGTCTCCTAACCAATTTGAGATCATGAAACGCTGTAGAAAGCTCAAATGCAACTTTAAACAGTTGAAGCAAACGACAGCTTTCCATTCAATAACAGACCTCACATTTATCATTCATTTATTTAAATTGAGTTACAGCTAAATGTATGATTGACACATTTATCAAACTTTCCCAAATTGAGCTTTGGACCATTTGATGAGCACTCACTAAAAGCTCTGCCAGTGAAAGAAAAGAGACAGGAAAACTTAATTTTTACATTTCACAGCCAACTTTGTCTTATAAAGACTATTTGAATACATGTGAGGTCTTTTGAAGAAGTAATGAGGGTGTAGATCAGGTAAGTATCAGTCCAGCAGCCCAGTCTCTCAGATGTTGGGAAATAAACTTGATGAGCCTGTTCTTTGGGGAGAGTAAGAAAGAGTCTGTCTGCATGCCACAGTCTAGGACTTTAAACGTCACTGATGTTTTCTTGGATCAATCAGGCTTTTACCTCAAACCAACAGGCATCGGAAAGGTTGGTGAGCAATGCAACATTTTCCATTCTGCATCAACCTTTACTTTTTTGGATTGATGGTAACTGCTTGGAGTATATAATAGGTTGGGTTGTACATGCTTAGCTGATTTTGACAGGTTTATTTTTCAGATATATAAATTTAGTAAGTGCTCAGTAGAACCAGATGAGCTGAAGGATTTAAAATGGAGTTTTAGACATATTAGTATAGTGAGTAAGTAACCTAGTTAGCTTTACAAAGGGAGGTTCTATGTTGTGAAGGTTTCTTTTTGACCCTCTAGTCTCACCATGTGTATTTTATGTTTGTGAATTTATTCTGTTGATCCTCATCAAGATGTCTTTGACATTTTTTGCCATCTTTTTTTGTGAGACCTATTTATTGATAACCATTTATTTCAAATCCTTTATGTTAGTCTGTGTGATCCATCCTCATTTTTTGTCCTTTTATGTTTCCTTTTTCTTTTATGTTTGTCTTCTCCATCACCACCACCTCCATATCCATTTCAACCACAAAAACTAAACAAAACAACGAATCCTGCTACCATAACCCCACAACCGAATCTGGAAATTGCCAAATCAATCCAACCAAACTCAAAACACCTAATCACATCAAACAACAACTCTGATCTTTCTGGAATGGATCCACCTACCAGAGCCCTCAGCCCCACCTCAGGAAGTTACATGTTTTAGTTCTAGCTCCACCAGTATTCTGGTAAGTTGGAAGCCACCACCTGTGGAGCTCCAGAATGGGATCATTACCAAATACACCATTCAGTACGCTGCTACAGAGGGGGAAGACACCTCATTACAGGAGATCAAGGAAATTCTGCCAGAAAAGTCACGATACCTCCTGGAAAACTTGGAAAAATGGACGGAATACCGCGTGACAGTTACCGCTCATACAGATGTTGGAGCAGGGCCGGAAAGCCTGCCGCAGCTCATCCGAACAGAGGAGGATGGTATGTTTTGCAGAAACGCTGTGCCCTTTTGCTATTCTGTCCCCCATCCCGTTTTCTCAATCCTAAATCCTGCTTTTGGCAGACTTTTGCCCAAGCCACCTTAAACTCCCAATTCTTTTTCTTTCTGCTTTTGGTTAAAAGAAAATGGCGCATCTTATTTTACAACTAATCCCATTAACCTGGATTATTTGTGATGGTTCTGCACACTGTACTGACATTTTAACAGTACCACTGCCACATTTTTTGGTGAATTTTTGAATAGCTTCTTTTTCAGCTTCTAAAACAAGACAATTTCAACAATAACATGGCATTTTCTTTCCAAGAACCCCAGGCCTAAAGCTTCCAACAGTCCCAACTGTCTGTTTTCATGCTTTTTTTTTGATTAGCATTTAAAAATAATTTTTGAAATTTGAAATATTCTTCTTTTTGAACAAAAGCTATTTGTACTTTGCTGATCCACTTTTTAAAATTTTTTTTTTTTTTTTTTTTTACATTTTCCTGACTTTTTCAAGCAAAAACTTAAATGGACAGTGAGGGGCAAAGAATAACAAAGGAAGTCTTCTTTTTCACCAATGGCCCATATGACATTTTTTCTCTATCTCAATTTTTTATTTATTTTTTCAACACATTCAAGCCAAACTCTTTCTGGGTGCTTCAAAACTTTGAAGAACCCTCTTTGGCTTATTTTTATATATATTTTGCCATTTTTTACTCCATATTTTGAGTCCACTAAATCCATTTTTTAATGTCTTTCAAAAAAAATGAGGTCACCTTTATGACCTGTTTTTGGGGTTGATTTTTTTTTTTTTTTTTTTTTTTTTTTTTTACTTGCCAATGTTGAAATATAAATGTCAAACTTGCAAAACTTGTTAAGAGTAGATTTTTATTCACTCCGTCATGCTCATGGGAGTTGTCCAGTCAGGGGCAAAAGGGTCTGCTGTAATGTTGACCTTTTTTGTTTTTTTATCCCATGATTCCTTCAGTTCCCAGTGGCCCGCCTCGTAAAGTCGAGGTGGAGGCTGTCAACTCCTCATCTGTTAAAGTGCTGTGGCGATCGCCAGTGCTCAACCGACATCACGGGCAAATTCGCGGCTACCAGGTGCATTATGTCAGGATGCTTAATGGGGAACCAGTGGGCCATTCTGCCATCAAGGACATCTTGATTGATGATGCTCAGGTAGGCACACACCTGCACATCACACTGTCATGTGGATTTTTTTTCCCCGAAAGTGACCATTTATGTCCTAATAACATGTAATATGACTTACACAGCTATGAGTAATCCATACATTCAGCAGCTCATGTTACAATTGGATAGTTTTCACTACCAATAAGGAAAAGACAAAATAACGTAAGTGATGTCAACAGTAGCTGTGGAAGGGTAATGGAAAATGGAAATTGGAATCTCTTTCTTGATGTTAGATATATGTTTTAATAATAGAAGTGACAAGAACAATACATTTTCTCATCAAGTTTTACATGATATCCACATGACTGTATGGGTTTAATTTAGAAAATAGTGATGAAATCTGCCTATGCTCATCCATCTATAGCAGTTGCTACAGGTTTTATCTGACTGAAACAGTCTGTATCTGTCATCACACTTCTTTCACCATTTATATATTAATAACATATTGTCATACAGATATATATATATATATATATATTTTTCCCTCTGCAAAGAGAATAGCATTTCTCTCTTTTTCCTTTTTTAAAATTGTCTTTCTGTGTATGTGCCTATATTTAACATTTCACATGTACCTCAGCATCTCCTCTCTCTCTCCCTCTCTCTCTCTCTCCCTCTCTCTCTCTCTCTTTTTTCTCGCTCAAACATCTTATCCAGTGGGAGTATGATGATTCAACTGAATATGTGAGTACATATAAAAGTATCTGAGAGTGAATCCTATTAATTCCAACACCTCTTTATATTTTGTACACATTACCATCTTTCAGACAGACGCTAGCTGAAAGGTGTGTAAAAGCACAGACAATCATTTTAACTCCTGTGTTTGGATTTATTTGCATTCGTTACATGTTCCGAACAAACTAATATGATGTGGTGGTTAGAGAATCTTTGATCACTTCGGTTTGCTGTAGTCTATTCTACATGCTTTGGGCAGTAAGAACCTTTCATTCAAAAAAAAAAAAACATTATAGAAGTCAAGTAATGGCAGTACATATTGGTTTCTGTATTAGCATGTATGGTATTTCTAGTCCATTATATTCATATTTTACATTGGATATAAAAAAGTCTAAACCCAGATGGATGGATATAAAAAATGAATCCAAGATGAATCATGTCAGAACTTTTTTCACCATCAATGTGAAATTACAGTGTATAAAAATTAAGTGAAAAACAATCAGAAACATTTTAGGGAAATAAAGAAACCTATAATAACCTAGTTGCATAAGTGTGAACACCCCTATACTATGCTAATACTTTGTTGAAGCACCTTTTGATTTTATTACACCACTCAGGATTTTTGGCTAAGTGTCCATCAGCATGGTATAACTTGACTTAGCAATATTTTCCCACTCCTTCTCTCATTCTAGATTCATCAAATAGTGAGGGCATCTCCTGTGCACAGCCTGCTTCAGGTCACCCCACAGATTTTTAGTTGGATTTAGATCATTCAAAAACATTGATCTTTTTTGGTTAAGCTATTCCTTTGTCAATTTTGATGTATGCTTTGGGTCATTGTCATGCTGAAAGGTGAAATTCCTTTTCATGTGCAGATACCTGAAGGTTATGCTATCAATTGCTATTTGTAGCTATTCATGATTCCCTCTACATTGATAAAAGCCCCAGTTCTGGCTGAAGAAAAGCAGCTCTAAAGCATGATGCTGCCACCACCATGCTTCACTGTGGGTATGGTGTTGTTTTGGCGATGTGCTTTTTTACTTTTTTTGCACCAATCATACATTTTGGAATTATAGAATTATTATACATTTTGGAATTGGTCTCATCAGACCATAACACATTTAACACAAGTTGAGCTTGGATGTTTTTTTTTGTGAGAAAGGGCTTCCGTCTAGCCACCTGCAGAGAGTAATCAATACTTCTCATATATTCCTACAGCTTCTTTAATGTTGCTGTAGGTCTCTTGGCAGCCTCCCTGGTCGTTTTTTTGTCTTGTTGTTTTATAAATTTTGGAGGGGCGTCCTGTTCTTGGTGATGTCACTGTGGTGCTCCATTTTCTCCACTTGTTGAGAATGGCCTTCACGGTGTTCTATGGTACATCTAATGTTTTGGAAATTCTTTAATACCTCTCTCCTGATCGATAGTGGGAGCCTGTACAGGCTTTGTAAGCTCTTTGCAGACCATGGCTTCAGCAGTCAGATTAAACCAAGAAGATGTGAAGAAAATCCTACAGAAACAGCTGGTGTTTATTTGGGATTAATCAGAATAATTTAATTGATGACAGCTGTATGATAATTACTGTTGAACATGAAATTGAATGTGATTGGTTCATTCTGAACACAGCAACATCTTTAATTATAAGAGTGTGCACACTTATGCAACCAAGTTATTGGTTTTTTTTTTGTTTGTTTGTTTGTTTTAGATTTTTTTATATATTTTTATTTTTTCTATTTCACCCTAAAATGTTTCTGGTGGTTTTTCACATTGAGGGTAGAAAATGCTCTGACATGATTCATCTTGGTTTAATTTTTTTATATACATCACAAAAACCTGCCATTTTAACAGGGGTGTGTAGAATTTTATTTCTATCCATTGTGTGTGTTAAAATGCTTACTGAATTGTCCTGAATTGTCAGTGATTGCTTACTGTAGCTTTATTATTCCAATCCACATTATTTCATTAGGAGTTTAAGGATACGTTTACACAACGATGTCGTCAAAAACGGAAAAGTTTTTCTTTTGCATTTTCAAAAAGTTTCATGTATACACGACAACGTTTTCAAAACGAATCGCATTTACACATATCCGCGATAGTGGCCAAGAACGCTGTATTACGTATGCGCTTGCCTTTACAATAGCCACGTACTGCGCATGTCTACATACCTAACACGTACTACGCACG